>JAUMHL010000013.1:6978410-7046229 GCA_032362345.1 Sandelia bainsii
TCTTTCTGTTTGAACGGAGAGCTGCTGTAACATGCCAAAATAATTTCCCTCTGGGATTAATAAAGTGTTTTGAATCTGAATCTTGAATCTGAATAGACAACTAGCAGCTCTGTTGTAATTTTGGATAGGATTCGATTTCAGTTACACTATAATGGCTACGTACGGTAAGACCGGAGGGATCCAAGGATGTGAGTTGGCGAGGCAGAGCTGTGATTATTGAATGCATGCTCTGAAAAATTGACAGAGCAGGACTTGCAGCATTTAGCCATTAGCCACAGCTCGTTACTAGCATTACTGTCTTAATTGTATCACAGTCGCATAGCAATTTGCAGTGGTTTTGGGAGATTGGTGAGTTTGGTCACTTTTGGCAGCAGTTTCTATGAAATCATTTTAATTTAATTTCCTTTTTACACATATGGTGCTTGTCACCATGTTTACCAGAGGTTCGTGGCAACTTTTCCAGTCTATCGCCCAGTGCATCTCCTCAAGGCACAAATCACAAATCACACAAGGGCACAGTAGTCACAAATTGAAAAATTCTCGCACAAAACGACTTGACAGCGATACTTCACCAAAACAGTATTTATTAATGTAAGCAATGTACCACGCACTAGAAAAAGGATACCTATTTTCACTCTAGATCACGTTTCCATAAAATATTTCCCCTGATCCAAGGTCAGAGCGGCATTGTGTGCAGCTCCGCCCTCCAGAGACCTCGCCGACAACCAAAGCAGAATCGGTTTACCGGGTTAACAAGCAGAAATACGTGATTGTGCGACAGCTCGGCACGAGCGACGCTCCGCCTTCCACAGAAACTTTAACGAGGGCGATGAGGTCTCTGGAAGAGGCGCTCGAGCGTGTTCATTAATCCCGGGTTAGCACTCTAAATTCCAGAGATGCTTTATAAATACAGGTCCCAGTCAGCTGAAACACACAGGTGATTTTCAATAAGATGTAGAAAATAGTGTTTTTGTTTTATTGAAGTATCTCAACAGACTAAGACACTTATAAAGTGTAGTAGAAATATCAGAGGTGAGGAGAGTTTACTGCGGTGTGGACCGAGCTCTGTTCAATTCAGTCAGTTCAAGTATAGACATACAGGCAGACAGACCGATAGATCTAATTTCCAAATTCTCAGTCAATTTCACTGTTCTTATGAGCTAATGTATTAAATCAGCAGAGAGAGTAATGTCCCAAAGCGTAACAGCCTTTCTGCTGTTTCTCTGCCATGACCGTAGGCAGTTTGATTTGTAATTACAAACCTCGGGACAGGACACCAGTGTATCTCGAGTCCTTATGAATATGTAGGACCCCTAAATATAAACTCATTTAGGCAGCTTGAACTGACCGAACTGGAACCAGAACGACTTCGGCCTCTCTACTGGCCTAACGTACATTCCATATATAACTGTATGAAAATAGAAACATTAATTAGATACATCTTACATAAAAGCGTTTCTCTGAACGTACAAATACTGGGGGAAAAGTGTGCGCGCGTGTGTCGGGGAAGGAAGAGGAGCAGGGAAAAGGGGTCCGATTGTTCTACAAAGCCAAACAACTGCAAAATACACCATAGAACAGTAAACAAAACCAAGATGTTTCAGAAGCCATCTGTACCGTCCATCCCATGCGTTTTTTGGAAAGTCTCTGTCCGTGCGACTCCACGTAGGGCATCAATTTTCCGTGTTTGAGGAGGGGATGTGGGGATCCATCAAGAGTCATCCATTTTCCAACAAGCCTGTGTTTATAGTGCGAGTGTATGGAGTACCGCAATATGTAGAACCTCTTTTGCAGCACCTGCGATCATTGCTGTGATTCAAGCTGTTGCTTTACTGTATGCAAGTCCTGCATGTGGCAGGCCATCAAAAATTCCTTGCATTTTTCATCAGGGAAAAAAAAGATAGGCAAAAAATTGAAGCTCATCGACTCAAGCTCTACCTCTGAAACTTGATGCAATGATTCTAATGCAAAATTAATGAACTAAATGCATACGTTATGTTCAAGTTAGCCACATATACTCTTGGCCATCTGAATCCTTGTGCAGCTTTTCACAACAAAACTCAAACTGTGATTTTGCGTGTACTACACCACTTTAACATCTGTGCACGAAATATTGGGCTACAGGCCACAGGTGGCTAACTTAGCTTAGTGTTAAGACCGCAAACTGGATAGAGCCCGGCTCTATCCGTAGTTGAGGTCCACCTAATGTTGCCTCTAGCTCATGA
Source organism: Sandelia bainsii (assembly GCA_032362345.1). NCBI lineage: Eukaryota > Metazoa > Chordata > Actinopteri > Anabantiformes > Anabantidae > Sandelia > Sandelia bainsii. The sequence goes on from JAUMHL010000013.1 coordinate 6,980,636, forward strand.
AGACCAAAGTGTAAAAACCACAATCAGGTTCAAAAAACCAAATGCGAAGACTACATTTCATAATTTTATTGGGCTATTTCTTCACCGTTTCTCGTCCAGGACCAGTAACTTCCTTACCGTTTGTTGCCCGGTAATCGATCTTGGCGCCACGTAGAACAGGCTTTAAACTTTGTTTTTATACATATTAAATACAATGTAACATGTTAGCTGGTGAACTTAAGAGGTGCTGGTATGTACAGTCATGGCCGAAATTATCGGCACCCATGGAATTTTTCCAGAAAGTGCACCATTTCTCCCAGAAGATTGTTGCAATTACAAATGTTTTGGCATACACATGTTTATTTCCTTTATGTCCATTGGATCAAAACAAAAAAGAGAAAAAAACCAAATTTGACATTATTTCACAAAGCCAGACTGGAGTTTGCCAAAATGTACTTGAAGAAGCCAAAATCCTTCTGGGAGAATGTCTTGTGGACAGATGAGACCAAGGTAGAGCTTTTTGATAAAGCACATCATTCTACAGAAAATGGAATGAGGCCTACAAAGAAAAGAACACGGTATCTACAGTCAAACATGGTGGAGGTTCAAATACGTTTTGGGGATGTTTTGCTGCCTCTGGCACTGGGTGTCTTGACTATGTGCAAAGCATCATGAAAGCAGCAGACTACCAAAAGATTTTGGGGCGCAATGTAGGGCCCAGTGTGAGAAAGCTGGGTCTACATCAGAGGTCATGGGTGTTCCAACAGGACAGTGACCCCAAACATACCCAGAAATGGTTGAAGACAAAGCACTGGAGAGTTCTGAAGTGGCCAGCAATGAGTCCGGATCTAAATCCGATTGAACACTTGTGGAGAGATCTCAAAATTGCTGTTGGGAGAAGGCACCCTTCAAATCTGAGAGACCTTGAGCAGTTTGCAAAAGAAGAGTGGTCGAAAACTCCAGTTGAGAGGTGTAACAAGCTTGTTGATGGTTATATGAAGCGATTGGTTTCAGTTATTGTTTCCAAAGGGTGTGCAACCAAATATTAAGTTGAGGGTGCCAATAATTTTGTCTGGCCCATTTCTGGAGTTTTGTGTGAAACAATGTCAAATTTGGCCTTTTTCTCTGCTTTTTTTGTGTTGATCCAATGCACATAAAGGAAATAAACACGTGTATACCAAAACATTTGTAATTGCAACAATTTTCCAGGAGAAATGGTGCACTTTCTGGAAAAATTCCAGGGGTGCCGATAATTTCGGACATGACTGTAGATTTTTTCCCTTAGGTTAGAGCCAGGCTAGCTGTTTTCCATTTTCAGTCTTCATGCTAAGCTAAGTTAGCCAGCCGCTGGTGATAGCATCATATTTCGCGTACAGACCAAAGACTTGTATCAGTTTTTCAGTTCTAACCCTTTTATTCATATACTGCTACATACATAATATCGCAGGGAATGAGATTAGCATGTTTGGTAAACTGGTACGCATTTCTGCACTTCTCATAAATGTGGTAGAATGTGTCGTACGTAAGAATGTAACCCAGCATTCATTGAAAACACTGAAATCGTCCCAGGATCAGTTGTAAAACTCATCGCCTGATTAAAACGCATCATAAACCAAAGCTCACAAATTAAAACAAGATTCTACAAGACAACCACTGCCCCCGATACTAACTCATATTTAACAATTAACAATCTGATGCGCAATCTAGTCGAAAATAATAGGAAGAAGGAAAAAGATTACTATTATGAAAAAGAACTAATTCTATTGTAGAACTCAAACTAATGTGCTACAAAATTAACGGTGAGAGTAATTAGCGAGAACTGCGCTCCGTGTTTGTTTCAACAAAGAATAACATATCGGCATGCAGCGGTGCTACGGATGAGGTAATAAAGATAAAAGCGGGAACTCTGAAGCTGCGCGTCTCAGCGCCACACCCTTTCTAAAGAAGGCACTACGGGTGCATCTCGACGACTAAGATTCTGCAACGCGGCCCCATCCCCAAACATCTCCACGGTCGCGGCTGTCTGTCGTTCGGCCTCCGAGAGTCATACGTGGGACCTGTTCGTTTGCAATAACTGTGGCTTGTTGTTCTACTGCTGAGTGTTGTTACAGACTTTGGAGTGACCTTTTCACCGCGCGTAGCAGAACACGTATTTTTTTGAGTCGTACCACAGTTCCCACAGAGCGAATCCACCTCATTTCGTCCTCCACGCGTAGTTTTGACCGGCGCTCTGCAGCCATTTCGGCAGAGCCCCGCGGATCGCCGAGCCCACTAGAGGTAGAGGTAGCTGACCCAGTAGACAATGTTGAAGAGCAAAAAAGAAGTGGGGAAGAAAACCCGGGAGTAGGAGTCTAGCTCTCGGATGTTGACATGAATCCGTCCTTTCCTCCAACCGCCTTCTTTACACTCCTCGTAGCAGCAGAAAAAGCTTTTGCAGTCCTTCCCGTCCAGGCACTCGTACAGGCAGTTGTCTTCGTAGTCGTGCCAGAAGAGGGAGTTGCCCACGGGCATCACGGATCGAGGGGCGCGACCCACGTTGAAAGACGAGTAGCCCTGAATGGAATGACAGAGAAAAAAGAGTTACAGCGGAGGAACTGATAGATAGATAGATACTTTATTCATCCCCATGGGGAAATTCACACAACTGATCGTTTGGCAAAAACCTTTCTCTGAACGGCGTTTATCCAGCTATGGCTTAGAAGCTGTAACCAGGCCACCAGGCCATAGCGGAGTCTCTGCTGTCTTGTAGTTAGACATACTTTGCACATAGAGAGAGGACGAGAGGATGTTTGTTTGCAGGGCCGTATCACGATACTGTGTTGCACGACACTGTAGCGATTCTCAAAAACGCCGTGTTGATTTTTAGTGAACAATTTACATGCAAAGGTTCATTTTGCGTTGCGTTTAAAGAGTAAAGACGTAAGACATGGATTCAAACCGTATTGACGTGCTTGAATGTAAGCTACAAAGCGAAAGCCGTGTTTGTGTAGCAACAGTACAGCAGAAACCAAGGGCCACAACGTAGCATGTCATTAACCAATTATATCGTGGGGTTACATTTAAAATACTCTTTGTGTTGCGGCAGGGTATCAGACAGCAGGTCAATGTCAACAGCATTAGTAGCGGCCATGTAAGATTAACAGTCTGATTTGATATACGTATTTGCCCTTCCTACTTGCCTAAATAGCTAGCTAGCTCTACATTGCAACGCAAGAAGGAATATTGTTTATTATCACGTCTTCTACAAAGTCCATCGACATCTGTCTTTAACATTGTGTACTTAAAACCTTTTACAGAACTGTCGTTCCAAAAAAAGTCACGTGGAAACACGTAAAGTCAGCGGTTGCCAACATTTTAAAAGAGCTGATTGATCTATATTCTTTCAAAGAATAATTCAGTCTAAATAAAGGTGCCAGTGTCAGTTGTCATTTCAGCCAAGAAAGATCAGCAGTCACCAGCCAGAAGAAGGAAGTTCGCTTTAGTCTGTCTGAGTGGTAAATCTGCGCACGTGTAACGCAGGAACGGAAAACGAGGGTACGTCATTGCGGCAGCATGAGTTTTGGATGCACTGCATTTCGTTACACCGACACCTCAGTGCAGAAACGGCCTTTTCTAGTGTATTATTGCCTGTCTGTAATTAGTTGTTAGGGCAAAAAGGCAGGTCCGTAAAGAGAGAAAGCGCAGACATGCATTGTATATTGATGTTTTAGATTGCAGAAAAATTCCATCATCAACCTCCATTATTGATGTGCTGAACAGATACGAAAGCGACGTGCCATTCTCTGTATTTATCAGTCATCAGTCGAAGCGACGAACTACGCTGTCGAACAACAAAATGCACCCAGCTAGAAGCATTTGGAACTCCATATGCTTTTGCCACATAAGCACACAGTGATTTCTAGGGTTTTTCACAGGTTTTATTTGACTAAAATGAATGAATAATACTTGTTTAATCATGTCATTTGGGAAAAAAATCTTATAAGTCATTGTTATACCTTTTTATTGAAATCCTTTTTATAGTCACACATACATTCAGGCTATATCCTGAATTTTGAAATGCTGAGTATGTACCTCCTGAGAAAATTCACTACGTGACTTCCTCCCTGACGTTTGTGAAATTGTGTGGGACGACTTAATTGGGGTAAAATCTTCACACATTTTTCAAGTCCTCTGCTCTTAAAGGAAGAGTGGGAGGCAAGAGAGAGAGATAGAGAGGGATGCATCTTGCAGAGCAAGAAAATCGAGTGGGCGGCACAAAGGGGCCACATGGGTGGGGAGGAGGGAAATATGAGGCTTCCCCACAGACAGGCAGGGCCAAAATATAGCAGGAAGCCAGAAATGCAGAGGAGGGGACTGAATGTAACACAACCTAATTGTTCAGTCTGAGATGACAGTTTTTTTTAGCCCAGAGACACATTCAGCAGATCCTCTGCACCGTGAGGAAATAATGAAGAGGGGAGGAGAGAGGGAAACGACAGCAGCGGTGGCTGAGTCAGTCTTAGAAGACATGCATGCGCCGGTGCCATTAAAGGGTTTGCGGCAGGCGTAGCCCACACAGAGCATTAGACTCTTGCACAGGAGTACTTGCTAGAAAAGACGGATTCATACAGACATACGCGTCAGACACCTGAGAAGACGCAGCGTGCTGCAAACACACGCCGACTCCCTCTGTATTGAATCAGTCCGAGCTTCTGGGGTCAGACGTCGTCGGGCCGAAAGACACGGGCAGACGGCTTATTTTGTCTTTCGACCGAAAAGATCATCTTGTACACATCGACACTTTACACCCATATTTAATTTGCACTACGGACACAGCAAATGTTGTCTTTGGAGACATTTTCTCCAAAGTAGCAAAACAGCCATCACTGTTGTAGCTGTTATTTTGTGTTTCTCTTGTAGTCACTTTGTGTAGTTTTATTGTTTGTGTAGTTGTTTTGTTGTTTGCTTGTTGTGCGTCTGCGGTTGTTTACTGTGTCTTCACACGTTAACACAAATAAACGGCAGTTCATCAGAGACTTACCATTCTCTGCGTCTTGGCAGGAGGTCTGCGTATACTGTAGGAGTAGTAGTTGAGCATGGCGTACTCTATCATGGCAGCGAAGACGAACAGGAAGCAGACCGTCACAAACAGGTCCATGGCCGTCACGTAGGACACTCTGGGTAGCGAGTTTCTGGCGACCGTGCTCAGGGTGGTCATGGTCAGCACCGTGGTGATACCTAAGAGAGTAATGCACACATGAGGGAGGAGCATGACTTTGAAAGCAAGAGTTCTCTTTGACTGCACTACCACTGGCCGGTCAGTACCTGGGAGAGCGGCTCGCAAGTCGGCGATCGCGTAACACGAGCAGAGGTTTATCGATTCCCAATAATAATGCATACGGGTTATTGTGGGTAGATGTCACCAATCTCGCAACAATACCTATTATAGGCACGGAACACAAGTTTGAGTGCAGCGCAATAGTGTAAATGATTTCAAAATTACATTTTTTTTTCTTTTTATCTTTCCCCCCACCATCCAAGATGTGACTAAACTACGTCACATATCAATTTGCGGGTTAAGACACAGAAAAGAAACGCACAGAAAAGCCACCTCAGTATTACGAGGCAGATCCAAACCTCCTCGAGACACAAATCGTCCAAAGCGGCTCTAGCAGTGCAGCCACAATTCAGCAAGTACGTGGTGAAAATCTAAACCCCGTATCTCTGCAATAGCGATGAATTCAATAAAGTTTTCAAGCCTCCGTGATAACTTGTCATCCACGGCGTGGCACTCTGAAATAACATTATAATTAGTTTTTATTCAAGGATTTGGGATTATCTTCGGTTCACAGCGAAGTCAAGAGACAACCCTAATACCCTTTTCCACTTCAAACTAACTGTCAAGTAATACAGCTATATGAATACTATTTCACAGGTGAAATAAATGTAACTTTAATTGGACTTTTTCCCTCACCGGTAACTATAAATGTTACTCTGCAAAGGACAACTGCAGTCTTGTTCTCGTACCTGCAAGTCAGGGCAAATCATTGTTTGTTTTACCGTCTCTACGGGATTGTTGAAAATACGATCGAAGGAACAGTTAGGGTTTTGGAAGCTGGTGTTATTGCTGTTATTATTAGACATAGTTCTCCACTGAGATTGGTTTTGGACTACTCAAAAGAAAAGCTGCTTTACACTGACAGTGACAGTATGTCCTGACTGTTGACTGGAGAGGGTACACCGTTAGCCCGGATAAGTTGAGTTTACTTAAAAAATTTGAGGAAACCTGTTGCCTTAAAGAAATTAAGTCATGTGTATTGAAAACTTGAGTGAATTTAACTTCAAACTACTGAGTGACTACAATTGTTATTTTAAGTTCATTACACTAAATGCAAAGTTTATTCAACTCAATTTTATTTATCGTATCAATTTCTCTTCCCAACTATTCCACTTAAAACTTTATGTTCCATGCACTAAATTTCAAGTGGACTTAGGTTAAAATGATTAACAATATTAATATTACAATAATTATGCAATAACTCAAAAAACACAATATATTATTTTCCAGTTTTATTTCAATTCACAGCATGAAATTCAATAACATGCCTTGCCTTGAAAATCTGCTATTGATTTTTTAAACAAAGGTTTGTCTTCATAAGTACTACTAGCATTCTGTCAAATGACAGTGGCTGGAGAGCTTCTCAGAAACATCAGAGAGCTACTGTCTCGAGCATTACCTGCTGAATAAAGGTGAAAGTCATGCACTTGGGGTAGTCCAGGTGCAGGTCATACATCAGTCCCAAAAAAACATAGAACACATGAGGCAGGTTTGACAGTCCATCCATCACCACATTCTCTTCCAAGACGATGCCTCTCTAGACGAGTTGAGCTGAACATTTTCCTGATGAACACAGAGGATTCCCACTGGAGTTTCTCCGTACAAGTCCTTGTCAGTTACATCCTAACAGAAAAAAGAGAAAATGACAAGGAGATGACATCATAATAGCAGTCACATAATGGTGTTGTCCACCAAAAATTACCTCTGACTATTTACGATGAAGAGTTCTCAATAATAAATTCAATTTGAAAAAAGGGTAGTAAACATGCACCTGCAAAATTTAGTAAAAAATTAAGCATCTTACAGTGCAGGCCTTCAAGAGGGCAGAAAGGTCATCCCCCAGCATGACTGGCAGTCCCCTGAGGCCACGATGTTTGTTGGCTCAGTGGTCTGAAACATATTGGACATAAATTTAAGGATATTTACATGTATTTATTGAATACGTTCCCGAATTTCCCCACAAATTTTACGACATGCAAAAATACAGGTGACATGAAAGGAAAGGAGAGAGGTAAGAGAGAAGGCAGAGAAGGCAAAAGGATAGAGTATAGAAAAGAAAAGAAGAAAGAAGAGCAAAGCATAGAAGACGAGAAAAGAAGACCCGAGACTGGAAAATGAGATTAACAAGTGGAGAGGAAAGGAAATGGAAGGAAAAGCTAAGGACAGAAGATGGCAAGTAAGAGATAAGAAGACAGCCTAGAAAGTAAAATGAAAGGAGAGGAAAAGAGATAGAGGAAGAGGGAATAGAATGATATAGACAAGTCAACCCACCTGTGTGTGACATAAAAGTGTGAGAGACCTCTCTTTCTCCTAAACAGGTCAATCGGGCTAGGAGAGACAGTGCATCATAGAAGTCCTCTCAAAGATTTTCCCCACCATCCTGTTGAACCCATGTAAAAACCAATGGTCTAATGATCACATTCTATGATCCTCAACACTACACAGTTTGGGTCACTTAGTTTAACCGCTCCCTGAGGTCTTAGCTAGCGTTAACCATTTTTCAGCTACTTCTTCCAATATATATGTTTATGGTCAACAAATTGTTAATTCCTTTATATAAACAGCTTGTGTCTCTTTATTTTCAAATATTAAACAAACAGTCTGTATGAAAAAAAACAACAAATGGTAAGAGGTGAAATATGTCCTGTCAAACTACATAACACTACGTTTTCACTGCTCACAAACAGCCCACAAAGTCACAAGGTGGCTAAATTAGCTAACAGGCGACTAGCAGGTAAATACGTCAGTCAAACTGGTTAAAACTACGTTTCTCACTGCTCACTAACAGCCCACAGAGTGATAATGTAGCTAAGCTAGCTAACTTAAGACGTGAAAAATGTCCGTCACAGCGGTTATATTAACATTACAAAAAAGTTGAACAACTCACACTCAGTCCTCCAGTGAAAATGAAAATAGTAAAAAGCAAAAGGTTTCTGTTTCTCACCAATACAACTCACCAGATTTAGTAGACCGCGGTCGCACCGCCGCCCTCCTCTCTCCTCTGCTGGACGCGGAGCCTCGTCCTTCACCTGGCGGGAGGTTCAGTGCAGGGCTGTGTCCGCAGAAATAGCTATCGCATAGCTAAGAGGTGAAAATGTCCCATTTAACTGATGTTTCCACATCTCAAAAACAGCCTCTCGAGTAAGAGAAAACAACAATAAAATTAGACTCGGTGAAGCGAGCGGGTAAAATGGCATTAACGTCGTGTTGAAGTTCGCGCTCCCAATGGAACTTCTAATTCGGTCTCTATGGAGACAAAGGGGTGTGATCATAACTAAAACTTCTTATTTTTAAGCGATTTAACTTAAAAATACATTTACATTTAATAGTAACGGCATCAAACTTCGTTATTTGTGTACATTGTAATTGATGGTTTACTTAGTTACGAAATCCGGGTTTACAGCGCAAAGTTCTCATCAGTCCACCTGACTCTAACTTGACATCTATATTGAAAGCTCACACAGAGTACAAAACATGTAATAGCCAGGTTGGGAATTAAGTGCCAATCCCCTGCCAAACGCCTGTATGCTAGCGAGTTAGTCACTACGTAAGGTAACCAAGTCTTTTTCTGAAATAGTTGTGAAATTGTAAGAGTTTCTTATCAGTACCAATAATTACTTGTCACACTGGTCAATAAGTATTATAAGTGTTACTTTACTTTACTAATTACTCCGCACAGTATCTTACAGGAGAATATTTTGTTGCTTTGTGAAATTAAATCAATTCTTTCAAATAGAGATGAACCCAGTGACATTAATGCCCCCCGGGAGCATCGATATCCACCGCTGCGATAAACAGACACACACACACACACACACACCCCCTCTCTCGCTCTCTCTTTAGTAAGCTCACCGCCTTTCTCTCTCATCCTCCGTTTCCTCTTCGTGCCGCATCTCACCCTTCCTCTCGCTCTCTGTCCCTTTCTCTCTCCTCTCTTCTGTCTCTTTCATTCTCAGCTCCTACATGTCTTTCATGGCACTCTGCGCCACTGTTTTTGCCTGCGGTTTCCATAGAGACGAATCTCTCCCGTCTATTTCAAGCTACCTCCTAGCGCCGGTCTAGACTCTTTTCTTTCCCCCCGCTCATTAGATTTAAGGGCCAAAGTAGGTAAATGAAAAAGTCTGCTTCTCATGCTTTAAATCTAACTCTGCTCAAATCCCCACGTACCGTAAATAGCGTGAACTCAATAAAACACCAGTGCACCTAGAGCCACTAGTTTTCTTTGCACGGCTGTGGGAAAGAAGGAACACGTTTTTGTCCATTTACAAACCAAGATGTAGACGTCTGTCTGTCAAACCGCATCTCGTGTTCACGGACCATCTACAAATAGTTCAGAGAACTACTAGGTCACAGGACCGCACGGATGTTTCTTTCTTGCAAACAATCTTTGTTTGGCTCAGCACACGCACGGGATACAGAGAGCACGTCTCCCCAGTAACTCACAATGTTTGTTAGGGACAGCTAACCGCTAAAGCTGCTAAAGATGTTTGGCATTTTAAGGCGGACAAAAACGAGGGAAAAACAAGAAGTTGCCATTTACAAATTTTTTGGGAATCAGTTTTAGGCATGTTGACAACATCAGTGTGTGAAATCAAAGATTCTGCTTTTTGTTCGCTTTCTTCAGGGGCGCACCATCGCTAACATCGTCTCCTTTTGTTTCGTTTAACCGCAGGAACTGTGCGCGGTCTTCGCGGCTGCACAGCCACTCTCAACATTTGCTGTGCAGACCTCACCCCACGGATCAGCCCCGTTATCCAATGCTACTTCGGCAGCGTCGGGTTCACAATCCGATATTGACAACGGACCGGCGCATCCCTCGTTTTCACACTGGGATTCATAATTCGTAGCGTCGCTCGCAGCAGACGCTCGTAAATGAAACTAGGCGGGTAGTATTCAGGTGACTTTTCACGCTACTCGTGCCACTGTGGTAGAGCATTTTAAAATGTCACATTTGTTACTCAGCTTTTGGCTTGTGATTGTTCAGTTTCAAAAGCGCTAAGTCTCCGGCATTGCGGTGAGCGGGAGGGACGTCGGGTGCCCGAGCTGAGATAATAGTGCAATGTTGATGTAATTCTTACTGATGAAGTCAAGAAAGCAAGAGAAACAAATGTGTGAATATTCAATTTAAAAAACCAAATCCTAGACCTAGTCAATGAGCAAATATCTGAGTACTTGGGTACCTTAGGGGCAGGGGACTTCTTTGCATTCCTGCTTAAATTGCAGTATGTGAACTTGTTGGTGCGAAACATCTGAGCGCACAGCAACTGTGTTCATCCCCAGTTATGGCGTTTCCCAATGCCAATCACGGTGAAATTGCATCTTTATGGCAAAGTGAGATTGTTAATGTTGTGGGTGTGCGCTAAGCCGGAATAGCGGCGTCTGCAAAGCGCTCGCAGTCGCGTCGCTCGAAGCCTGTAGGCGGGTGCAGAAGTCTAGGTCTAGTCTTGGCATCTTACGTGTCAAAGGACTGAAATTGAAGCAGCTGAGACGCCTTGAAAGTTTAGACTCTCAGAGGACGAAAGGTAACACAATTCCAAAAGCAAGGCTCGGAGTATTCTCTTGAACAACTAGCAAATGCAAATGTGGGGGGTGGGATTGGCTGTAATTAGTTGGTGCATAATGGAGTAGGTCTGTTGTGGTATTCAAGTCTACACTGCAGTGATGCTCGGATGCTTCATTTGATATCCACTGTGGCACCGCAGTGTTTTGAAGTGAATTTTCAGACTTTGTTTTATTGTCATTGCTATACAAGTATTACGCAGTGCAACGAAATTTGGTTGGCAGCTCTACAAATGTTTGAAAGAGAATAACTTATATGTATATGAAAAAAGAAATAAAGAAAAGTAAACAGATATATAAAACAGTCACACAGCGAATAAAGCGGTAAGTGCGATTACAGTTGTTTGTGTTGAATAGTGAATACGTACAGATCAACATTATAGAGTCGTGTAGTGTATCATAAGCTGTCGTCTGTGTGTCTTTTGGCCGATTCAGAGCGGGTACAGCTCTGGGGAAAGAGCTACTTTTCAATCTAGTCGCGTGGAACCCAATGTTTCTGAAACATCTGCCCGACGGCAGAAGTTCAAAGAGCCGGTGGCATGGGTGGGCTTCACAGATGCCGGCGGCTTTCCCGAGGCACCAGGTGTTATAGATTTCCTCCAGGGGTGGGAGTCGAGTCCCAATGATTTTGGGCCGGAGACTACACGCCGCGGAGCCTTCTGGTCAGCCACAGAGCAGCTAAGGTACCAAGATGACATGCACTATGTTAAGATGCTTTCTACGGAGCAACGACAGAAAAAGGCTGGCCTTCCAAAAGAGATGCCGGCCTTTTTTAGAGTCCTCCGAAAAAACAGTCGCTGCTGAGCCTTCTTTACTTGTGCAGTGGTGTTTTTGGTCCACGTGAGGTGCTCTGAGATGTGAACTCCCAGGAACCTGACGGTAGACACCCGCTCCACGCTCTCGCCTTTGATAAATACTGGAGTGCGTTTGGCGGCTTGTGATCTCCTGAAGTCAACGATGAGTTCTTTGGTCTTTTCCGCGTTCAGAGAAAGGTTGTTCTCTGAGCACCAGACCACCAGGTTCTTAACTTACTCTACGTAGGCCAGTTCATTGTTGTCAGCAACGAGCCCAATCGCCGTTGCGTCGTCCGCGAACTTCACTACTGCGTCGGTGTTGTAAGCGGGGACGCCGTCATGGGTAAAGAGGGAGTACAGAATGGAACTAAGCGCACATCCCTGCGGCGTACCAGTGCTCAGAGCGGTAGTTGAGGATGCGTGGGGGCCCAGTCTCACCACCTGAGGCCGCTCAGTCGGAAAAGTCCTGGATCTAGAGCAGAGCAATGGGCTCAGGCCAAGATGGTGAAGTTTAGATGACAGTTTGCCGGGGACGACAGTGTTGAAAGCAGAGCTAAAATCCACAAACAGCATCCTGAGATATGTGCGTTGTCCCTCCGGGTGAGTCAGAGCAGTACGAAGAGCTGTCGAGATGGCATCTTCCACGGATCCGTTCGCTCTGTAAGCAAACTGGTACGGATCAATTGTGGCCAGAATGGAGTCTTCGACGTACGAGAGGATCAATCTTTCGAAGCACCGGTTACCGGCGGGGCGAGCATAGAGAGAGAGTTTTCTTCTTTGGTAATGGCACTATAATAGCTGATTGTAGGCATTTTGGAGTAGGGACCGCGGTTCTCTTTCCACCATCACTGTTTTCAAACCGAGCAAAGAAGTTGTTAAGCTCATTGGCTAGTGTGGTAGTTCAGTGGAGGCGGTCAGGGGAGCTCTTGTAGTCTGTAGTCTGTCTTATTCCTTGCCACATGCTCCTGGCATCTGCGCTGTTCAAGCGATCCCCTACTCGTCTGTGCGACTCCTTGGCTTTTCTTCACTGTATGCTGTGGCATCACCTGATTTGCATAGCTGTCTGATGTGGGTTTTTGTACAGATAAAGTAATTATAGCGGGAGAAATCTTCGCCGCTACGGACGCGCAACAGTAGATCATACAGAGTTAATTCCAACAACTAAGTTGGTTAAAATCTGTTAAAAAAATTGTTCAGCTCATTTGCTCTTTGGAGGTTCCCTTTGACCTGGTTCCCCTTGACCTGGTTCCCCTTCTCCTCGAAGCCTGTGATCTTTTTCATCCCAGACCACACATGCTTCATGTTGTTATTCTGGAGTTGGTTCTCCAGCTTCCTCCTGTAGGTGTCTTTACTTTCCCTCAGCTTCACCTTCACCTGGTCTTTGTCTCCCCGCAGGAAGGCCCTTTTCTTCTCGTTCAGCGGCGTCTTCAGGTCACAGTGGATCCAGGGCTTATTGTTTGAGAAGCACCTCACTGTCCCGGTCGGGATGATGTCATCCACACAAAAGTCAACGTACTCGGTGATGGTGTCCGTCACGGAGTCGACGTCTCCTCCACTTTGAACACAGAGAACATCCCAGTCGGTGGCTTCAAAGGTCCCCTGCAGAGTCTCAATAGCTTCCTGAGACCACTTCCTAACAGTCCTCACGGTCAACAACGGCAGCAGACGGGGGCAAGACGCACAAGGTTAGGGTCTGATCTGCCGAGGGGGGGCAGGGCAGTAGAGGTGAATGCATCCTTCGCGTTTGCATACAGTACGTCCAAAGTCTTATTGTCTCTGGTGGGGCAGTTGACGTGCTGAGAAAAAGCTGGGAGAATGTCGGCAAGAGACGTGCGATTCAAGTCTTCCGTTATTATGAAGGCGTTTGGATGCTTCTATCTTGTTGTGTTTTTCTTTGAATGCAAAAGAGTGGCCTGTATCTGCGACATTTTTGCCTGTGTTGGACTATGGGGATCTTTTGTACACGAATAGTTCTGCTCAATGTCTTCGAATGATTGACACTGCTTACCATTCTTCTCTGAGGTTTATTACTAATTGTAAAGTGTCGACACACCACTGTCTACTGTCTGTTATATTCTCGGGCGGGAGGATTTGTCGCTGGTATTCCTTTATGTATAAGGCAATTCAAGGATTATTACCTACCTACATCAGTTCCTTAATTGCACAGATAAGTGCTGATCTTTACTTGTTCCGTTCACAAGATCATTTATTGCTGTCTGTTCCATACGACCGTACTGAAATGGGTAAAAGGGCTTTTGTTCAGTCTGCACCTTATACATAGAATATGTTGCAGAAAGACTGAAAATTGAAAGAGTTGACTTCTTTGAGTGCATTTAAATCCAGATTGAGAGTTTTTAAGGCCGATTCCATTGCTTGTACCCGTTTTGCATAGTTTGTTTGCAGATTCATTTTTCCTTTTATCTGCTTTTGCGTGTACCTTAATTGTGTAACTTTTAACTGTTTTGTATTTATTGCTGCCTATCTTGGCAGGACTCCCTCGAAAAAGAGGTTTTGAATCTCAATGGGATTTTCCTGGTTAAATAAAAGTTAATAACAAATAATAATCTATGACCCCGGACAAAATCGGTCAGGCCTTAAGCACGCTGGAAAGACACAAAGGCCCGGATGTCTTTTAATTTTCTACTTTTCAAGTGACCGCGAACCATCTTCTGACTGTGCGGCTATAGACCTACTGTGCTGGGGGACCCCACTTGACACACTGAGCTCCTGTTCCCCTGTCTCCCGTCCACTCACATGCTACCATTGTATGTCATTAACTTTGTGTTCTCTGTCTCCTGTAGTAGTGCTTTGTCCTTTCTCTATGTACCTTTTAGTAGGTGTCCCTGGTGTTGGAGATGTCTGATTCCACCAGTTGCAGTTAATGGCCCTACCACCCTGCCCAGTGTCTTGCCTGTGTCTTGTTATTGTTGGTCTTTTGCCGCCCTTTCCACTCACTCCAAGCGGTCGAGCCAGATTGTCGGCCACCCCGAGCACAGTTTTATCCTCTTTCAAGACAATGGGAGGAAGTAGGGATGGGTTGTCCTCCACTTTAACTTTTTTTACTCAAGCTATAATGCTGATAACATACTGAACTAAACTGTGCCTTGATAACATAATGCTGACACTAAACAGTTTCAAAACACATTTGGGTACAGAGTTCTCTTAAAACATGAGGTCAGTTTGAGTACATGCCTACATACACAAAATTCTTATAACGGTGTGCATCTGCGAGGTGCCAGTCTGAAGTGCTTGCTTAGGGTGGGTGGAGCGCGGGGGTAGTTGGGGGATTTGTGTAATGGAATTGTTGAGCTTAAATGTCACTGTCACGCTGGCCATCTTGCGTCCGGTCAGAACGAACCGGTTCTTTTCAATCTCCCACTGGTCTGTGGGAGCGAGCATGTCAGAGTCTGTCACACTCACTTCGAAGCTGGTCCAATTGAGATCTGCGATTTGTTGTCACACGGTGAATTAATCTTTGTAAGTAACGGAAGCTGTTCTTAGAAGGAATTTGTTTGCAGCTGGTCCTTTGCCCTTCTAATGTCACTGTCTCCATGTAATGTAGTGCCTAGTGCGGTGTTTGTTTGGTCAATGCCGAGGGATTGGTTGCAGAGCACCGAGGCATGCTTTGGCCTCTGACTGTGTGCCATTGCAGCGTCAGCGAGCAACGATGCGGCTGTGGTGTCAATCTACCAAATGAGCCCGCGTGGCGGGGCTTCCTAACAGCCAAGCAGGTTCACCCGGCTCGAGGCCGGGTGATTGGAGCAGAGCCGACGAGGAGACGGGGCTCAGGTGCGAGCGTGCTGCAGAGAGGGGAGCCGGCATAAGACGGAAGCGTGCAGCCGTCCTGCCGTGAAGACCGTCATGAGTAAAGACCGATGCAAGTCCGCCGAGCGGGGACGCCGCCCGGGGCCCGCTTCACCAGGTGGGACAATTAGGGTTTCTGGGCAAGGACACATGGAGTGACAATCCGGAAGGTCTTACACCTTACAATGCAAGATGCCTTGATGTGACTTGCTTCTGTGAACGTGGTGAAACTGTTTGCCCACTACTTTCGTCCTACCGGCTGCCGATTATCCGTATCCAGTGTGTTTGCTCGAGCCAAAACTGAGAGGCACTGTCTCGGAAGAGTGCAGAGTAGTGGAAGGCAAAGTGATTGGGTATGCCGCAGCTTGATTGACTGAATGACTGCACCTGATCCAGGTAATGAGCAACAAGTAGGCTGACAAAAGCTGCACATCTAGCTGGGCGGACCGGCCATGAGGACAGAGTTGGAAAGTTTCAAAGCACCGCTCGAGAATGTGCTAAATGATTTTGTCTTCTGCCTCCCGCAGGACTCGTCTTCCGGGCAGCATCCACAACAGAGCGCAAACCGCAGGTGACGGACTCTGCTCTGCCTCGAAGCCCTCAGCCTCTGGACTGCTTGTCTGCTACAAACCCAGGGACTTTCCACATGGACCGTGTCACAAGTGTTACAACTATGCTATGCTATACTGCGCCTCGTCTATCTAATAAACAGGCCTGTTTGTGTTGGTCCTTCCCTTCTCTGTCTGTTTTCCATTAGCATTGTCCATTCGCTTGTGGCCACAGACCATGTCACATAAGCACCGCATGCACAGTTCAAATCCAGCTGGAGATCTCTGCTCTTGTCCTAGACAACTACTACTGTTACTATCGAGGAAAGGCGAAATGCCCGAAAAAGAATTAAGAACAAACAAGAAAAAACACACACCCAAGCAACACACAGTTAAGAATACGCAAAGGCTTTACAAAAGACATGACTATTACATTTAGCCTTACAAAAACTTCACAATAACGACAGATACGCTCCAAAACTTCCGGGCTGTGGCGGCACCACCACGATCGCCGTTTCTGGCTGCTCTTGGAGAAGGAACGCTTAACACGACACACGACGTGAAGTTACAAACGTGACTGTCGCGCTCAAAACCCAAGACGCCCCGAGCCTCGAACTCCCTCTACAGACTTTCGGAAGCCCTGGATGAAAGACTATCGGAAGGGAATCTGAACATCTCTCCGCAGACTTGTGCGCCTGTGGCGCAGCCCCAAACGTTTTATCGTTTTCATAAAACGAAGAAAAAGAGAATAGACAAAAAAACAAAACGAAAACGACAAAGAGACAGAATGTACGCTCCAATGAAAGATTAACTGGGTTTTGTCATATTGGCCACAAGTGTACACGGTACGATTACGATACACGTACGGTGACAAACTCATCTACCACATACGTCTTTGGCACTGCATGCCGTGACGTTGTCCGTTTGAAAGCAAATTAACTACCGGCGGGTGTGCGGTGGAAGAACGAGGAAGAGGAAGAAGGCAGTGATTCTACACGACAGTCAAGTGATGCACGCACAAAAATGAATGCCGCAATGAAGGTCGACAATAGCGCAAGATAACTTAACAGACGGCCGCGTTTAGAAATGACGTCATCGGTTAAAGTGTAGACAGACGCGCAAGAGCTTCCTTATTGGTTGCTCGCATCTACTCTGACTACTGCAATGTTGACTGATGCGCAAGTTCACCGCCCCCCAGGGGGGAGGTGAAAACTAAAACGGGTAGACTGCTATTGCCGCTGTGCTGTTGAGATCCGATTTCGAACGGCAACCGCCGAAAGCGCTCGGAATCCCCGCCGCCAAATTTGCCCGTGCCTTTTCGGTAGTGCTTTTAAGCCGAAAGCGTTACAAACTGCGCTCCGACGAGCCAGACAGGAGAGGATTCCCTAGCTGCGTGCGATACCTAAGGCCGTCCTTGCGGGCGTAGCGTCACTCTTGATCCAGAAGGAGACCCAGGAGAGGACCACGGTCAGGATGCAGGGGATGTACGTCTGGATGGTGAAGTAGCCCATCCTTCTGCTGAGGTCAAAGTACACCGTCATCAGCACGTAGTCGCCTGTTGACAGAAAAGACAGATGTGCGAGAGACACGTGAGCCAAGGTTAGACAATACAGAAATCGCGCCCTCCGACATTCGCCGACGCCTAATTCGCTCGAAGACGAACGTAAAGCCCGTCGCGCCGTGACTTTTGACGTGACGGTGATGCCCTGGAACGCGGACCCTCTCTTCTATCTCTTCTATGTGGATGGACATTTACAGTGCGATACGGACGTACGGAGAAAAACGCAACCTGGGAAGGTACGACATGACAAATGACTCAACTTTTGAAGAAAAAACCCTCAAAAGGCTCTGTATACAGAAATACGCTACTAATATGTGTCCATTTCGACATAAATGTACCTCTTTTGTTCTGTAAACGCGCTCCAAACACAAGCTCCGGTAAAAGGAATCCGCAAATGTATCGAAAGTATTGGCCGGCGGGTTCATTGAAATGTCACAGTGAAAACTATAAGGGGTAGCTGTCGGAGACAATCCGAAACCTCGACTTGTTCTTCTTGATCTACAATCCGTTTGCCCCTTCCTGCCGTAACAGATCAAATACTGACATGCTGTCTCAAATGGTGTGGGACACCCCTGAAAGGAAAGCTGAGACGCAGGTCGTGTTTCCTTAATGCAGAGCTACATTTCTCCACAACAGAGGCCAATTGTACAATAAGTTGTTGGATAATATGGCGCATATGGAAATACTGGGTCCGCAAAGAGCATTGCTTCTGTTGACCAAATTGCCCGATTTATGAGTTCTCGCTAATTCGGGCCAACAGATTCTGGCATACTGTGAGCATATTTCTGATGTTTTTGCTGCCCTGTGGCAAGACCTGCTAAACAATTACATGTGAAAAATCGACACAGACAGAAAAATGACATGACGTGAACAACTTAGGGAATAAAGATGCAAGTGTGAGTGAAAGTGGAAAAAGATGTGATAAGATTGTCATAAGCGTGGCCCATTAACGAGGGACATGGGCAATCTGAGCTTGTACTAAAAAGAATTCACTGAATGTATACTACAAAAACTACTGCTAATTATCTGGGTAATTTTCTCCACAGCTACTTAACAACAAAGGAAATCTTAATCGCAACACAGCAGCACGCAATTTAAAGTCAGTGTAGTTCGCTGCGTCACCAAAATAAAACTATATATATCTGAGATGAAGTGTGTCCTCTTTGTATACTAACGGAGGTTAATAAAAAAGACAATTCGTTGCCTCAATTATTCACCCCTTCTTCTATCGGTACAACACTACACGGTGGAAGCAGACCAAACTAGTCACGTTTCTGCGCTTTAACTATGCACTGTAGCAAACAACGCCTCTGTTGACATAGCCGAGTCTCCAGTCTCCTGGTTACTGAGCAGCTTGAGTGGAGCGGTTTGAGGGGACCTTGCCCGAGGGAACCCGAGCGGTGGCGATGGAAGGGGAGGAAGTGCTGCTTTTTCACTTTTCTGGGTTTTTATCGGGCCAAAGGGCATCGATCGGATCTTCGAGCTGCGTGCTACAAATAAAGATTTTTAGGACAAATACTGAAAACTGATCGGACTTTGTTTTTACTGGTAAGAACAATGAGACGGGTTTAACTTGCTGTACTTGTTGCTCCTGTGCTTCCCGTGTAAAGGATGGGGACAAAAGCCAGCGTTTCACACTTTTGCGATTTGAATGTGGTGCACGATCGAAGGATGCGTGGAGGATCCAACTTCAAATCACGTATGGGACGACGAGGCGCGGGATTGTCAGCAAATCCTTGACAAAAAGGCGTTCTTCGCCAAACAAATCCGTGACGGACATGTAAAGGAGAAAAAGGGGAAATGTCGGCGTTCCTCCGTAACCTCAGAAAAGGGCGTAATGGAAGCTTGTGCGAAGTGTGCAATGAGATTGTAAAACAAAGCGCTGAGGTGTTTGGAAGAGTACGCGGCTGAACGACGGTGGATTTGCACGGGCCCGTACCTTGCGCGTTTATCGGAGATTAATGGTCTGTGTTATTAGCGGGGGATCTAATGGTTGCGCGTGTGGAGACGGAGCTATGGCGAGAGAAACGGGGAACAGAAACAAGGTAATGCATGAGAAAACGGCCAATTCCCTCGAATGGCGGGAGGTAGAGGTGTGGGTTTCGCGTCTCTTTTGGGCGTCTCGGCAGAAAATGAGTCTGACTGCGTGTGGACGGGAATACATGTCGTTTAGAAGGCCTTCAATGTGTCTCGGGATAAGAGTGCTCGTCAGACGCGACCGCAAAGATGCGGTGGCGGCTTCTCGTTAGAAAGGAAAGAGAGGTTTGATCAGATTCCCGATGCGTGACGTAATACAACACAAAGAAGCGATGTTTTGTGCCAAATGTGTTAATGTCTTCGGTCAGAGAGACATACATATACTATTATATACTATTTGATCGAGCTCTGTCATGCATTGGGACATTTTTCTCAACAAAATGAAGCTGTACACCTAATTTTCACAGAGCCCTGATAATTAGATGCCGCTCCCCATTATCCCTCTCCTAATTGCGCCGAGCACTCCCGTTCTTTGAGGTTCGGCTCTTAGAAAGCTGAATTGGGTCACGTTGTGCGGACTCGAGCGTGTCTCTCTTCAAAGACAAAAGACTGTGTGGCACGAACCGAAGGAAATATATGCAACTCATAAATGAGGTTAAGAGGGGTTAACGATCTTCTTTTCGCTCTTCCTCCCTTGTTTGTAATGCTTCGGCAACTTAAGTCTGTTTTCGTCTGCAAAGGTCATCTGAAAGCCCGGTTATGAGTATAATTACTGGCACCTGTTGGGGCCGCAGTATTTCTTGAGCTGCCGCTGCCTTTCGAACGACAAACTTCAATTAAATGACCAGAGAACGCAAATCCGAATGACTGCGTTGAAAGCGAGGGAAGAGAAAAGGACAGAATAATTAAACTTCCTTTTTTAATCTTGATAGTTCATGTCTGTGGAAAAACCTCTTTGCCCTTAATACTTATGAGCGTTGAGCTTGTAGTCGCACGATTACATTTATGGGCACGGTGCTAACGTTAACCTGTGCAAAGCTCGGGGCGCGGACGTAGACTGGTGGCTCGAGAGGCTGAGCGGTTCTTGAGTGGTAGCGGCTTGTAAGTGTAGTTTGAGCTTGCGAGCGATAGAGCCTTTCTGACCTGCCGTCGTCGTCAGCACGTCTGTGGTGTTTCTGAGCCCCATGAAGTCAAACTGGTAAAGCCTCCAGTATTTCTGGTCTGAAGTCTCCACTGATTTTCGCCTCCACTTGTACACAATCTCATCTTGGGGGTAGCCGTCTAGAAAATTGCAAAAAGAACAATAAAAAAGTTCATTAGGTGAGTGACAGAAAGAGAGAGTGCAAAAGAAAAATGCACAGATAAAAGTTGAAAGCAAAGAATCCGGGCAAGATTAATGCAGTCGTGCTGTTTTGGCGTATGCGTGATTTATACCAGATTTATGCATGATTTAGACAAATTTATACGGTATGTTTCGTAGGCAGTTTGGTGGACTGCGGATCAACTGAGCATTTACTGTTGACTCGCGTGCTTGGAATGTGTCACTGTGCCACAATTATGAACAAATATCGCGTCTACCGTATAATTCAGTGTAGGTTGGTCTAAATTACAGTGTGTCTTTTAGTCATTTGGTCAATTGCTGTCAAGGATGCTCTGGAGACCAAGAAGCTTGACTTTTGTGATATAAATGGATATTTTTGCTGGGTACAGGCTCTTCTCCTTGGAGAAGCCGAGCGGTACTCGAAAGGACAAACTAATACATCAACAACATTGTCTCTGTGTGTGAGAAAAAAGAAGAAGAAGGAAAAAAAAAAGTCAGTACAGTTGAAGTCTTTTTACCTAGAGAACTGAGTGATGGTAATAGTGAGTGAGCGGCAAGTCTTGTTGAGCCCCGTAGTGGAAACGAGACTAATTATATAAATACTCTCATCTGATGAGGCAGTGGGCGGCTGCCGATAACCGAGACCGATCGCCGTGTTCTTTGAAACGTTAATATAGACGGTGCGCATTTCTCTCTGCGCGTTGGTACAATTATCTTTACTGCGAACGCTATCGCTGCTGTGTTACCAGTGTATCTTTATAGCTACAAATTGTTTGTCCTATTTCATGCCTTTTAATGTCCCCTGAAGTGACGTGTTCGTTCAGTGCTATAAATTACAATCGTCCGTGGCCGCGGTTTTAATATTCTCCCCGTCTGTCCTCCGAGCGAAGAAGACGGGGGTCTCTGCTTCAGCCGTATTACTGTGAAGCCCAGTTATGTGTCAGACTATCTGTTATGAAATATCACGTGAATACATACTGCGTGTACATCATTAAAAGACAAATTAGAATTTGGATTCTGTAACAGAATATAAACAACAATAACACTGAAATTCTTGCGCGTAATTTTCATATTACGATCGGTGAAAGACGTTTCTTTTTCAGTGAGCCAGTATAACGACGGATATGAACCGCATTTTAATTATTCTTTTACAATATTCAACATTTGCGAGGCATCATTTCCTGCTGTTTCGTTAACTCGACTGGTGAGTCGGTGGCAGCTCCCTCGTTCAGGGAAGGAGGCAAATACTTTTTCACGGCGCTGTATAGCAGGACTCCATCTGAGTGTAAGAATGCTTTCTGTTTAAAGGTCTCGCCTTGTCTGAACATATAGTACGATGTGCTTAGTCGAGATAGCTTATCGCAGAGGAAAGGAAAAGAAAACTGCAGACTGTGAGCACATTTTCTTTCTCCACCCTTTGCAGAGCGTGCAGCAACTCTTTCTCTGTCAAGTGACCATACCAGTATGGAAGGTCAGGAACAATTAAGCTGCTTTGGGAATATGTTGCTGCAACTGTAACTGCGAGCATTCTGGATTATTTTTCCTTGTTTTTCCCAATTGCAAGTTTAACCCAAGTCAGTTTTTTCAATGATGTATACAAAATGAAAAAAGAAAGTTGTGCAGAATACAGAGTCAGAGTGAAAACCTCTGATGATTGTATGTTCCGGAACCCCCGTCAAGGGGTTTCAAATGCTGTTGCGACTCCTGAGGCGGTCGTGATGGAGGTCCTCCGCTCTATTGAGCGGGGGTGAATGAAAACTGCTGATTACATCTTTAAATGTATGATTCGCCTTTTGAACAGCACAGAGATGGGGTTAATTCTGCATTTTTCAGTGATTTCTTTGCAAAAGGTGTAACTGAGCCATTTTGTGTTGAAATAATAGGTACTAAATAATAGTATCAGATCTGCTGTGCTGATCTCAACACGTCCGTCTGCAATAAGCCTCGCGCACATGTGTTACTTTGATTTAAAAATGTCTACAAATTGCAGTCCCTCCTTTCTTGTCTAGTCCGAATTGTTGCGGGGCTCACTTTTGGGGGCATCTCAAAAACTACAGAGCAACTGTTAAGATTTCGAATATTACAGTAAATGATAAAAGACGTTCATTAACCTCAACTAACAACTAATGTGCCTTGGTCAGTGACTAACTTTATCTGATGACGACGACGCCTTAAATATCACTGATCTGCACGTGTGGGGAGGACTATTATTTTGTGTAATTACTGTGCGTGGATTTGGTGTCAGTGACCAGCTGGAGTGCAGCTGCGTTCTCTCTCAGCCTCCCTCTCATCTTATCAACTTGCATCAAAAAATGAATTATTTGAGAAAGACGTTACTTACGTTACTCAGATGTATTCTCTCTAAAACCGGAGGTATAATCTGAACGTGAAATAAGCTGCTGCTATCTGCTTTAGTACCGCCTTCCCAAAAAGCTACTGCGTCATTCAAACCCTGTGCACTAAGATATGTTAGCTTTCAGGGCAAAGCACTGCCTCCCCTAAGTACGGTAGATACTTTGTTAATGTAAAGCATATACTTTGAAACATCACATTACGGAGTTTGTAAGTTTGTACTTTTCATAATAGAGACCCCCATTTCCTGTCCTGTAGCTGTCAGCTGCTTGACAAGAAGCAAAGGGAAATGTCCTTGTAAACATCCTCCAACAGTAGCACCAAAGAGTGATCGTGGCTA
Organism: Sandelia bainsii; assembly: GCA_032362345.1. Taxonomy (NCBI): domain Eukaryota; kingdom Metazoa; phylum Chordata; class Actinopteri; order Anabantiformes; family Anabantidae; genus Sandelia; species Sandelia bainsii. The sequence goes on from JAUMHL010000013.1 coordinate 7,004,188, forward strand.
TGCCTGCGAGGTAAACAATGCATGTACTAACAAACACAGTTAAAGCTTTTTATGGCTATCGTACTGAGCTCGCCGGTTGTCAGAGAGGTTTTCTTTTTCTAACGGTCAATAGCTTAATAGTAGCCTAAATGCTCCCGTGTCACAAGAACCGAGCCACTGTATGATTTGAGAAAATGTTTGCGAGGTGTCGCGTGGCTTGCGTAATGTCATACAAAGACATCCACTTTCAGCAAATATTCTAAATTAATAAGATTGAGATAAGATAAGATAAGAGGTGATTAAGGCACCGGCCATGTTTAGAATGTTCAGTCTCAATAAATGAAATTGATTGCAGCCATAATGGCTGGACTTGTACTTTGCTACGTGATTAGCAGACCTTACAGCTTGAGCGTTAGGTCTCTGCGGTATCCTAAAACTTTAACAGACGAGCGCCTTCGGTGGTGAGATAGAGCTAGAAAGACAGTAGTGGACGTTACAGAGTGCAAGAGTATAGAGCGATCTGACTCTAAAACAAACCATAAAATGACAGTTTGAAGAGCAACAGCAGTATTTCGCTTCAGAAACTAGTCTTGAATTCAGTGCTATTGAAGAAACTAGCTGTTCGTTTATTGCAGCCAAAGACAGAAAGAAAATGTCCATTGACGCGGCCGTAGACTGAGACGATGGGAAAAAGGGTTATTACTGCGAGTCTGTTTACCGATAACAGAGACGTAATGGAAGTCCATTTGGGGTCAATGGCGCTTTCGCTGTGCCGTACTGTAACATTCGGTCTCGTCGTACTGTGAAGAAATTGTATATACGCTTGTAGTCGATTGATTATCCGAACTCGATGCCGAGAGGAGGTTTAATGGTGTCCGGTGACACACCCTCCCATCTGTAGTAGCATCAGTTAATGATTATTACCAAAATTAAATCATATCTACAGTGGAAGATATCTGGTCCAATAAACTGACCTGACATACAAAATCTAATGCAATTTGGGTGCTTTTTAGATGGTGGGTAAGTTAATAAGGCTCTGGTTAACGGAACGAAAAGAGCTGGGGCGACTCTGTTTTTGTGGCGAAATAAACCCATTTGTAGTGCGGTATGCTGTTTTTGGTCCACATCCGTTTGTGACTTTCTCGTCCTAAAAGTAAGCAACACAGCATTTTGGGAAATACGCTTACTCGCTTTCTTGTTCGGAATTAAACAGGTAACTTCGTAATCAAATCAGGAAAGCCATATTTCACTTTTAACTTCTTTTGATATTTTTGCCTGTCGAGGTCTGAGGTTCCTTCCTTGTATGGAAATCTTTGCCATGCGATTCCGAATTTGTTAACATCGACATACAGTCCACCCCGAAACCGTTTAAATGGTAAGGCCGATTCGTACGGTATGTTTCTCGTGCACAAAAGAACACGTGTGCCTACATCAAAATGTGGATATGATGCGTTCAGAATTTCAGCTTTTACTGAATGACATTTACACCCGTTATATTATCTAGATAAAATAAACAACAGAGAACCTTTTGTATCAGATGACCCAAATTTGAAGGGAGTACAAGTTGTGAACAGATTAATCAATCAATCAAGCAAGACAATTAATTCAGCTCTGATGTGCCACTGTGAGCAATGGAGGTTTTCTTACACGATGACCCCGAAGCCCATTGCGATAGACAGGTCCCTTGAAATGTCAAGTCCAGAAGAGGCCGGTCGTCTTGCGCAGACACTTTCCTGCACTATTCCCAAGTTTGTTTCTAACAGAATATGTCTCCTTGTGCTTTGCAACAATGCAATGTACAGCTGTACAGTTCTAGACACTGTGAAACTCGTGGAAATGCCAGTACAGCCTTCCCACTTAAAATGAGCATCCACTCTTCTTTCTTTCTGAGTTCCACATTGATTTCTTTACTTTTTGGCACGATGAAATTACTCAGCAGTAAGTTAAGAGTAGTCCGTGTCACTCTATTGTTCAAGTGCCAAGTGTTCACTGGAGTCCCTTAAGTTTTGTCCCTTTGATTTTTATTTTTTCAGTTCAGTAAAATATCTTAAACTTAGTGGAGATATTGTCTTTGTTCTTTTAGAAGCAAATAAACTATAAACACTTTTGGTGTTGGTCATTTCCATGGACAAGTTATGGTTTTGTTTTTGTTTTGATTTCATAAGGAAGGCGAATAATTTGGGGTTTGACTGTACCTTACTTGCAATAACTACATCAAGTCTGTGACTTGTTGACATCAACCTATTGTTGGGTTCTTTTGATAAGCTTTTCCAAGTTTTTGCAGCAGCCTTCTTCGGTTGTTTGCTTTCGTCAGTTTCTGCTGACATTGTTGGTGATGCCGCTGACGGTTGTTTTTGTGTATCTCTTTACAGCTCTGTCTCCAACTGTTGTTGTTTTTCTTGGCTGTCGCTCACTATGCCAATAGTTTCTTTCTTTTTTCACGACATTCCAAACTCTTGTATTGGCCAATGGTTGTGCAAAGCAATGCATCTGTTTTCTCAGATTCACAATAGTTTGCTTTCCTCCCCCAAGACAGCTCTCTGGTTTTCGTCTTCATTTATCAATCAAATGCAGTCTTAACAGGTAAAATCCAAGGTTAACACCAAGAGTAGTCACTTAAGAGCAATGCAGTGTAAAACCTTACATTTGGGTGATCTGATACAAAAGGTGTTAGATACTGTGTTGTTTAACATATCTAGAAGTAAATAACAGGAAATAGAACCTGAAGTTCTGCTGAAACTTTGGTCTCATATTCATCTTTTGATCTTAAACTCAAACGTGTACAGATACGTGTGTACAGCAGAAACCGCTGACTTATCCTTGATGTTTCAAAACTTTTCGAGGGGACTGTATTAGTCCAAAAAGCAAAATATCATTTTCAAAATAAAATATCTTCCGAGATTGTAAACGTTGGAAGAAGCGCCGACTTCATAAATATTCATAAACAACTATTTTGTTGTTCAATTTACTTGGCATTTCGTAAAGATTTGTGGAACATTTGTGTTCATCCTTACTTACTTAAGCAACAGAGCTGCTCCAGTCCAAGATGTACTGACTGGAGCTACCGCTATAAACAGTAGGTGTGTGGGCTGTTATATTATCTGTTTACAGAAATAATCCACAGTTCGCATTAAAAGCACACTGCGATTTCCTGTGCCTTTAAATGCCAACTTTAAACTTTTTACTCATTGGCTTGATATACTGTATGTGTATCTGCCAATATTTGTTACTGCTATTTAGCCCTCTATTTAGTGTTCATTAAACTCCACTATGCATGAGTCAGTGCGTACGCTATTTGTGTGTGTATATGTGTGTGTGTGTGTGTGTGTGTTCGCTGCCAATGCTCACAGCTGGAGAAGACGAGAGGACACGAGTGTTCGTCCATTGGGAAATTATGGAGTTGCAGCTGGCATTCTGCGTTGATGGTCATCCTGGAGCGGGAGAGAAATAAAGAACATCAGAAACACAAATAGAAAGACACACAATGCTGGAAAAATGCCTCTGGTCCTTAATTTCACACAGTTTGAATACACGGTATTCGTCATCGCTTATATCGCACGATGCACTTTTTGCGCTACAGTATGTGACACATTGGCTGCAAACCAGATGGTGCGGGATCGCACTCGGTTGCCTCGCTGATGTGTGAAATCCCTCAGAATGGCAGAGCTGTTTAATCACTGGTGTTAGATGTGCTTTTTGAGAAGACGACATTAACTTATAGCTCAGGGAGTAAAGGCGCTTCTAAAAACAATAATACTTAAACACAATGCACCGGAAGTGTCAACGCGCCAGATGTTTCAGGGAAGTAAAAGTGACTACAAAGACATGGGATTAGTTTTACATTCAAAATATAAACCTGAATCTGACACTGATTTATATTCTCTGCATGTTTCTGCAATATATCATCCTAAAATTAATTTTCACCGGATGTGTTAATAGCTGTAAAAATGAGACCATAGTAAAAATGGGTTGTTGTGTCTTTGTCCTCTGTATAATTTCTCATTAATTGACTTGGAGCACAAAAGCGCAGCCTCAATCAAAGCAGGGAAAGGGCTGCCTCGCTTGTCTTGTTTGTAGTGGATATGATGTACAGTGCCAATTTGCATACACGGTACACGCTTCCTTCTATTATTTTTGGGAGCCAGGACGGCCAAATTTAAGCAAGACTGAGAGGCTGAGGTGAAGAGAGCAAACAGCAACAAACCGAGCAGACATGCAAGCGTGAGAGATGTTTTAGTTAAGGGAAATACACCCCCAAACATATGCCTCCTCTCTTTAAGACCTAATATCCTTTTAATGAAACACTCATTTTCAGATTCATCAACTATAGTTTATCCGCATTAGCAGACATGAAATTAGATATTAGAACGAAACATTTTTGGGGACATTACTGCTAGAAGAGAGATTTCTTGAGAGGATTTTTTTTTCCATTTGACTCTAGACATCATCTTCTCCTTCAGAGCTGTGTTCGGGGCCTGCAAACTAAAACAATGTGCTGAATTCACACTAAAAATGCAGCAGAACTGAGAAAAACTGGGTAATAATTCTCTGTGAGTTTGTCACTATAATTGTCCCCTTGTCACATTACACATAATCATTAGGTCCACTGTTAAAGTACAAATATTGATCAGTGCAGTTTAGGCTGGGTGTTCTCAGTGGCCAGCTAATCTTAGCGGCTCATGAACACAGTAGTATTTTCTCTACAATACCGCAAGTCATTCCTTATAGTTCTGAGTTGGACTTTAGGTAATAATGAGATAATTTGATTCTTTTTAAGTATAATGTTTAATTTTTTCCCCCCTATATTTATAAATAGAACCTGGCTGTCGGAAAAGCCGCATCGCTGTCTTCTGAATATCTGCACACGCTTTGACACACAATTTATTCAGAGAACTAACTGAAATTTGCCAATAAAGACAAATACAATGACATGCTGAAGTCTCAGAAGAACCTTACAGTCATTTTAAGACGTTTTTAGTTGATTTGTCTGTCTCTTCGCGACAGAATCTGAAATATCGAGCCACTGCCAGAGCTGTGTGTCCTCCGAGGGCTAAAAAAACAAACACTAATGGTGGTTTTTGTTTTTTGGCCAAGGTCTAGTTTGAAATCCTGAATTCCCAAGTGAAATTGGATACACGAGACAGAAAAAGCTCATGTCAGAGCTTGAGGGTTCATAAACCCAGATGTCACTCAAATTTAAAAAGAATCTGACCGCTCAAAACCTGACAGTGTTTTTTTCTGTACACACCAGCACAGTGAGTGTTATTTTGTCACAGGGCCATGTGCACACACATGCACACAACCTCCCCCTGTGTCATTTCTCTGCCACTGAGACACTGTCAGAAAGAACAGAACAAAATGAGGAGAAAACACATGGTATGTTGACGTGCTGTGAGAGAAGTTTTTATCCTTCTGTGCAAGAGGTTAAGTAAGGTTTGGTGGCAAAAGTTAAGATTTTAAAATTTCAATAATAACAAAATAATGTGTAATTGATTGTGCTTATTTACAAATTAAAATAAACCAAGCCAAATTTATCTGGGTGGGTTTACTGTAAATGGAAGGATGTTTCTAACGAGCCCTCTAACAGATTGGCTTTGTTCGTCTAACAAAATGCTGAGGAATGTTATAACAATGCTATAGTTAAGGTTAGTCAAGTTTAGAGAACTAAAAACTACATGGTTCACATTTGGCAAAGACCACAGTCATTGTTATAAGCAGAGTGTGTATATGTCAACTAGTTAGCTAGTTAAATTTTCATGTAGCCTCGGAACAGCAACGTGGATTGCATTTAGATGAAAATGCACAAGTGTAAATAAAATGTGCATTAAACTAAATTGTAAAATACTGAATGTCTGTACTTGTGAGTGAATATCAACAGTTGGCATTGACAGTGAAAAACAGGCATTTTTGTACATTGAACAAATATAATTTAATTTTTTCTACTGTAAACACTTTGTGTAGGTGCCGGTACAGCTACCTGCCATTTCTACATAGTCTTTTGTTTCATTTACCGTATTGTGCTGTGTTGCTTTCATGTGTTCTGGAGGTTTTTACCTCAGCGTGTAGAGTATTTTTCCATTGTTCCAGATCCGGAGCAGCTGATTGGGCGTTGTGATCCAGTGAGAGTCTGCGGTCTTGGAATTTCTAAAGATGGTGTCGGGCAGCCAGATCAAGCCGACCATATTGCTGGTTGAATGAGAGACAAAAAGAGAGAGAGAGAGACAGAGGGACGCGGAACGTAAGAGATGACTGCTGCTGAACTCAAGATTTCGCTGAAATGCATGGAGCGGCTCCACTTCCAAATAAGAGGATAATAAAATACCAGGGCGACATGGAGAAAACAAAGCGCATCAATCAATTTGTTCCATTAATTATAGGCCTCTTCCTGAGAGAGAGATTAATATTGTTCTCAAATGAGATATTCACAGTATGAAAATGTTGAAACACAATAGCTGCTGTGGAAAGACAGACACTCACACAGTATCTTGGAGCCTTGGACGCTTTATTTAAAAAACAAAGTTAGGCAGAAAACTATGTTGTTGTAAATATATGGGTATATAATGAATAATCAGGGCTGACATAGTGTGGAATTTGCATTGAAATCATCAGTATATGTGCAGTGCATCCTCGGTAAAGGCAGTGTACCTGTTGAGGGTTAGAATCCGCATGCTGCTGCTGTTATACCGCAGGCGGGTGTCCACCCATGTCTGGGCAAAGATAATATCGATCTGGTACTCCTGGGGAGAGAAAAGTAGAGTCAATACACTGATTTGGCAACCCTTTCAGAGTAGTATAGAGAAAGAAAGGAGACGTGCTGGATGCAGTCTGTGTGCTCGCCGCAGTGTTTCTGGGGGAGCTGATAATTTGTTTGTTTGAACACAAATGTGTCTACATCAAAGAAAACACTAAAGCAGAGCAGCACTCACTGAAAACACTAAAATACACTTCATGCTTTTGATATGGAAATTAAATTACGCTCTCTCATAAACTGTTTACTTCAGCACATTTTTTCGACTCAGCGATGACCGCCCTTGTAATTGTACAAAGTTTTAACATGAGAACATTAAATCGGAATCTTCTTAATAAACAGTAGAGATGACTCAAAGTCTGTGTCTAGTGGTGAGCCATTACTTTTTGAATGTTTTCCTGTTCACGCTCGATGAGTAACTCTTTAGAAAGTCAATCTGAATACACTTCATTTCCCCAATGTCACAACTGAGTACATTTTCTTAACCGACCAATCTAGAGAAAATATAGGTACAGCAATGAGCAATGCCGGTAAATCTTTTTTAATATTGCATAAAAATAACTTGGCTGGTTGGTTATACTGCAAATTGACCACAACCAGAGGCTGCGCATTCCTCCAGAGAACTTGCATCCAAATAATTTCTAAATATAACATGTATGTAATATGACAAAGAGTGTCATTTAGAGATCCTGACTTTCTTTGAAGCGGTAGTTAATAGCATGCATCTTGAATTGGGATACGCGTGGCTTGTGCTGACAGCAGACAGCACAACTGTCTTTAATCGCAGTGTAATCGACGCTATTGTTGCTATATTAGTAAAGTGAAATTTTGTTTGTAACACATTGTGTTGTGGTTGCAGTATATAATTTAGCAATTTATCATAAGCAAATAAGGGCAAAATATATTACCAAGTCTTTAATATCTGATGTGTGTGTCCATACTGTGATGTTACATAATGCAAACCACAAGGAATGTGTTTATAGACCAGAACGACAACTTTATCCTAACATGACGTTCACACCCAGCTGAGCATGTTTCTTTATTGTTCCAATTATATTGAAATATGCCTTGTTCATGCTAAATGTACTAGAAATATCAGCAGCTAATTAGCTGAACTGGCGTAGCACATAAAGAACATTTGCATTCCCACCACACACTCACACACATTAAAAGCCCCCACATCCACCCCCATTTCCACCTGTTTGTTCATAGTACATGTCCCCTTGGGGACATAGTAGGGGAGTGACAGATTTTGGGAGCTATTTGGGGCCTCTTACTCCGTCATCCCCACCTTCTCACTCTCCACAAGGAAGTGAAGGACTGGGAGTGAATACTGAGAATCGTGAAGGTCGAAGCTTAAACCTGCTTGCCGCTCCCCACAAATAATGGAGACAGAGAGTGGGGGAGTGACAACAAGTTAAAGAGAAAGTCAGCACCGAGGCTCATTCACTGCTGTGTTGCACTGAATGAGCCAAAGGGAGGCGAGAAAGTGATGTTGTCATACCACAGAGATGCCAAATAGTAGTTCCATACATATTCTACATTATTAAGTTTTTACCTTTACATTAGCACGTTTTTTTTTTTTTGGCAAACCACCTTGACTCAATTTGCCCTCTAGGGTGGCATGTAAAGTATTTTGAACTGCACTGAATATCATCTGCTACAAATGCTCTTATCTCCTGGATGACTACAGGACTACGGTGATACAGATCATAGCTGTTTACAGCTGGTCAATGCTCAGACACTGAGGACCTCCGACACTGCCAGTAGAAGGTCAGCACATCAGCTGGAAGTCCTCTAGAGAAACAAACAAAAAAATAAAGAAGACTGATACTTCAATGATAAGGTCAGACACTGAGAACTTTTTGCAAGCCACTCACAATCTTTCACTGATATGAAACACGGAAAAAGAAAATACCGGCATCTCAGTGTCTATTATGTGAGACTGCCTCAGAGTGATCTTGTTTGGTGGAAAGCTGATCCAGGTTTAAGAAGAAAGTGTCCAATAATAGGGGATTTTCTGTGTAAGAGAGAGGTTTATTGCTGTACTTTGTCATGTTTGTCTTCAGCAAAAGTTTCCTTTGACCCAACAAAAGATACGTTGTTTGAGTTTGATTTCCTGTGGTGCTGTACGGCGTGGACGGACGTGGTTAAAGTCGTGTGCATGTTGTGAAACTTGCTTCAAACATCGTTATTTCACATACACTGTCACTCACTTTCAGACTTTTCTGACCTTTTCCAAAAACAGACAGATGAGACCTGACCTTCCTAATACATCTGTCACCAAAAGCTCCGTTGCTACTCTCGGCCTACGTGACCTTTGGAGGATAATTATAGGGAGACGCGACGCTGACAGTGACGTGCCCATAATTCAGACAGCAACGGCAAACCGCAACATACGCCTGCCACATATGAACTCTCACGCCATTCCCAAATGGGATTTTCTGCTACCGCTGGGTCCTTTTGGGGACTCGGGTCGCCTACAACACAAGGCACTGAAGCAGGTCCATTATTCATGGACATTATGCAAAACAATGAGGCAGAGTACTGGGAGTTATCTGACTGAAATTAACTACGGAGGCTTGCGTTATTCCCCAGGGGATCTATTTCAAAGTCAGAAAATGAAGGTATTAAGGGAGTCCATTACTCACAGCTATTGACAAAAAACAATGAAGCAAAGACTTGTATGTCAGATAATCAAGGGCGACTTCTGCTGTGAATCCTCTGCTCGCAAGATCCAATGTAAAAAATCGAGAGACTAGGAGTTGCAAGTTCATTATTTAGCGTAGAAATATTTCATGTCTTTAAATATTCAGACTGCGATAAAGTATTTCCCTCCTGTCCCGCACTAAGTTTTAGACAAAAGGAAATGAGTACAGGAAGTTCGAGGAAACCTTCACGTGATCCAAAATGAATAATTTCCTATTGGGCTGTGAGTAAAACCCACAATCGTGAAACAAGTGCAGAGGATAATCTGCCGACTGTGGAGAATTGTAGCATTATGCATAAAACCCACTTCTATATGGGATATCTAACTAGACAGGAAACTTTTGCATTACCAAATGAGACCAATATATGTGTGACTTTCTGTACTGCTGAGTACACAGCATATATCAGAAAATAAACACAAAGGCGAGAAAAAAACAACAATTTTGGTCCTGTTACCTTTGGAAATGTAAGCAACAGTCAGAATCTGATAACATGCAATCCATTATTAAAGCCAAAGGATGTTGACAGCAAAGCACATCTGACTAAATTAATTAGTTTGACTTGAACAAATAGCTTCTCTCCTTATCCAGCCTCATAATTTTTGCATGGAGCAGGTTCACTCTCCACCAATTACAGATGCTGCTTAACCACATTCTCTACATCCGTATACCAAAACATGTTTCCCAACTGGGCAGATACACTATCTTTATAACTCTGTGTTTAGCGGGAGCTTGATTGAATCTGCACTCGGTGAGCCACAACCGAACCACAAACTGTCAAATATAAAAGTGTCTAGATTGGCAATGACAGACTTCTTGGATATCAACACTTTCAAATCAGTAATTAAAATGAGTCATCCATTGTTTACAGATTACTATTCATCACCTGTTGTGGGCTATGTGAGAGTTATAAAATCAAAGAAAAATAAACAAAAATGTAATGACAAATTGTTCACTTCCTTCCTTTAACTGAATGGTGTATGTCAACGTGATGCTTACTTTCTTCTTTAATGCCTTTTTCAGAAGTACCTTTGGACAACACAGGGCTACACAAATTAGGTCATAAGCCAGAAACCACTTTAGTTCATCATGTTGCCGTTGGTAAAAGCTAATGAGGATCCAATCTGTAGTAACAAGAAATGCAGAGGTAGATGAATTTGTTGTTACCCTTCCTTGAAAAAGAAGAACCCACAAGTTTCTATGAAACAACTTAAAACTGACAAAACTAATAATAGAAATTAAGAAAGTACAGAAAGAAAGTACAGATCAAGCCTTTGCTCTTGATTTTTGATTCAACAGTATATTTCATGTAATAGAACAAATGAAATGGCCCCTTTGAAAAGATTAACAATTACTGGATTATAGTGATATTTCAAACTAGACATTTCCGGTAATTAGCCTCTTTAAAAGGAGAAAAGTCATCGCTCTGCTGCTTGGTATCATCATGCGCATCACACTAAACATGGAACAGAAAAAGCAAAGGAGGAGATCAGAAAGAAAATAACAGACAAGTATGGAAAAGGTAAAGGCTGTAAGACCATCTCCAAGCAGTTTGATGTCCCTGTGACTATGGATGCAAATGTTATTGAGAAGTTTAAAGTACGTCAGACTTTAGCCACCCTCCATGGACAGAAAAATTAACCCTTGATTGAACAGAGGAAAAGTGCAATTCAAGAGCCAGAGGTACAAGCTGAAGTCCAAGGTTAAGGTACATCAGTGCCAGATAGCACTATTGGTTGATCTGCGTAGCACACAATGAAACCTCAAGACTGTCAAAGAAGCAGTTTAGACTATGATGGTGAAGGTTTAATTAAGAATGTCAGGTGCAACGCAGCTAAGAAGCTAAAATACCTTTCTCCATTATAGACTTCTTAAGTCTTTTGGACCATCTAAACTTTGGATCTTTGAGTACTTTAGTATTTTAACTGTAACTAAAACAAACATTATTTCTCATGCAGAAGAGGTGAAGTATGTCTTTCTAGCCCTGAGTCGTTGTCCTTATTCGTGCAGCCGAACAAGCTGCAAAAGGTTCTTTGTATTCTTGAGTTTTGCCTCAGGTTAATAAAGGTTGCTGAGACCGTATGCGGGCTGAACGCTGAAGCTTGCGGACACTACTCAAGGCTAATTAAAAGGTACTAATAACACTTTATGCTTTTTTCAACATTATGCTTTTTTAGATGTGTGACGGGATTCTCACACGTAAGCACTAATTTATTTCTTCAGGCAAAACTGATGCTGCATAGTTGATATAAATATTTATAAGTGAAATATTCATATCTCCCAGACCTTGGAAAATTGGTGCCTGGACTACATTTTAAATCCCTCAGAAGAAAAATGATAAACATGAGGAATATTTGATTTCTCCAAATCATGTGTACACTTTCACTTCCACACTTCATAATCATGAGCCATATTTAAATATACAGTTTTATTCTGAGTCCTCACACACACACACACACACAGACACACACTCCTCTTACCAAATAAACACATTCAGCCAGAATGCATTGCTATTGCTTTGTCCCGCAGGCAGCCTCTCAGTGATGCTACTTTTGTTGTGGGCAGAAATAATGGTAAACACGACCATTCAACTGCTGCTTGGGGGTGATGATGAACTTCTGTCAGATGTGTATTAAACAGAGCAGTGCAGTACCTGCGGATATAAATGGTATTTAAAGATTGCTTCGGGGTGTGTGTGTGTGTGTGTATGTGTAGAACTAATTTCATAAACACACTTTTGTCTTAAAACAGACAAACACAAGGAAATCATTTGCATACCTGACTTGTTTGAAAGGAAGGAAGAAACACAAAATGGAAAATGACCCAAATTGTCTGTGTTTCACTGAGCGTCTAACTTAAAGTTCAATCAACACCTGTTTGTCTAAATCAAAGACAAACAATTACATTTTTTTCCTTCTTGTGTGCAGCGAGGGGCGTCCTACTGTCTGTGCTTATCCTTCTTACTTATGGTTAGGACTATACAACAATTAATGCATGGACATGGAACTGCTACAAACAATCGAGAAAGACAAACTCAGAGGAATGATTAAAAGACTGGTTTGAAGGTGCTAGACATTTTACCGAGATGAAAATACTTCAGGCAAACGTACCTCGAAAGATAATATTAATAAACCTTAAAGTTTCAAATGTCATATGTCTGAAATAGAGAAACAAGGGGATTGCGACTGATAAAAAAAACCATTTAACATTTGAAGTATGTTAATATTAAGTTTGTTTCTTACTTGTGCAATAGAGCATTTAAGAAGTATCTCTTTGAATACTTTCTTACTTTTTTATTCTATGTACTGCTGATAGAATAGAAATAAGACACAGACCTATATGAAGGCATAAAAAGTGAAACTGCAAGAATGAAAAAAATTTAGATGTGCCCTTTTTATTTCTTTTTAGGTATCTATGTTGTTGTTTTGGATGTGCTTTTGTTTTTCATTCATGTGAGCCACATTGAATTGCCTGGTGTATTAAGTGTGCTATATAAATCAATCTGCCTTGCCTAGATGTAATAGAGGCAACAGTAGTGTCCCCTCATCTGCAGTGGTGCTATTAGTGAAGCAGCTGGAGCGGCATAAGTAGGACTGTTAGTAGAAAGAACAAATCTTCTGAGATAAATAAATCAGAGATTCTAAAGCAGATGCTTAGTATGACTTTTCTGAGTCACGAAATGCAAAACTTATTTTGTTGCTTCATGTAACTAACATAATTAGATTTTATATTTAGACTTTGTTCAACTCATCTCCTAGTAATTAGGGTTATAAATAAGTATAATACAAATTTGCAACAGCAAAGATGTTCTGGAAGAAATCTAATGCTACTCAGATTACATTTTGTTTTAACATTAAACCGTGTTAATTAAACTATCTGGTCAGTCAAAAAAACTTTATATTGAAGATATTTGAAAAATATCTCAAAACATTTGATCTTGCAATACAATATCCTCTCACAGTGACTACGGACTTATTAAACTTGTTTATGATTTAGTCCCTGGCAGCACCCTGGCAGTCAGGAAAAGATTGTGATCTCGTTCTGGGTCCTTTTTTTTAACATAAGCCACCTAGGCGGTACCCATGGCACCACTAGCTTGGGGAGAAAAAGTATTTTATAGATTTTCTCGTCTTTAACTAATTGCTTTGTCAGCTAATCAATATCTGCTGACTTCAAAAATCATATTCAAACAAGTCACCGGTCACATTTAATTAAGATAGGGAGTCAGTCTTTATAATTTCATGCTCATATAATGCTGCAGCTGCTTGTTGTGCTTTGTTCCACCTGCACCCTCCACTGATGATTGATAACCGTTTTCAACACCAGACTCCACCTGTTCTACTTATTGCTACACTTGGCGACCTTTTGTATGTGTGTACGGTTCTGCTCCTGAGCAACCTGAGCAAACACAAAAACACAAATTTTGATTGAGACAGTTTTTTTAATGCAAAAATGTGATCTAAAAGGAAAACGTATTTGTCTCCTTAATTACTACACCCAAAAAGCAGCTCAGAATATATGAAATTAAAGTTTTACAGTTGCCCAGTCAAAGTCCAGACCCAAACTAGCTATTAAGTTCAGGGGGCATTCACATTGATTTGGGTATTAAATACCCTTTTTATACAATTATCATTTAATACTCACATGGTGTGTTTGCTCAGGTTGTTTGAAGATCTGAAACAGTTTAGTATGAGAAACGCACAAAAAGTGAGGCAATCAGCAGGGGGTACAATATTTTCTCATACCACTGAAGGATGTTATGGTTTTCACTGCTCAGTCTTGCTTGGATTTATGGGGCGACATCCTTAAGAGTACACGTTTTACATAATCCAATCATCACGCAAAAACATCAAAACAAAAACATCATTAGAAGATTGTAAAAAACAAACCTGAGTTTGTTTAGTTTTTAAAATAATTAGTTTTTATATCTCATCTCTATCTACAGCTGAATTTGATTGTATGATTGTACTGTCAAATCACAGCAGGCTACATTTATAGTCTTAGACATTTAAAAGTTCATTTCAAATTCAAGGGGTGTGTTTACAAGCTCAAGAAACAAGTGTACAACAGGAAACAATGGAAACTATTTCATGTTTCTGATTTAAGCCATGAAGCCATCTTAATACTGCCTTGGTGGAAGAGGTGAAGAACAGAGACCTTCTGAACTGCAACCAGGTGACCTTTTCTTATACATTTTCTGCCAGTACCTAAATGAATCACATCGCTGAAGGTCAAGCATAGAAAAGCTTGAAAAACACAAACCAGCATCCAAACACACTTTCACATGCACACCCACACACTGAGACTACATTAAAAGGCACTTTAAAGTGAAGTTTGACATCTAGAAAAAGCATAATTCTCTGGTCTGCAAGACGAAAAAAAGAACTCACCGTAGATATTTTCCTCAGAATCATATCAACAAAACAGTTAGCACTGATCAGACTGTTGACATCTGAGGGTAGCCATTGTTTTTGCTAGATAGACTAGTGGAAATTATATTTGATGATTCTACATTAAAATGAAAATCCTATAGATGAGTTCTTTATTTTCCACTAAAAGCAACAAAGTCAGATTCAGACACATTGCAAAGCCCCAAGGGCCACATGTCTCTGTACATTATCATCAGACAAAAACATGGACATCGCATCTTGAAACTCCTTGTCACTGTCTCCTGAATTGATTTATGCTCTCAGTGATCTTAAAATGATAACTGTGTGATATGCGATGGTGAGATGGACTGATTAAGAAACGGTCTACACTTCTTTTTTTTTTTAGCTTTTTAGGAGCTGGCCCTACTTGTAGTGATGTTTCTCACTTGACATGTACTCTACTTTTATTAAATGTGAGTATGTGATAAAACAAAACATCAGTGTCAACCTAAAACAACCCACTTCTGTGACCAGTAAAGACTGCACAAGCTTAAAGAGACGGAGGTCTAGCAAGATTTATTTTGTACAGTCTGTAATAGCAACCACTGTGCCAAGCATAATAAGCAGTGCACTAGCGAACGATAGCCTCAGTTTGTGCCTTATACGGGTAGCTGCTGGTGAAGTTAGCAATACCAAGCCAGGTAAGAACTGAAATACAACATTATCTATGAATGACTTTGATACCTAAGCTGTAGCTATTAACACAACACATGGGCCCAATAATAACTGGTGTATTCATAAAAAAAACTGAACATTTAGGGCTGACAAACAGTAACATGAACCAAAATAATAAGCAGGGCTATGGAAACACACTAACACTTCTGTTGTTTTATAAGTACTATATAAATAAATTTGATTTGATTTGATTCTCTACAGACGCACACTGGGAGCCTCTCGTAATACAGCCGCTAGCTAAGCTCAAACACAGGTACAACACAGCATGTCTCTCAAAGGGACTTGTTTGCAGCAACTGGCAAAGTTGTCCTGTCTTTCCATTAATATAAGTATAGTGCTATCTTAATTTGAAGGTGTAGTTTATAAAAAACTAACCTACACTATAATTTGTGACAAAAGTGCAACACAATGCAGTCTTCAGCTGCTGTAGCCCATCTGCTTCAAGGTTGGACATACAGTGCATTCTGAGATGCTTTTCTGTTCATGATAGAGTGGTTGCAAAGAGTGATTATCTTAGTTACTGTAACCTTTTTGTCAACTTGAAGCAGTCTAGCCATTCTCCACGGGCCTCCTTCATCAACAAAGCGTTTCCGTCCCCAAAACTGTTGCTCACTGGATGTTTCAGTAATATTCAACCAGCTGGAGTGTCCCGGTATCCGAATGTTACCCATAACTGCAACCTCCCTAAATCAAGACTGGCTACTGACCTTTGTCGTGTGTCATGCCCTCTCTATCCCCAAGTCTCCTGTCTGATGTTAACAATTAAATAAAAGCAAAAAAAAATACCAAACAAGAAAAACGTTTAGAAAACAGAAATACTGTTGTAATAATGGTATCAACAGTCAACTCACTGAGATGCCATTTTCTCCCATTCTGATGTTTGATGTTAACATTAACTGAAGCTTCTGATCTGTATCCACATGATTTTATGCACTGCAGTATTGCCACATGTGCAGAAGTGAAGCCACTCTCTACATGTCTCTGCACGCAAGCTCTGTCCTCCCACTGCCTGTTCCCCTGTGCCCACAACTCTGTCTAAACCTGTTGTGCCACCATGATGTCTGCTACCTCCATATCCAGTGCCTACTTAGAACTTGTCATCTGTGCTGTAAATTTGAGGAAGATGTTTGAGGAATTTGACTTGAATATTACTGCAAGGTCCTCCTATTATCAATTATTATGATTTTATGATGGTGTAAGATTACTGAGAATATGAATAATGTACATTTTAACTGTTTTAAGCAATTGTGTTTTTAGAATAATGACATTCATGTGTCATAGCTTTCATTTCTTTGATTCATTTTTGCTTATTTTACAATGTTTATCTGTAACTTTAGCTTTTTTGGGCACAAACACAGGATCTTACTGTGATCTTTGTGAATAAATGAAGGTTGAATCCATTCCACTGATGTTAAATGCATCTCCACCCTGGAATCAAACACATTCTTTAACACTAGATGTATGCTCAGTAACCCGTAACAGATTTACAAACGTTACCAACAGTGCATAAAGCAAAAATGAGCAGCAAATATTGAACAGAACTGAAATGAGAAGTGGAGGGAGGGAAACACAGTGTACCGGGGTCTTCTCTGAAGCCTTTGATGTATACTGTCTGCATATGCGTGTGCACATGTGCGTATCTACATGCCATAGGTAGCTAGGTAGTCATGCAAGTGTGTGTGTCTGTGCTGGTCAGTCCGTGTGTGTGCTTGTCTGTGTTTGTTGTAAGTAAGCGTCTCCACCACAAAAATAGCATCCGTCTTTTCAGAGCAGAGGGACAGCATGTCCTTCAAATCTCTATGGACTCAATTATTCAGTGAGTCCATCCCCTGTTGCTGTTGTGCCAAGGGTGCACACTTTCTCTCATACTGACAAGGTTTAAGTGCACGTACAGGATGAGGCGCTTTGTTGGGAAAACAAAAACACAGAGCACAAAAAAAGAAAAACCAAAAACAAGAACAAACACGACAATCCCCAAGTCCAGCTTGTACTAATTTTTCCCTTATGGCCTCAGACACTTCTATTCTTACTGCAGTGCACCTATCAAAAGGGAAATTCACATTTTCAACTGATCTACCATTAGCATGCAGTCTCAGGATTTGACATGTATTTTAGAGCAGTGTTAAGACACCTGTCTTATGATACTGACAGCAAACATGCCTCAGTTTGCAGCATTACTAAAAGAAATGATGGGATAAAAAATAAACTAAAAACAACATGTTCTTCTGCTCACTCAGCAACACCAAAAGAAACTGTGAAAAATACAGTTTACTTCTCCGTCACCACTAAGTGCACAATGTAAACAAAATAAAAATGCAACGTGTGTTGACAGCAGTCGATCGCATCTATTTAAAAGCACGGCTGTGCTCTATTGCTGTGGCCTGCTTTGTGTTTTGGGTCAGTAATGACACAGTTGAAATGTGCAAGCACACTAATAGATGCAGGGTGTGTGTGGCAAAAAGACCGACGACTGTGCAAGATGGATGGCGTGCCAATGAGAATAATAATTTGTCCTCTCCATCTCTGGCTCTCTGTCCCTTCTCTTTGTCTTTCTCTTTTAATTATAAAATGAGAAATGTGTTCACTGTCAGGACTCGAGTGTCAGCTAATTTGGTTAGCTTGTCTTTGCTGTCATCAACCTTGATCTCAAACCTGGATGAGTAAGGATTTGTGAAAACAATACATGAAACTGAGTTTTTGTCTTCATCAGCCGAGCTTTCACTGTAGCACAACATAAAAGTAGAGGAAAAAAGGGATCTCAGTAAGTAGAAGTGATCAAAGATGAGAGGAGAGAAGCTGAAAAGTGTCTGAAATCACTCACACAGAACTTGTACTTCAATGGGTTTATCAGTCCAAACAATGAAAAGCACAAAGGAAAGCTATTCACACTCACACAGCTGCATACGCACACATGCAGACGGCGTGTGCACATACAGACCGCTTCTTTATCTCAGAAAAACACACAGTCCACACACATACACAAGAGCACACATACAACTGCTCTGAAATATTGCATCTGTCAAACGTGGACATCTTTTCTTGGCTCAGAATGACATCTCTTCAAAGATTATTCATGTAAACACATTTATCTGGACTAATGTAGATGGCTGTCTGTACTGGATGTATCAATCCCTTTCTGCTCACTTGAGATGGATCTGAAGTGAAATGTTAGGAGAAATCACTGAATTGTGATAATACGGTAGACAAAACGTAGATTCAGGAACTGGGTGAGTGATTATCCTCAGTCGCCACACAGAGAAACATGGCAGAATTTAAATTAGTCTGTAATAACTAAAACTAAGTGGGTCATCAGCTATGCACAAAGAAACAAGTGTAGCTGAAGTACCACACAACTAGAGATTGTGACATTGAAAAAACATACGTAAAAGGTTTGTCATTATTTTCATGAGTATGTGGAAGACAACAAGACAATCAAGAGTAATTGTAAAGGAAGTCTAATACACTGTATGCTGCTTTTTTCCAGTGCACAGTGTTGCTGTTAAAATGTCAAACAGCAGACCAGTTCAGTTAACATTAATTCCACTTAAATTAACTTAAACAGATGACCGGCTAAAATTAACCTGTCATCGGATTTGTGTGCTCTTTGCTAGTCAGTGGGGAAACAGATTTCAAAACGTTTACAGACCAAAGTCAGTAGACTGTTAATGTGTAAATACATAAAGATTTGATATCTTCTGCCGCTGTGTAGACAGCATATTTATTTTTACTGTTTAAACTGAGCATATTTGGCACAAGCATTTAATACACTCAGATTAAACAAGCAAATTGAACACTGGATTCAGGCTGGATAAATAACTGTGCCCCTCAAGCAAGAAAACTGTTGTCACAATTTGGGCTGCAACAGAATGATGTAGCCTAATAAAATGCTACGCTCACTGGACAAATTACTTACTCCACTGGCTATTTCTACACTGGCTGTTCTCTACAGTACATGTCAAAACTGAGAAGACTGAAATCTAGATCGTGGATCATGATTCTGCTTAAGATTGTGATCGCCCACCCACTTTTGGCACACATTATTTTTTCCCAAACTATGATCCAAATACTGACTTCCCTCGTTCAACAGTAAAGTCAATACAAGTACAGTCTCTTTAGCCAAAGTCTTATTATTATTACTTTCAATTGCACATACAGGACATCAACATGCTACCATAAAATCTCACTAACACGCCAAATGCATATTAATCCACCACTCAAAATAGTCCTCTACAAATGCACTGTTTGGCACATTTTATAAGATTTTACATCTTCAGTGGGACCGACCAGGCTTATAGCTTGTTTTAGTCTTTTCATGGGATTTTGATAAGAACAAATAACATATTTATCACCAGCCTTTTTATTTAAATTGTAAATTCTCAGCAAAAGCCAATAAGAAATGCACCCAGTGACGTTGTCACCTAAGACACAGGCAGAGATGATCAGCATCTACTAATGACTACCACCTCAATGTCTAATAACTCTGCTCTTTGCTAAAATGAAAGAGAAACTAGATAAAAGATTTGACAACAGCATCAGAGCTGTGCATTTTACCAATCCACGCGTCACAACTCCATTTCACAAAAATAAGTTTTGACATTGACATGCTCCAATTTTCACTCGCACAGGCTGTGAAATACTCCCACTGTGGAGCCCAGCTGTCGAGCAGTGCTGCAACACAAGCAGCATGTGGCGAACAAACACAGTAGAGAACAGTAAAGAAAGGATTTATTTTATCTGATGTGCTCCCTTCAAATATGCCAAAATTGGCCTTGATAGCAATTTCTACACTTGGCTCAAGACATCTCACGTAATTACCAAAAATCTGAATCAACAGGATATTCATTTGATGAGGTGTTGTTGATGTTTGAAGCCAAATAAAAACCATTAATTTCATATAGCATGATGATACTGATTCTGGTTAAAATATCAGTAAGTTGTTCATAGGCTCGTGTTTATTTACAATAAGAATTATATGATGTTTTGAAGACAATATTTAAAGCCTGTTCTGTCAGGGATATTGAGATTATGCCTGAATCAAGAAAGTACACATATGTTATCTATGTATGATTTAGTTTGCAGTTCGACAGTTTCATTTTTGCTTTTGTCCTTCTTCTATCTTTAACTGGCACTCGCCACTAATCAGTGTTATCCGTACCACCTGTACTTGGTCACACTGGGTAAGGTTGAGGTGTATTAGGGTTTACTCACTGTGAAGTAGGCATTCATGCTGAACTCTCTGTCTCTGTGCTCAGCCTTGTAACAGGGAGGATCCTGCGATATATTTTAAAGTGTCAAAGCTCTGTCATTTTCCTCTGAGAATCATTATACACTAAATTGCTGCTGGAGAGAAGCACTACATAAATCGCAGACTTGGGATTAGACATGGTAACATGATGACCAATCAAATCTTAAGTGATTTCCCGTATCTGCATAAAAAACATTTTCTATGTGAATATCATAAAAAAGCGGCGTTTTGACACAACTGTCACACAGCCACAAATAGCAGGCACTGCAAACACTAGCACGTAGGTGAAAATGATCTGCTTTCACACGTCAGTCAGATGTGTGTAGTGAAAAGCTTTTACTAACAAACTATTTCCTATCTTTGAATGATGCCAACAACTCATGCACAATAGCTGCAGTGAAGATAACGCTGTAGATTGCAGTATATCTTCTTTTATTTATGAGAATTCTCAGTGATTTTCTAAAAAAAACTAGGAGAAAATCTGTTGGGGACTGTTTTCATCTGCAGACTAATACACATTTTGTGCTCTAGAGAGTATTTACGGCAGCTGGTCATTATATATGTGGGACTGACTCATAATAAACTACAGTGTGTGTGTGCAAAGTAATGAAGGAACATGTCACCCAGTGCAACTGTGTGGCTTACTGATGTGTTTCAATAATTTCTGCACAACAATAGAGCTCTGTGGCTCAGAGGAACAAGCTATATCGGGATTTAAATATGCACACAATACTAAGTAGGATACATTCTGATTGACTCATTACTGATTTTGGTCTTTTCAGTTTTCATGGGATTTGTTTGCAGTAGGAAAAATATGTATTACGTCTCTCCAGAACATAATTTGGTAGGGATCTTAATTGGTTGCCTTGTTTTTATGCATTGAAAAAACAGGACAACGACCAGGGCTATAGCTACATCGAGTATGTTTCCATCCACAGGTTCTATGGGCATTTTTGAGTTTTACATTAAAAAAAGTATAGTGGACAATTTAGAAACTTTCAAGTTTCTAAAAAAGCTTTCACAGCTTTCACATTCATAGACAGGAATTAGTGAACTAATCGTGACATACATGAATAATGTGACTTCTAGAGAAAACTGCAAAAATAATTAATAAATAATCTAAATATTTTTTTCCACACCATGTTTTTGTTTGCTTATTTTATTTGAGACTTTTTATTATATTATTATTTTTTATTTATTATAGGCTTTTTATTCCTAAACTATTTTATTTATCACCTGTTTGCCTGGCTCACTTTATCAGTCAAATAGGCAAGCACACCTCTATCACTTTGTGATGTATACTAAACTAACGTGACCATTAACCATACTTATTGAATCTAACTCGACTGTCACCATCTACAGCAGATCTAGATGCAACAGCCTCTGTCATGTTGATGTGTCTTGTCTGTTGTCCCTGCGCTTCAGCACTTCTGTGTTTACAGTAGAAAATTGTGAATTGATTACTTTTGTTTGTCTCACCACAACATTACACATGGTGGAAAAGGTATGTTTTTGCCTTTGTGGACAAATTTTATGTTAACACAGCACAGGTGTTGGTTTGGTTGAATTAGCATTTTTTGTTTTGTTGTGATTGCATCATTGTGATTACTACAAGTTGAAATGAAAATTGATGAATCGTTTATGTATTTTATAAAGAAAACTTGGAACGTAAATATTTAAGTAAATATGTTGCTTTGCTGCGTCATTTTTTGTTATATCACTGTAAACTGAATATCTTTGAGCATTAGTTTGTAGAAAAGAAGTCTTGGGGTCTGTGACTTTTATTTTTTTTTACTGTTTTCTGACACTAAACAGTCATTGAAACAATTATTAAGAGATTTCTCAATGAGAAAGATAACCAATAATATTCAGTTCTAGAAATAACAATTATGCCTGATTCTGTATTTTTAAAGTTCCAGTACATTTTAGGAACAGAGCAGATTATCCTAATAATTTTGCTTAGTTGATACATACTGGCATGCTCAGATGTAAAGCGGTAAATTCAAGATGCCGCCCACTCATCGGCTTGAGCGTAGATGACAATAACAGTGTCGCTGTCAAAGTGCGCCCATCGTTGTCAGTTCATTTACAGGCTGTGTTATCTGACTCTCCCAGCACCGGCTATAAAAGCCCAGCACTTTTGCTTGACTTCAATGCCGCTAATGCTGTTTAATCACTCAACCATTCATCACAGTATGTCCTAAATTACTATCAGCTTCATTTGACATTGCATCATCCCAGCCAGTGCCCATTACCATCAGAGCAAATGAGGAAAGATAATGTGTTTTGTTCAAAGGAAGATGAGAAGCTTCCTGGAGTTCGGTTGCTGACTACATTATAGCACCGGAGACAGCCACAGTGTGGGTGTGATCAATATGGATCATGAATCTAATACACCCTGGGGATTTGACCTGGTTTTTCATGTGGAAGTCACATACACACACTGGGCTACACACATATACAAAATTCAGAGGGAGCGAACACACTAAAAGGAGGTCTCGGGACACATGATAGATGGGAGTCAAGTGGGAGGAAAAGTGCAGTGTAGTGTAAATGCAGAGCTTTGGAAAAGAAAACAAGGCCGGGTCAAGCCATACCAGGCCACGCTAAAGAAATCCGTTGTTTTCTCCCTCACAAGACAGAGACGGACAGAGAGAGGGAGAGATAAAAGAGTTGTGACTTTGCACTAATTCCTGTCCAGTCAAGCCTGGAGGCAGCCAGGGAATTCACAATCCATTGACCAGCGTCCATTGGCCCTGACAGGGTGAAGCCAATCAGTGCTTACACAGAGGAAAATAACTGGACTGTCACAGCGGGACCCTGTTCTCCACTGAGACCAACTTTAAAGTCCCACAGCGAGTCGAGCCCAGTCATGCCCCACTGACCCACTATAGGCTCCAGGAGTTTTTTAATTGACAACTATATTACCCCAGATTGTGTATGTGTTTACATGTGTTTATCCTATAGACTCTATTCAGCTATTTTATTATACACAAAGAGTACATGATTTGAAGAGATGGACATTTTCAGTACAAAAGTAC
Source organism: Sandelia bainsii (assembly GCA_032362345.1). Taxonomy (NCBI): domain Eukaryota; kingdom Metazoa; phylum Chordata; class Actinopteri; order Anabantiformes; family Anabantidae; genus Sandelia; species Sandelia bainsii. The sequence continues at coordinate 7,028,013 of JAUMHL010000013.1, forward strand.
AATACGGGTAAGCGTAAACACCATTTGCATAGCTAGTTGCAATTCTAAATAGATCAAATAGGACATGTTGAATGCCTTACAAAGACAACTACAGTGGCTTACCACAGAATTCTGTCTGTGATGAAGAAGAACCCTTTCATCTAGTCAAGTCAAGAACATTTGACTAGATGGTGGTAGATGTCATTCTCAAGATTCAAGATTGTCCAGCCAGGCGACTGGCTACAGTCAAGAGAAGCTTTATGAATGTAAATACAGAGACTTTAAAACAAGGGGCAAAAAACTGGTAAAGCTCAAGAACAGAACGGGCAGGTTATACTGATGATTAAGATAAGATTATAATAAGATTATTTAGACTGATGAAACCAAGATTAACTTGCTGATGACCTGACTGCTGATAAAAGAATCAGGATGAATTCTGAAGGTATAGGAATATACTCACAGCTCAGATTCAGCCAAATGCTGCAAAACTGATAGGACACTGCATTTTGCAGATGGATAATGACCCAAAACATGTTGCCCACGAGATTCTCAAGGCAAAGAAATAGGACATTCTTCACCTGATCTAAACACAACAGAACATGTTTTTCACTTACTGAAGACAAAGCAACAACAAACAAACAACAGCTGAAAGAAATTGCAGTAAAGACCTGGCAAAGCATCTTGTGGGAGGAAACCGTGACCATGGGTTCCAGACTTCAGGCAGTTATTGACTGCAATGGATTTTCATCCAAGTATGAAGGGCAATCCTTATTTTTGTAATTATGTCAGTTTTATTCCATTATTTATGAGCCACCAAAATTTATGAAAACAGCTGTAACTCCTGAATGGTTAATGCCACACTTTTGTCAAACCCCTTGAATTAAGGCTGAATGTCTTTATTTACTGATTTAATGAAATATTAGCTTTCTGTAGCTAACAGCTGAATTTTTAAGTAAGTTAATGATGTATATTGTATTATGTCCACTTGATACGTATCCTCCTATTAGTGTGTCCTGCACTCTTGTTATGTGAAAGATGCACAACGCCCCATTATGATAAAAATTGAGAAACTAGAGCAATTTAGAGGTCAGCACCAGTACATAGAGAGGGAAACAGAACCAAACACCATAACATACACCAAACCATAAAAATACACAGGGAACTTGCTCAGTGGGTTTATATTCAGTAGTTTTTCATCTGTTGTGGGTCCTTCATTCTCACACTGGGTTCTAGATCCTTCATCCACACTAAGGATTCACAGGAAATTATTTAGGATGTAACTCATACTTGCATAATTTTATGCAACTAATATCAGTCTCTCTGTGTACTTGTCACTCTTTTTGCACCATGCCGAAGCTGTATGAAATTTCATTTGAATGCTGCTGCTTTAAATTATAAATGTTTACGAGTTATGAATAGGCTTTTATCAAGAAGAAGTCAAGGAAAACACTATGCATTTGTCACTGCAGTTAGTGCTATCAAGGCTGCTCAGGAATATAGTTACTAAAGTGACTGTGCATCTTTTGTTGGCTTCTCAGAGTTCAGAGTACATAAACAACTGTGACTTCACATACACTGTTTTGCATCCTAAATTTAATTTACCCAATTACACTTTGGGAGGAATCCTAAATGCCCCCTGCTAAATGCCTGCATAATGCCTGAGCATATAATTAATAGGGTTGAGAGAGATGTGTACAGTGACTCATTTAAAATGTTGTCTACCATACACAACTTTAACCTAATACCTTATAAACAGCTATGTCTTCTTTGTTGCTAATAGTTATAATAATCATTATTAAAATAAATTAATTTCAGGCAAGTGACACTAAACTGCAAAGACACGCACAGAATATACAGGAATGGCAGCACATTAATTCATGCAATAATTGAGGTTTTGTACTTTAATTCTGAATGTTCAGATCTCTAAAATATAACTTGCAGGAGAGCAGTGACAGTAAAAAGGGGCAAAATTGCTTTTACTTCTGGAAATAATGTTGCCAGGCAACTGCTGCAACATCTGGAGATCTGCTAAGTTCACAGAAAGAATGCTTTCATCGTTATGCCTGGCTCAGTTAATATTTGCAAAGCAACATTTAGGAAGTCTTGAGAGGGAATTTCCAAGCAGAAAAATAAATAACATATGTGAGCCTATTGACAGCATCTGAACAGAGCCTTTGCGTTACAAATAATGAAAGCCTCTATCGATTTAGTCTACCACATTTCACTGAAGGCCAAACAACAGACTGCTTATGCCTTCAGTTGTCTGAAAAGTAGCTATTTTCTCATTGCTCTCATTACTGCTCATCGAGCTTTCAGTTTCAGCTTTTCACATCTTTTATGGCATCTGATCAGGCCACGTATAACAAAAAAGGCATCGATTTATGTTCTAGGCTTTTTCCAAAATCATTTGTACCTTTTCGTGCTGGTGCAAAATACCCACTTACTAAATAAAGAATAAACTGGAAAAAAGTAACACTGTGAGCAGAGGTCTCCTCTTCTCCACAGTTACACAAACTGCTTCTCACTTGAAAGTAGAAAGCTTTCCTAACAGAATTTCTATGGCTCTTCTGAGTTTTTAAAGCTCACTCGTTTGCTTAATCCAAGCTGATACACGGGACATGAACAAAGCATCCACATCTGTCTTGCCTGCCTTAATTTGCCACAGTTGCAGTTTCGGCGGCCCACATGACCTCCAAATACAGCATGAGAAATGGCAGAACTTGTGTAAGATGATGCTGATGTTGGACAATGGACTAATGTGTCTAAGTGTGTGACTGGAGGAGAAAAGCAGGTGACAGAAAAAGCTTTAACTCACCATATCGATGGATGACACAGGCCCGATACTGTTGACATAAATGCCCACATCGATGACTGTTGGTTTCACTGCAAGAGCCAGAAGGAAGATTAGTGAGTGGTGGTAGCTGCACATGTTGTAGGTAGGACATGTGAGATTTATACATGTTATCATGCTGGGTTGTCATTTGTCCTGCAGAATCTGTAGCATGTACATGGTCAAAAATCTGATCAATGCTGAAGATTAAAAACAATGATTTTGGTCATTCACAGTGTCACCTTGACAAGTAGAATTAATCCAGAGAAGAAAGAAATAAGAAAAACACCACTGTGCTTCCTGGAACCATTATCATGTTACCATGGCAATTAATAGCATTTCCAGGCAGCATGCAAGATCTTGGTTAATTCAGCTTGGCAACATTTGCGTTGGTTCAGGAAAGCAAAAACCAGAGTATCAGAACTGTGGAAGGATGCTAAATAAATGCAACAACAGACTTTTTTATAACATTTTGTTTCATGAATGTAAAAGATTTTAAAAAAAGGCAAGTTATAAGAAATTGCAGGAAGAATAAGACAATTATGTTAGTGAACAAACATGTCACCAAATAGTTATGTAATGTTTTTCAAGCATCATTCTGTCACACACACACTCAGACACATGCTGTCTCACACAAACACAATTTTCTCCCTTTGAGTGGTATTGAAAGCAACAACTGCAGCAGCTCTTTCAGACAATGGTGTAAATGCAGGTTGAGCTGTTTTGGCAGCAACACACATTACGAGGTTAAGCACAAAGCGGTTGTGAGAGCTCTTGTACCTCTACCCCCGTGAGATGGTGTAATAGTTAGGTTGCATTATTTTGCAGGACTGTGACCAGCACATCGGACGTGTCTGTATTCTGCAGCCTTGCTGGGAAAATCGGCTTGGCTGAAGTGAGAATGGCGAGGCACAATTTACTGTCGTTTGGGGTGCCAAAGGTTAGCTGTTCTGCCAAGTGATGTGTTGTCAGAAATACGTGGAAGAGAAGTCTTTTTGAAAAATGCCATAAACAAGTCTACTCAAGGTTTATCTGACATTTTACAGCTCCTCTCGCAACACTTTTTTAATTTGTAAGGACAAAAATCTTGTTTTGGCTCTTTTATCTGCACTGCACAATTTGAAGACTTTCTGCATTGTTAAACTGTCAGAATCTTCAGTCGTCTTCAGTCATTTTGTTTGCCCTGTGAGGTCGATATGAATAACATAATTAGAACTGCATGTCTGTGTATTCATATGCACAATATTTCCCCAGGAACCTGCTGTGCCGGGCAACTGATGCAAATAGTTCTGGTTGGCGAAGGCCTGCTGGGAGGCGTTGATTCAGCTCCAACAGCATGTTCTGCTCCACCAACTGGACAATGAGGGGCAACAATGCAGTTGCACTTCTGAAATAAGTGTTTTTTTTGTTGTTTTTTTGTGTCTGTAATTCAGCTTGTGCTATGCCTACAGATGTTTTCTGAAATATTTCAACTACTGGATAAATTATTGCAATTTTGTAGCCATTCATCATCACCAGAGGATGAATTCTGCTGACTTCAATGATCCCCTGACCTTTCCTCCAGCACCGCCATAGGGTTGACATGAAATCTGGTATAGATATTCATGTTATCCTCTTAATTAACTGTTATGACTTTGGCAATGACATAGTATAAATTTCATTTAATTAACATGATCACTGGGAACATGTTACCATGCTGACATTAGCATGTATGTCAAACCAAGGCAGTATACAGTATGTAGCTATACAGAACCACTTGAGTTGTAGTCTCATCTTTGCCTACTTAATACAGTGGAAAGTAGACATAATGGCACAGGCAATGTTACATAGTTTTGCTCATTCTGTCACCAAAAAAACAGCACACATGAAGTTTGCCTATAATAACTAACTAGGAAAATGATTTGTGGACTAATGATACTAAGGCTGAATTGTTTGCAGCAGTATGCATGGTATAAAAAGCATCCCAAAGATGAAATACAGTGGAGACAGCAACATGATTTGAGTCTCCTTTGCTGCCTCTTGACCTAGACTGCTTGTCATCGTGGAGGGGAAAATGAATTCCCAACTTTAACAAGATAATGGCAAGAGTGGCTATACACAAGCTAAAGTTCAGTAGACATTTGGTCATGCAGCCTGACGCTAAACATCAAATTAAAAGTAAATAAAAGTAAGTAAATCTACTACAGAATGGCTTTGGAGACACTTCTGAGTGGCCCAGTCAGAGTCCAGACCTCAACACATAAGAGACGTTGGGGAATGGCCTCAAGAAAGCCATTCACACCAGACGTCCTAAGAATATGGAGCTGAAGCAGTTCTGCGAAGAAGAATGGTCCAAAATTCCTCTCGGACATTTTCTAGGTCTAATCCACAGCTACAGGAAGCGCAAGCTTGAGGTTACTGCTGCCAAAGGTGGTTCAACTACTTATTGTTTTATTATAACACTGTTACCATTACTTTTTCCAACATCACTCATATGTTTAATGGATGTGTTCAATAAAGACAAGAAAGATCATGACTGTGTTTTATCAGCTAAGAAATATTGTGTTTGGTATTTTTGACGTTGTTGAAGATCAGATCACATATTATGGTCATTTTATGCAGAAAACAAGGGCACAGTGTCATTACTTTTTCTTGCGACTGTATAACCAGTTCCTGTTCATTTTTACTGTTCTGGGAATGACAAACTGCCATGCACCTACTCAAATTTTGTTGATAGCCACTTGCTTTCAATTGCCACTGAGGTCAAAGCCTTTGCTACATTTGCACACGCAGACAATCAATCAAGACTTCAAGGCTTCCCACCAACAAACCAGAGTTAGCAGGGAAATTTGACCCTCTGCCACACTTGTGTCTTTTGGTTTATTTCTGCTTTTTATCATTTTCAAGTCATTGCAGGATTTCCTGTTGGCTTCAGTCTGGTCACTGACTAGCATCATCTTTTCAGTAATGTTTGGAGCTGTTACTGGGCATCAAGCCCAAGTTCAGGTTTAGAATCGCATCTTATTGTCCACTTGGGGAAATCTGGCAGTGAAGAAGAACAGGACAATACAAACCCATTATGTACAAATTATAGAGAAATACATATGGTGCATGCATTGTTCATTCGGAGTATTCAGGGACTGGAAAGTATTCCAGCACTAGGAAACCTCAGGAAGCATTGCTCGTCTCAGCACCAGACAGAGATAAAGAGAAGATTCACACATTTGGGCACTGTCGACCAGTTCAACTCATCTGCATGTCACTGGATTATGCAACAGAAACACCTGGAGGAAACCTAGGTGAGAGTGAGAGTTTTGCCCCTCCCGCAAAAACCATTTTTGGTGGAAATTGAAAATTGAAATAGCAAAGAATAGGAAGCATAGGGTGAGAAGGTGATCTGTTACAGCTAAGCAGATATGCAGCATTTAGAAACTGGGACAACCTGAAGGGAAACGTCCTTAATTTACAGCACAGTGGATAATCAAGACACTTTGAATCTGTATGAGATATGTTTTACATAGACATTAGAAAGGTTCCTTACAAGTGTAAAACAGATGAAATCTGAACTGACGTGTCCAACTAAAACATATCAGATTCATGTATGATTATACACGTGTAATGATTATGCTGCTATAAAAGAGAACATCCACAATATATTTTTGTTTGTCTGCATTGTACTTAAGGTCTGAGAGCTTGTTTTCCCCTTTCAGCTTAATAGCTTATTTTTAACCCCAGACAATACAGAAGGTAACTAAGCACATCTCTTTATCTAAGTAATCTATCTATCAACCCCATTTTCTACTTCTAACAGAATACAGATAATCCACAGACGCCAATATGAATTCTTCATCCTCTTCATCCTCCACATCATCTTGCTTTCCATAAAAACATGACAGGCCCCATCTGTATTACCGAATTACCCTGTGGGTCTTGATTAAGAAAAGAAGGCTTTTATGCCAGCTTGGCCTGGCTGGCATGTCAAATGCATTACGCATTGTCAGGCCCAGCAACACACACACATTTACATGTGTACATGCAGATGCACATATCCCAGCTGACCATTCAACTCCCATATGTTCAGTGTCAAAGGAGCACCGCACTGGGAGTGCTTGCAAGCCTCAGTGGGCTGTCAGATGTTATCCCGAGGGTTAGCCTCAAGTCAGTCTCAATTTCAAAATAAATGGGTCGTAAAATAATTAATCACATCCTGTTTACTCAAAGTCATCTAGAGTACATTTGGCCTCAGTGCCATGATGCCATACAGTAGAAAGTGATTTGACGCTTATTTTTTCCCAAGGAGCACATGTGCAAATGTTTGCAACAGCATGACGTCTACAAATTTACTTCAGGTTTTTGTAAACAAGTTAGAGGTTTGATTTTATTCGGATTTATAAATTAGTCACAGAATGAACATTTGTTAGCAACAACTGATATGACCTGTGAATTTAATTTTAAATAACAAAAACAGTAAAAATGAAAAGCTGATGTGGTGTATTTTTTATCATATACTATGTTATATATACTACACTACTATGTTACCCTATGCTCAGTAAAGTTCAAAATATGCAGTTGTAAAGTCTTTCCTTTGAATCCAACCGGTCTGTATTGAAATTGAAATTGATTTGGCCTCTGCAGTAAAACCCCTGAGCTTGTAAAGAAAATGATCTACAATGTATGCGGCCTAATGGAGCAAAGAAAAGGGTTAATGTAAAAAAACAGAGCCGTCACAAAGATAGGTGTGGTTTAAAAGTTAGAGTTATTAGGGGTAGTGGGAAAGTAAAGAGGGTGGTCTCTAGAGTGAAGGAGGGACCACTGACCTGCATAAAAGGCCATGTATTAGCGATAAACAAGTTAGTCTGGCCCCCCGGGGCCTCACTCATTGGTTTATGTGTCTACCATTCTTTTTTGACAATAAACCTTTTACACTTTGGTTTTTTGCCTCTCTGCCTGTTCATTTTTGAAGAAGAACTGAAGAACTCCTGAACTATCTCTGCTTAACACATAGACTGAATTTTGTCAGATTTTAAATGACTTACTGATTATGAAATATTAATTGTACAGCAGAAAAAACAATAACTGATGAAAGCTGATTAAAAGTCAAATACGTAAACCTAGCTCAAACTAAGTCACACTCATAAATCTATGTTGAATCAATCGTATGATCATTTTGGAGCTGACTTGTGAATGTGCTGACTGTTGAATTGTGTTGCATTATATTTCACGGAAGTGTATATTATTTTACCACATTCATGTCAATGAAGTTAAATACAGAAACATCTCTCTGTATAATTTAGAATAGTTCAACAGTAGCATCTTCCACGATAATCATACAGTTAAATCAACACCTCCAAAACAGTTTAAACTAAAACTAACAATGATCAATTTCAGTGATCATAACACTGACTTAGTTATAACTGTATGTGTCCCTAATAAACCGACAACAACAACAGCTGAGTGAAAATTTGTTAACTCATTTCTAATTCATAACAACAGGTACAACACAGACTCTGTTCCCAATATCTACCCTGTATTAAATGTAAAATCTGCATAAAATAACTAAAAGTGCAGACTTTAAGCACTGGGTGAAATTTAAAAAGAATGAAGAACATAAAAATAAGTTACTATGACTCGATCGCTCGGTGTTCCCTTCTCTCTCATCTGCTAATACACTCCTAGTCAGGTACTGCTGGCAGATGAAGAAGGGCTGGTTTGGGAGTGTGGGGGGTGCTGTCCGAGTCCATCTGAACCTGCTTAGCTTTAAGATAAGTGGCAAATTAGGCTGATTGGTTAGTGTTCAGTCAGCTTCTCTTTAGCCTGTTCATAGCAATTAGACATTGACCAAAAAGCTACGATTAGCACAGACACAGGTTGGATGGGACACCACAGCGAGAGCTGACACTACTGTTTTTCCTGCAAGTTTAACCTTGTTATATGATTGTTTTGATGAACTACATTTATTGGATTTTCACTCTGTGAGCTTTTACTGCATGTACTTCAGGGAAGTGCAGAGAGCTTCTCAGGGGCAGGAGTTCACATTTAAACAAGGGTAATCTATCAGTACAGAGATGGGGCTAGCTTGGGCCACACACTAAACTTTGGATAAAATGTTGAAAAATTCCAATGCCATCTCTTTTCATTCTTGGTATAAATAGGGATGTCACGAGAACTGACACTTCGCTACCAAGTCAACACCAAAATTCTAAAAACATGACGCTACTTGATGAGCTCAGCAAATAACCTTACAACTGTAGTCTGACGTTCAATGCTAAGAGAAAACAAACATTAACACTAATAACAACATGTGAGACTTGTAGGGTAACACACAAGTGTAAGTAGAATCAACAAGTTATGGACTAAGTTTCCAAAGGCTTGTACACAAATGTCTCAGAGCTTTTAGAACCAAAGAAGCAAACACCTCAAACTTAGCTAACACTAAGCATATCAAAGACACACACCCAAAGCTGCACAAACAATTCAAGGTGAGAGTTTCAGTTGTTAATTTCATATCGACAACATATTGTTAACTTTCATATCTTGAAATGTTACCGTTAGTGTTTGTGAACTGCGACGCAGCAGCATCTGTTGGATCAAAGCTCCACACACAACCACCACAGAGGTTAACGTTAGCTTGTTTAGGCTAATGAAGTGACAGCTAATAACTGATAACTACGTAACCAATGTTACAGTTCAGCTGTGTGTGATTTTTTTAGCTATACATGATAATTGAGGTCTCTCGCCTGGTCTACAGTAACAAGCATAGACATTGTCAGCTTGAATAATGTCTCACTTCACCTGGGCTTCCTCTCCTGCCTGCTGTGTGTGTGTGTGTGTGTAGGTGCTGAGCCCCGCCCTCACAGAGACAGAGAGGACAGACTGCATCATAAAGACCAGCAGTGCACACTATAGAATTTTAAGCTGTTTCTTTTCTTGTCAAAATGCTCTTTGCTACTATTTTGTAACACAGTCTTTTGTACAATGATAGAATCTCACACCGTATAAATTCTCCAAGTCACCTAACATTGACTACAAAACAATGTATGTTACTTTTTCTTTCAGCTCCATAATCTCAAGGCTCTAGAAGCTGCTGCCTCACTTGGTGCACTGTGTCACAGAGAAACCACAGAACAGTAACTGGAGATACTTAGGATAGTCTTTGCTCAAGCTAAAACTAAATTTTTGCTTCTAAATGAATTTTTCCCTTTTGCATCATCTATAACTGACAGGAAAGTTTTAACAGCTTCACTCCTATAATGAAGCAGTGAAGCTGCTCTCTAATTTCTTGGTCAGTACTATAAGAGAAGCATATCACTCACCCACACGCACTTATTTCTTACATTTGCTGTAAAATATTAATTTATATTATTCCAGTTCCAATACTATGTGCCAAGAGACTAGAGCTTCTATTAATTTAAGTTTTTCAAATAGCTCAAGTCAGTTATGGATTCACAAGAATGTAGTCTGCATACAGTATGTAAACCATCACTCCGGACTCTGACGCACAGATACAGCCCATGTCATCCACCATAATCACACATCATGCCATTCATGACCTCTACTCCCTTGTTAGCATGTGTAAAGCCCAGCAGACCACAAAGCTGTTAGTTCTACGATGACAGTTCAGTGGTGAGCTACAGTTGTTAGATGAGAAGGTCGATGCCACTTTCACATATGTAAACACTTAAACCTACATATAGATGGCTGTTAGCATGACTTATCATAAAGACTGGACGCTGGACAACAGCACTGGCCTGGCTCTGTTCAAAGGCAGCTTCATGTAAGTGGTATAATTTTTCATCATGCAATCTGAACTCTCCAAAAATACTATTCCTTTAAATAATGATCCTACAGTCCTTTACGTGGACATAAGTGTTGGCCTTGAAAGGCTGCAGCTTCCCACCACTAAGCACTGCAAACAGTGCTTAATATACTTAATACAAAACTAGCAGAGATAGACCCCAGACCTGATGGACCACGCAGGCATTTCACTTAGTGTTTAACCTGACCTTTAGCTTAGGCTGAAGTGTTGTACTGTGTTGAAATGTGTACCTTAAATCAACACCTATCCTTGATTTTCATATGACTACGTTTTCACAACATAAATGCACTGCTACTGTATTTCTGTTCTTGACTTTGTAGCTGCTGCAGGCCTGTTGTCATCAGTTTGTGTTGTAATTATGATCACATTTGTCAAAACAGAACTCGTAAATATGAGCTGACATCAGGAATATTTGTGTCAGCCCCCTAGTGGTAATCTCAAGTAGGCCACGCAGCCCTTTTTTGTAGGTTCCCAAAACTCCCTTTTTGCAGTACAGATTGACTGAAGTATAAAAATGGCAGCGAGTTGGACTGATATTGGTTTCATTTTCTCTCTAAACTATTATAAATTAAGAAAATAAAAGTGGTTCATTACAATATAAAATATACTATGGACAAAAACCCAATAACTAATCTTAAATTGTTTATATTTGATGTTGACATTCAAGTTAAAACAAGTGGACAATTCTAAATAGAAAGAGTAGGTTAAATTAAGTAACAGGAATCCAACGCTAAACAAACTCAGCACTAAAGCTGAGGTGTCATAAAGATGTAGAAGCATTTTGTAGCACAGTGGCAACTAATCTTTATGTATGTGACTGCACCAGCTCCACTTGGGAAGAAACCTCTCTCTGCTGTCTACTCCAGCACTCATCAGCCAGCACGGCACTGCACACCACACACTGGCAGAACTGCAAATTTCTTTGGTTGACACAGACACACACACACACAGACACACACACACATAAATTGTTGATTAACGAAAAAATGTTAGAACTTTTGAGAGGCGCCAGAAAACACAAACGGAGCTAAAGGACTTGACTAATTTAAATAAGAAGCTCTCTACACCACGTTTTAATGAAATTGATCTATTGAATTTGTAAGATAATGGATTTATTTACTTAACATTTGAGTAAAATGTCAGGGCACACACAAGCTCAATCCATTTCACAGGTTTCTCATGTTGGTTGATAAATAAATAGAGATACAGGTGGATACACTAAACACATCCCTTGTTTTTATTCTTCCATTCAAACAGTGCAGTCGTACACTTGCAAACAATGAAATCCAGACACTTATCTAATTTAATAATCAGTAAGAATACTGCCATGGTATTTTTATTCTGATTTATATGAAAATGTACATTGTCTAGAAATCATGTAGACCGCCTCATTCTCAGTTTTCCACTGCCATGTGCATATGTAGCTGCTCACAAACTATACAACGTAATATGTTTTATCAGTGTACACTAGTAATCTAATAAACAAAGTGAAATAGAATCTACTGTTTATGAATAAACAATAAAACAAATATCAGATCATATATTCTGAGTCCAAATAAAAGGCTGTGTGAATGTTAACGGTTCAATTGAAACCTTCCACCATGCAAGTGAGCCAGGGTGGACTTCTGTCGTGTCTCTAAACTAGGCTATTGCTCCATTTTCCGTGCTAGTGGTGCCACCGTGGTAGGCCAGTCTGGCACTCAGCTTTTGTCTCTTCGTGGCTTAGAGTGTTTCCATGGTAATTGCGGTGAGTGAGAGGCATGTCAGGCTCCAAAGCTGAGATATAGCCTATGTATGCTTTTTAGATGGCTAGGTAAGCACACTGCATCCTCTTGACAAATGTGTTTTTAACACCTTCATTGTTTAAGAGGGGAAAAAAGATGGTTTTGGATCACTGTCTGTAATGGCAGATATAAAGTTTGTTGTATTTGGACCGTATCGGACATGAAAAAGTGGTATCGAGCCTCCCCTAATCACTTTAACTTGGTTTCAGTCTGATTACACACAAAGTAATTATTTAGTTCATCCCAGTGGGCTTTAACTCAATCAGTGAGGCCATTTCTGTCTCCAGGAAATGTTTAAATAACTAAAACTGCATACTGCATGTGGCCAACAGCAGCCATCTGGTTCTTCCAGGCAGAACATACACAGTCTAAAAATTATTTGAAAATACTATTTGACCCACATCTGTACATTTCAGCAGCTCCTCACAAGTACAAGCTGCAGTGAGCTATCTGCACTGCTTGGAGGGACATCAGCTGTAATCACCCAACTACTGGAAAACTGTAGTTCTTCAAACACAAGTGATGTTTACTGCTAAACTCTGTCACACACAAAAAGCTGTATGATTTGACAACCTTTCATCTGGCAGATACAAGTCCGGCAGAAAAGTCAGACCGCATGAGAAGATGATGTATAATGTATTTCTGAAGACACATAGGATGTGAGTACTGCCTAGTTTGAAAAATTTGATGCCACATACCAAAGAAAGAAGGACAAATCTGTCTAAACCAGAAGTGATTTAAGAGCCACTGTAGAACTATGAGGACAAATAAGTCAGACTGAACTTTTGAAAGGCGAGAGGTGAATTATTTGGAAAATATGCTTTCTTTCTTTCCAAGGGTTAGATGTGAAGACTGATACTATTCTCATTTTTGTAGACTAAATAGGTATCTAGAGTTAGCAGCTGGTTAGCTTAGCTTTGTATAAAGACTGAAAACCAGGAATCAGTTAACCTGTCTCTGTCAGAAAGTTAAAAAATCTCGTTTGTTGTCTATTTCTTGGCTCTATGCAGTTGCTAGGATAGCAGTGGAGACTCCAAGAAGTTAATGTTCCCAACCAAGAAACGGTCCAGAATAGTCCTGGCTACTGTAAAACTACAGTTTATCACTTTTACACAAGGGTAAGTGTTTTATTGGTGCATTTTAAAGGTGTCGATAGGCATTTTTTACATTTCTAAATTACTAGGCTAGCTATTTACCCATTTCCAGTATTTATGCTAAGTTGGCTAGCATACAACCATGACAGATGTCTCATATTACTCTCAGCAAGAAATCAAATAAGTTCTTGGCTCTAGCCAATTGCTAGCTTTGAGTGTTTGATTTTGGGTGAGCGGGGTGAGCAGGAAGGGTACAAAGTTTTTTAGAGGTTATTCACAGAATACAGCTGCCTGTTGAAACCAAAAACACAGAAAGAAGCAGTGACAGTCAATCAAAACGGTAAAATTTGATACTAAATACTAAATAAATACTAAAATTGCTCTGAAGGTTCATCACACCTTTCAAGTTTTCACGTTATTTTTTTATATATACACTTATGTTGTAAAATTGTTGATTATAGCCAGTTTCAGCAAAAAGAAATTAGTTACACTTTCCCTTATTTATGCTCACCTGCTGACAGTGAACAAGGATGTGCAATATCCAGCAAACAGCAGGTGAACTATGCTGCTAGCTGTGTTGGATGATTTCATTTATTAAGAAAAAAAGCTGTCCAAACCTGTCTGGCCCTATGTGAAAAAGTAATTCTACCAACAGTCTAGTAAAGTTCTACCACCACCATGTTTGACTGTTGGTATGATGTTCTTTTTATGAAATGCTATGTGACCTTTACACCAGATGTAACAGGACACATACCTTTCAAAAAGTTCAACTTTTTTCTCATCATCCACATAATATTTGCCCAAAAGTCTTGGGGATAATCAAGATGTTTTTGATAAATGTGAGATGAGCCTTTGTGTTATTTTTGGTCAGCAGTTTCACCTTGGAACTCTGCCATGGATGCCATTTTTGTCTTCCTGTCTCTTTCTTATTGTTGAACCATGAACACTGACCTTAATTGAGGCAAGTGAGGTCTGCAGTTCTTTAGATGTTGTTCTGGGTTCTTTTATGACCTCCTCGATGAGTTGTCGTCATGGTCTTGGAGCAATTTTGATAGGCAGTCCACTCCTGGGAAGATTCACCATTGTTCTAAGTTTTCTCCATTTGTGGATATTGGTTCTCACCGTGGTTCACTGGAGTCCCAAAGCCTTAGAAATGGCTTTGTAACCTTTTCCAGACTGATAGATGTCAGTTACTTTGTTTCTCATCTGTTCCTGAATTTCTTTAAATGCATGATGTGTTGCTTTTTGAGATCTTTTAGCTTCACTTTGTCAGACAGCTTCTATTTAAATGATTTCTTGATTCAACAGGTCTGGCAGTAATCAGGTATGGGTGTGAAAAGTGAAATTGAACTCAGCTTTCCAAAAAATGTGGTTAATAACAGTTCATTCATGATTTAGCAAGGGAGAGGGCAATTACTTTTTTGCATAGGGCCAGGCAGGTTTGGTTTTTTTCTTAATAAACAAAATCATAATTTAAAAACTGCACTTTGAATTTACTCGGGTTATCTTTGCATAAAATTAGGCTTTGTTTGATTGTCTTAATAATTTAAGTGTGACAAATATGCATAAAATATTAAATCAGGAAGGGGCAAATACTTTTTCACTGCACACACCCGTCTAGTTCATTTCATTGGATGGAGATAAAAGATGACATCAGGTGTGCCAAGGATTTTGTAAAAACTCATATATTCCCTTTATGAATGCAGGATAAAAGTAATGTAAGTCTCAATGAAAAGACTTTCCCATCAGACAGATATTGACTGGCTGAGTAGGTGTGTATACACTGTTTGTGTATTTGTGGGTTCTATATGTAGGTGTGTGGGGGGCTGAGCACATACTGTACTGTACCAGAATGTATTCAGCTCCCTGTATCAAACAGAAAAGATCAGCGAAGGGAACGTATTTCTCTTCCCTCTGAGGTTTAATGAGAACCAGGCACAGGGAAAGGTCTCACTGCTTGTGAATCGCCACCAGGCAATCACACAGCTAACACTGAGCAATCACTCAGCAACACGGGAGGGGGCAGGTAACGCTTGATACACACAAACACACACATTTATGTATACAGTGAGGAGGGGGTGTTATAAATTATCCCTCAGTTCAATTTACGTTAACACTTACAGAATAATGAATCAATCACAACAAGTTCTTATACCTGCTATCATAGGTAAATTAATTTCATATGAACCATTTATTGTATTTATTACTTTCTGATTGACTGAAATGAAAGAGAATCTACCACACAGACTTTAAAATGGACTTTAAGCACACACTGTTGAAGATTACTGCACAATTAGATGCAAACCGAGAACTTTTTGGCTTGGCTTAGGTTAATCCCAGGATACTGGGTTTGGAATCACAACACATTTATTATAATGCTAGCATGGTTCGAACATCGGTCATGACAGGTCTATTTAATTGGGGGCGAGAGTGGGTGGACAGAATGGTATATGTCTTAGTCTGAAATAAGGCTGGTCGAAGAGTTGACTCCTTGATGACCAACACTTCGATTTTTCCACAAGTAACTTGTCACTTTAACACAAAAAGGAAAAAAACAAACACCCGTCACAGCTGGAGAAATTCTGGAGATTTAATTATATTTTGTGTCCATCAGGTAAACAATGAATTATGCATTATTGTAGTCCCCATGGGGAAAACAATGGAAACTGCCTGATACCAAACAAGCTAATGTGAGGGGTGAAATTTTAGCAGTAACAGACTTTTAGAGAACTATCTGCCATGATGCAAAAACATACAGGTAATGCCTTTGTTTTTCTGATTGCACAAAGTGAACTTAAATATTATGAAGGTTACAGATGACTAAATGACAAAAGATATAAAACAAGGAAATAAAGTAAATTAAAATGTATCGCAAGTTTTAACTGAATTTCAAGAAAAATGAATGTGTAATTGTTAGAAGATGGTTCATCAAAATTAGCTGTTAGTGGCTTATTTTCGAATTAGTCGAATTACATTAACCCATTACAGAAGAGGAGGAGGGTGCAATACAATGAAGACATGAAGAAAAATATGGCATTTATTACTGTTTCATAAAATAAATCGATTTACAATTTGTTTCCATTACATTTGCTTTTACACCTCCGTTATTTATTTGAATTTTTGACATTTCCAGTGGGATTTCCTATAAACAAATTGAACATCATAGGTGTCCGGTTAAACTGTCTGGTTACTAGTAGTTAATGCACACCTTTCAACCACTCAGGTTTTAATGTGGCATGAATTGATTTTCATGTCACATTGAAAAATAATCTTCCAAAAATTAATTAATTATGGCACGGCAAATGCATACTGTGCCATCGGGTGTATTGTCTCGCACTAGATATCTTTGTTTTTATATCTTTCATGTCATTTTGAATTGTGCTAATGCTTCTCGGGTAGTCTTATTTGAAACTGAAATATGATTGAATTAACTTGTGTGCAATCAGAAAAAAAATCTGGACCGTATTTTACCTCTGTTTTGTATTTAGGTACGCATTTAAAATCTTGCATCAAATTTAGCACAATTAGACAGAATTATAATCAATTATCACCACTAAAGCCTCACAGACAAAACGCTTGCTGTAGCTAAACGGTTCCTCTCATTTATACTACAGTGCATCTCCACGAAATGACCAAGCTTACCTGGAAATACAAACAAAAAACCATCTTCGCTATCCTTTTATGCACTTTCAAAGTCTATCCACCCTTCAAAAAATCCTTGCTTACCACCGGTGCTTTGGCTGGAGTGGAGCCGACATGGGAGACACAGATGGAAATCGATTAAATGGTTAGAGCTCACAGGGATGGGAAATGTGTCAGCCATGATGCAGCCCCAGCTTGGTCTTATTATCACCTAATGCACTTCACTTTGGTATCTGCCTCCCACTTTAAAGCGCTACAAGATTGCTGGGCCATTCCTTTGTTGTTTCTCATTAACTCAGGAACGCTGAAGGAATGAAAGGCGAGAGTTTAAAGAGCGTCACAACTCTCATTGGAGATGAAGTAAACATTTAAGAGAAGTTAAATTTATGATCAAGGTCTGCTAGTTGCCTACTTAGTGTGTGTGTTTATTTAAAAAGGTAGCAGCGAAATAGAAAACAATCTTCATTGATGCTCAAGTTTAGATAAAAAGGTGCTCCCAAATATAATGACTTCCCACGTGCAAAGTACCATGGTGAGACAATACATGGCATTATATGGCTATCAACATGAAAAGTGAAGAGTCTCAACTATCAGTAATTAGCAGAGGAAGTGAGTAGCATAGGACCTACAACTGGTTTGACACATTTTTCTCATCTTATTAGCCTTCATCTTACTTTGTTTTTAATAACATGTTGTTTATTATAAACAATGTAGAGTTTAAAACGCTAGAAAAACATTAATCCTGAGACATTAAAGGGTGACTTCAGCTATTTTGTTTTTAAATCTATCTCTACGCTTCGAGCTGAAAAACTCCTGCTGACATCACCTGGAAGAGTTTATCAGTTTAAATTATGTAATTTGGAAAAGTTCTAGAGGAGCAGATCAATCAAGACTACAACATCTATAGTATGAGCAACAAGACGACATCATTTGAACTGAAAATCTGCAGTTATTGGCAGGTAAATATTTTAATATAGAGAAGCTAGAGGAATGTTTAATATCAGTCATATATACAATACTCACAAAAAGTTAGGGATATTCGGCTTTCGGGTGAAATTTCAGGATGAACTTAAAATGCACTATAACCTTTACA
>JAUMHL010000013.1:7046329-7117405 GCA_032362345.1 Sandelia bainsii
AGTGTGAACTTTTTACGTTTTCCATAAATTTCACCCGAAAGCCAAATATCCCTAACTTTTTGTGAGTAGTGTATGTACTCCCCAAACTAGAACCATAAAAAGCAAGTTGAAAATTGATCAACTTACCCTTTAGGAACACACACACACACATACACACAGAGAGTGGAAGAGACATTTGCATCATAGAGCTCATAAAAGGTTACCCCATCCACCAGCTTGTGTGTGTGCGCAAGTGTGTGTCCATTCTTGTATGTGTGTGTGTGTGTGTGTGTGTGTGTAGCTTCTGCACCTCCTTCCCGCAGGTGATTGTCAGCTTGGCTAACCTGGCTACCTAAGATGTGAGGAAAAGCATTTGCCAGGATTCTAAACTCCTTTTCATCTTATGAAATGTCACTGGACTTGAAATATTGAGGAGACTCGTGTGAGAATTGTCCTTTGAGCTGGTGAGGTGTCGCCACTGTGCCAAATGTCAGCTCTGTGAGGATCAAGAAGCTGAGGCCTGCTAGGGCCGAGTCAGACTCAAAGCTGCCAAAGATCTGAGCCAGAGGCCAGAGCAAACTATTTTACTACAAAGGAAACGCTGTAATTTTGGATGGTGCTTTCTTAAAGCAGCATCAGACTAAATGCTGTTTGAGAATGTATCTCTGAGGGTCCAGTGTGTGGGTGTGGATATGAACTAGAAAGTGATGAATCAATATTTAGTAAACTGCAGTGCTGGTGACAGCTTACATTACATTATAATGTTTATGTCATTGTCTAACTTAAGTATAAAACTCTCTCGTACCAGGACAAGCTTTTCATCCAGGTATAAGCTAACCTACAGGAGTAAGGGTAATACAGCAGCTATAGTCTTCATCTCTCACTGTTGTTTGGAGCTGCCAAGGTGCACAAGTACATGCTGCAGTTGAACAGCAGACTGGATATACTTTGATACTTACTACTAGAGATGTCACAATACCAGGAATTTGGTAGTTGGTATCAATAACACTGAAATTCCACAATTCTCAATACTAATTTCAATACCACAGCAAAAAATAAACTAATGAAATTAATGTATTTAAATATGAACACTTTTATTCCAATGCAGCAACACATACACACACACACACTCTCTTATTGCAGGTAGATTACGGTATTATTACGATTTAACACCTCGCCTTGTTTTCATGATGATTTTGAGTAGGGCTGCAACTATCGAATATTTTTGGAATCGAGTATTCTGTTGATTTTTTCATCGATTAATCGGATAAAATTTACTTTTGCGTTTTAAACAATATTGATAGTGCATTATGTAACATGAAAGGCCTGCTTAAATGACCAAGCAATTGGCTGTAATCTTTGTTTCTAGTGTCAACTTACAACAAATAACAAATAAATACACACAGTAACATAAACTTACTGTGAAATATGTATGGAAAAAAAAAAAAAAATCAACTTCACAAATAAAGGCTATTTGGCCTTAGTTTAACAACAAACAACAAAAGTTAAACAAATCAGGTGAGGTAGGTACATAGTGTGTGTGTGTGTGTGTGTGTGAGTGTGTGTGAGAGAGAGAGAGAGAGTTTGCCTTAGTGCATTTGTGTGCAATGCATATGCAAGCCTTTACGCATTGACGAAGTACTGTTATGGTACGCCAGGTCGGTTTTACAGTGTATACACTGTACCACGTTGTCCTCCTTAACCAACGTAAAATGTTCCCACACTTTAGACATTTTCTGCCTTTTATGCCCGCCGCTGTTTTCCGCCAATAGCAAAGAAATCTCGCACCCTTCTTCTTCGTCTTCTTTTTCGGTTTGGTAGACTAGACGCCTCTGATCGCGCCCCCTTTGAATGCGTGTCAATTATAACAGTCCGTGTGAAACACAAATGGAACATGCTGTTTAATGCGAGTTATATGAAGTAACAGAAGCCTCGATTCTAGAAAAAATGCCTCGTTCATTTTTTAAAATCGAATTATTCAAGGAATCGTTTCAGCCCTAATTTTGAGTAAGCTGGGTAGTTACATGATGAAAATAATGCCCTGTTAGGAAAATGTCAAGCCAATTTATCAACTGTTTGTAATTATTTGAATATTATGCAATTACATTTAAAAGAGGATGACCCACTATATATGGGCTATAATGTATATAAGTTAGCAACTTATATATATCTATTCTAGGTTGTTGATCGTGTCACTGTTTTCAAAATCCAAATGCAGACTGGAAAAATAAATAAAAGCACAGTGAGTCTGAGATGGAGAAAGAGTTTTCACACTCTGGATTCAATAACGTTGTGATCTTTCAAAGAAGCCGCATGTGTTTCTGTTCATTAGTGAAGAGCAACTTAAATTGAAATAGACCTCGGATTTATCACCTTTCAGGCAGACACACAGCTTCAAATTCAAAGATCAAAGAGAATCAATTGATGGGAGTTACTTCAGGATATAGGTGAAACATGATTCATGTCTTTCATGTGTCTTTTGCATAAAATCATGGTTGTTCACCCAGTCAGAAAAACACACTGTCGACTGCCAAGACTAAGAGGATGTCATACTGGCTGAGGATGGAAAAATAACAATCCAGCAGAGAGAGGGAGCAGCTATTTATGAACAGGTTTTAGACCATGTTTATCAAAGACCGTTTTTTTCTGTAAAGACTATCAAACGTATTGGAAGACCACTGCAATTAACTGACCTTTTAAATATAATGTTATATTGAATAAAAGGTTTGTTCTCATGACAGATGTGCTTCCATTCGATCTAGCATAAATTTCGACTTGAATTTCTCAGATAAATTCTGCAAAAGAAAATTATGCATGTTGCTATCCTCAAATGTTGACAGTATTAGAATCACTTTAATATTAAGATTATTACAATACACTGCTAGAGGGGCTAATTCTCCATTTAGGGTTATTAAAACCATTTTAGAAGAAGAGGCTGCAACAAGATGAAACAATTAAAAGTGCACCAGGTAAATCGTAAATACATATTTTCAATCTGGCATTTCTGTTTGTTCCATGTATTAATTTAAGGAATTTAATTGAAGGAACAGTCTGGATATTGCTGCCTACAGAGCTGCAGATTCCCTGCTGCTATTTTAAGGTCGCTTTCACACCTACAGGCTTTAGTCCGTTTGAATCGAACTCGAGTTCGTTTCCCCCCTTGGTGCGGTTCAGTTGGTCCGGTACACAGTAATTGCACTCGGGTGCACACCAAAACAACTGCACCGAGACCCAAAAGGGTGGTCTCGATCCGAATCAAATAGCGAACTCTGGTGCGCTCTGCCTGGTAAGAACGTGTACTGAACCAAAACAGGACCAACGCTATTAATCTCATTATCTGAGGATATTAAACCATGTGTAGACTTAATTTAATTCGTTAGAACACATAAAACCTGCTGCAGGATGAATCGCGGACAAACGTGATGTCGTGAGAAGGTGCAGTGTCTCACAGACATCTGGTCGGATGAATGTGCAAGTGATGTAACGTAATAAACAGTCGGCCGGGAGGACGACCGACCCACGTTAACATTCAACATTTAATTGTCTCCTCTGTCGTAGAAATATACAGTGGCCCACGACACAGGATCTACTTCCTGTATTTACTTTTGTTGTTCCCGCAGCGACACATATGACCAATAAGCAGAGAGAAAGTTCTCACTTGATTTGAAGTGATGCATTTTGGTTTGCTTGGATTTTTCCCTGTGTGAAAGGAAACCGAACCAAGAGGAAAATGATACAATGTTACAAACTCATCAACTGATTCGGACCAAAGCAAATGTACTATGGTGTGAAAACGAGCTAAGTCTCGTCAGTGTAGAGGAAGCTTCATTGAATGCTGAAGTCACATCTTCCTGTACGTCATATTTTCGATTTATTTCATCTGCACTTTTCCACATTTTGCCTTTATCGATGCATAAACTTTGCCACCTCAGCAAAGGGTATAAAATATGCCATATTTCCAAATTTTCCTTTCGAATTGACTTGACTCGAATTGATGATTGGTAATTGGAAATGTGCATGCACACGTCATTAGCTTTGCATGTTTTTTTTGTCATATACCAAATTATTTTACAACTCAAGACAGTTAACGCAGTCCTAATTATTTAATCCTCATCACAAATTATCTACCAGCTTGTACTTATTTTGCTGAATGTTTCCTTTTGTTTTCAGTTGGAGCTGCATGTGAGTATTTGTGGTTATTTCAGGCTGTGAGACACAGATTACAAACTCAGTCTCAACTTTCCCAGGAAATAATGTTAAGATTCCTCAAATCTGACTTACACTGCTTTTATGCTTTAATAAAACAGAGGATGCATCTAAATCTTTTATCAAACAAGAGGAGAATGTAGGGCTGGTGACGTATACTGTACACGGACATGAATAAAATTCACTGGGGCTAAATGTTACAGTGCCTGCCTCTCTGACCGAAGCTGACTTGACTTGTGAACTGGATCCATGATATTTTAATATAGAACACAAACTGGGTCAAACTTTCCACTTGGATTTGAGAAACTGTCAAATCTAAAGTGTAAATATGGACATAAATTATGTAGTAACTTGCAGTAATTGATTGTAAGTATGGGGAGGTTTAGAAGCAGAGTAAAAGGAGGGTCATGATGAAATGGAGGGAGAAGACATGAAGGAGGGAGGTGAGTGAGAAGCAGATGTAAAGAAGAGAGAGAGAGAGAGGAAACAGCTGCAAACCAACGATGTCTGAGCAGCTTTGGTTTCTATTTCTGACACACACCTGGCGTTTATCTGAATCAAAGTCCTTTTCTTCTCCGACAACCACAGACACATTTAGCTCACGTGTAAAATTATGTAAGTAAATCAGTGACCACAAGATAAATGAACAAATATAGATTGGTAAAAATACAATACAGCTACAAAATAGTAGCTGCCTGTTGGTAAAAAATGCTCACGCAGTCTTTCCCTTTTCACTCCCACCCCCTGACTTAATTGTGAGCGCCAGACATATTCTGTGAGGTATAATAGCAGATATGATTGCAGCAACTTGGTCAGTCAGTGTTGATCAATAGCTTGTTAGCTACGTACAATTATTGCCTTCAATCTCAGTCAATGGCTGTGATCACATACAAGCTGCATCTGGATTAGCTACCTGGCTATATTGAAAAACTGTCAGGCTGTCGGTGTTTCAATGCAGTCTGAAACTGAACTGTCCACCAACTCAGACTGATACTCAGATATATAGAGCCTTATATACAGAAATGTACATCTCTACAATATGAACTATGATAAATAAAATAGTACCATTCAGCAATATCTTTTTGGTCACAAAAGTATCTAAAAAACAGATTGAATAAAATATTTTCTTGACATCAAATTGAATCTAGTCTATTTTCTAAACCATTTGCCTGAATCATCATATCTTTCACTAAGTAAAATGCCAACAATCCATCACTTTGGTCTTTACTTTATTTAATGCAGGAAGTACCAATGCAAAACATGCTGACAAAATCATTCTGAACCAAAAGATCTTTGTTTAATGTTGTTGGTTTGACATCTGATGTGTTCTCCCCATGCAATGTACATGTTTCCAATACAATCTGCAAATCACAGACAACTTAGGCACATCTGTTTGGTTACTGAACAGTTTCAAAATGACAGAGGAATCTCTTTTTTCAGAATTAACTCTTCCTCAGATTGTCATAGTAGTGTCTGACCTGATTATAACATGTATTCAAATGCTTCTTCAGAACACAATATTGTCAATATTGCAGAATGACTCATTCTTATTATCCCAGTATATCACAGATGCTAATATATGTCGCAGCATACAAAAAACTACATTCAACATCAATTTGATCCCAGTTTGTTCAAATGTAAAGAAACATTAGCTTCAAAACAACATGGGTAAATTCATAACCCACAGCGTATCTCACAGTCCCCATTGCAACTGTCATGTTTTGCGTACTACAGATACTAAAGATAAGCAGTAAAATAATACTTTAATATAAGCTTCAGGGAGACTTAACGAGCAAACAGGTGAACAGGAGTCAGGCGGGGACAGTGAACAGGCACAGGCATCGGAAACAGTAAAGAAACTACAGTGTGTGCGTTCATAGTAATGAACAAATCAACTAATGCGACAGTTCACGTTTTCTTTTCCTTTAACTTTAATCCAACTCTTTGAACTGTCCTGGCTCCCAAACTCCAAATGTTTGTGGCTGCAGAGCCCTACACCCCCGCCTGCTTTGTCCTTTATTCCCTGGTGAGCACACGTGCAAACACTGACACATACAAACACGAACGTCTTCACGCCACACGTGGTGATCACACTCTGAGTCCAAAAGGAAAGTGACACAATAGGGACACAAAACCATCTCGTCTTTATCTGAGGCGAACTGTTTCTTATTGGTTAAGGTGAGAATCGACACTTGTTCAGCTCCAGGGAAATGTGGGTCACTTTCTTTGCAAGTGGACCAGTCACCCTCTTTATGTAAAGATTAGACTCGCTGCTGACTTGACAAGACTGGAAGAGACAGGAGGAAAACAAACAAGGGGATCAAGATAATAACCCTGTTATGTTATATCTCCAATTTCTACTGCTGCTTTCTTGAGTTTTGCTTCACTGCTGTGGAGCTGATTTGTACCTTTAGCCTGTTTTAATATCATGAGTCAATAATAAAGGCAACATCTTAATATGGGGACACTGATGTCTGAGATGTCTGATTTACATCAACAAATAAGATAAATCACTCACCCGAGGTGCTAAAAACCAGTTGATCTATCAAACACTGAAGGTGCATTTATTTTTGCAGTAAGATAGGAGGTCACACACACTAGGTTCATCCCACTAAGTCCTGTGAAAACACCGGTCGAGGTTTTCTATCTGAAGCACTAGGCAGTATACAACAGGAACGAGATCTGACATTCTATTAAGCTAATTAACCAAATTAGTGAACTGAAGTATTTTGTGTTTACCATAATAATGTTTACCTTATTCGCTATCTTATTTTAGTGTGTTAGCATGCTCATATTTACTAATTAGCAGTAAACGCAAAGTACATCACAAAGTGCATCTGAGGCTGATAGGAATTTCATTAGAGGAGTCAAAGACAAACTGACTGATTGAACAGGAGAACGACATTGGCACCTTTAGAAACATGCTGCTAGCTGTACAACACTCCACATGAAAAGCTTTTGAAGTTAGAAGTACATTTAGATGCTTATGATGCCGGTGTATTTTACTTTATAACCAAGCAAGCAGACTCATTATGCTATTTGCTTATTATCACAATCACAAATCTCAATATTGTTCACCAAATCATGCCTTAACATTTGGCACATCCACAGCAGAATTAGAGGATTAATTCACTCTGACTCTGACTTTTGGACCACAGACACACAATGCTTCATAAAACAAAGTTCTATTTGGATCAGTTATGGTTTGAGAGGGACTTAACGTGAAAATGCACAACAGAGGGAAAGGACATCATTTTTAGGAGGTTTCGCCTGCATCCGTTATAAAAATAAGCTATTATTTTAATTCACTTTAAGCAAGAGAGGATGTGTACATATGTGTGTGCACGCACACCCCAATATGATCTGCTGACTGTGGTTTCTGAACAGAATGAGGCCAAACTTTTATGTGGTTGCTAGTTCCCCAACAGTTATACAAGCAACCTTTCTATAGAGCGTTTCGTCCTGTAATACCTTTTCCACTAACTGCTTTTATTCCTCTGGATCGAATTTCCTCCTGCCTTTATGCTGCTAAATGTCTAAACAGACACCAGTGAAACACGCAAAATCTTCATTTAAATATGACTGCCTCCACCATGTTTGCACCATTTATCAATCACATAGTTTCTCTTGGTAGATCACCTGCAAAACGCCCACAAAAGAAACACGCAATTCTTAAGACTGTACCCTCCATTTAGTAGTCGCTATTTGGGATCTCAGTAAATCAGGGCCTATAAGTCTCATGCTACCAGTAGCCTAGTGGCTGCATAACGTAGATTTAAAGTGGTTGCTTTTCCCAAACAACCTCTATGTTGTATGCTAATAATAGACCAATTAATATAGAAATCTCAAATTGCTTAAAACAATGTATGTTTTCTGGTTCTACAGCCAGCAGCATATAAACAAACAGAACTACAGAGGAGGTCATATTAAAAAGATGCAAAAGGAAAAACACTATTTGATACTGTGTGTGTCTGTTTAAAGGGGATGACTTTTATTTAGACAGAATCCAGGTGTGTCTCAGAAATGAACCACACTGTTTTGACTCTATGTGAGTGTACTTGTTATTGTGAGTGTGTGTGTTTCTCAGAGATTCACTGCAGCAGTTCGCGAGTGAACTCACTCTTTTTTACAATGACTTAAATGTCCCAGATCTGTCTTTGACTCAGTGCCATCTCAGAGTGTGTATTTTCTGCGTGTGTTTTCTCCTCACACACACAACTGTGTTTTTCAGTTACCTCACATTATCCTGCTTAGACATTAACATTTCATGGACAACACTGAGGTTTGTCAACTGAGTCTCATCAAAATTTCATCCTTAATTACAGAAGCGGAGCTGAAGGGAGATTCCCCATCCGAGTGGTGAACCACCAGACAGAACCGAGACTCCAGCAGAGAGGGGAAAAAAAAGTTATTGCTTGTGACAGCTTGATGTCTGGTCATTTTAAATAACCCAACAACACATATAAACACTGTTAACTGATATGGAGATTTCCCACCAGAGTCTCTACATAAAGTCTGCTGAAACGTCCTGTCAGGTTACAAAAACTCCCAACTGGAATCTTTAGAAATTAAAGTATTTCAGGATTAATGCTGACACGTACAGAGTAAGATAACTTTAAGCAGCGGCAGATAATACAGTAGTGGCATATAAACTCCTAAATACAAGGACAATACAGCCATACAATGTGACAAAGTGCATTTACTAAGTAGAATCCTGGATTGCATTATTAATGAAGCACACAACTCCCTGAACTGCATGATTTTTTTGATTTCACTATTTTTCAAATGCTTTTCATAAGTACAAAAAGTCCCTAGTGAACCGAGGTATGTAGGGGTGGAATTTCAGGGGGAATTACTTGTTCAGTCCTACTACTCACACTAACAAGAGGGTGCAGCAGCTTAGTGTTGAACAGCATTTTATTATGCTGGAGGGTTTTAATAGCAGCAGCTCTGCAAAGGAAGACATACCTGAGGCTACTGATGATGAGGAATTACTTTTTGTGCCATTTATGAATCTAATCATTTAAAAGAGAAACCAGATTATTAGAATGCCAAAGACGGTATGAACTCTGAATGGCACAATGATTAAGATACTGTTCAAGTAGCAGGTATAAAAGAAGTCAGAACTATGGGTCGATCTGATGTTGCCTCAAGTGCCTCAACCCTAGTGCTATAAATGCACATTTTCATCTGGGTAAAGATTTTTTTTCTTTCTTGAATTAACAGACTTACTTAGAAAATACTAGTACCACTGTTTCTGTAAAAAAAAAACTGTATTACTCTGTGAGAAATTACTGCATAAAGTTTGAGAAAATGTGGACACAAAAGTGCATTTGCTTACTACGCCCCTTGGTTCAGCATATCTGTTTTCAGTGTCAGTGTGACAGACGTTCTTATAGTGAAAGCACAGGTTTTTGGCAGGACTTCAGCAAGCCAAATGCAAATTGCTCAAGTGGGGATGTGTATCACACCAGACTGGAATGGAATTTATTTTCATGCATATGTGAGAGCAATTTCAGGTGGGTAATGCACATCCCCATTCATATTAGTGCTCGGTGAGTTTGCCTCGGCAAGCTGATTCATATTCAGTTATAATTTCATCAAAATAATTGTTTTCATTTAATCTTCAATTGAATTTCAGCACTGCTGATGCTGACTCTGTGCAGTCTCTGAAACAGACAGAGCAGAGGTCATCAGAGCTCTTCACCAATTCTCACATCCTCACAGCAGCCTCAGGATGAAGCTCCTCCTCTCTCAGCCTCACAACAGGCTCATGCTAGAGTTGAGCTTTGTTTCAGAGTTATAGTGCACCTGTTACTGATGGACCTCGACAGATATGTAGCACCCAACACCCTAAACAGTGTCTAAAACACATCGGAATAAGTACAGACTACAAAGAAGGGGCTTTCAATGTTTGTACCAGTAAATTTTACCTATTTAGTATTGAATTCTAGTTACCTGTTGATGTGAAATAGCTATTTAGCTTACAGCCTCAATATTTAACAAATTTGCATTAAAATAACAACTTCAAAATCACTTTAATGGTACACTAATAAAGCGAATGGCATCCCTGCTATTGCCACTGCGAGCCCGGATCATCTACTACTGAACTATGTAAATATAAAGTCCCATTCAGTAGACCTTTCATGAGAACTCTATAATGCTTTATGACAGCATGTCACACACAACTACAACTAGCTCGGCACAACATGGCGAAGGGAACAGACTTCGAAACAACCCCAGCAAATAAAATATCAAACCAAAACTTGGCAGTGTTATAGTAAAGTCATGTCCTGAAGTAAATATGCGTGGTCAGACAACTTTCTTCCTGTGCACCAGTCAACGTTTCAATCACTCCATACAACTCAGAAAAGCAACATGCTAAGTTAATTCAATCTGAAGCCAATAAAAGATGCTGCTAATACCTGTGTAAAACATTTAGGAATTCTGAGGAATGATAATGGTTAAAGACCAGCTAGTCAACTAAAATAACCTTAGGTGAAGTACCAAATCTTGCATATTAGGGCTTTAAATTCATACTAATTCACTCTACGCTCTACCTACAACAAAAATACAACTTAGGTCCATTTAAAACAGAAGCCGAATCATTTAAAATAAGGACAAATAACAAAAACTGAATACGCCATTTAGCAATTAACCACATTAAAATAACGTATTATGCTGTTATACAAAATAAACACTCCTCCTATTAACCTCCATTCTTCCAAGGACTGGTACATTTAATTGTACTCCTGCTGTAAATGCTTTAAGACCATAAAACAAGTAAACAAACACAATGTCGCACTTAAGATCACGAAGGCCCACACACACGCACATAAAATGCAACCTGTACGTGGCTCAGGTGAGGTATGACACGTTTAATCCTCTTCACTTACACAGACTAGAAGCCAAAATAGTTCACTTACGGATGTTTTTTCGGTGCTGGAGAAATGACTTGTGCCAGAAACGAAACAGTAGCGAGCGTCATTGGACTCTGGGATCTTCCTCAGACGCACATTGACGCGTTTCCGGTCACCAATGGCGCTGGCTGACCTTTAACATCAGAACCGCCCCACACAACTTTCCCGGTCACTGCGGGGTCCACTTGACCTTGTGTCCAGCGTCGGTCGCAGCTTCAGGCGACTGGTTCACATATCCATGCGTTACACAAACGACTGAAGAAATGCTTCCAGCCATGTTGATAGAATAATTGTGCGGCCCATAGCTACACAGTTAGCATCGTTTCGTCCGCTGCTAGCTTAGCGGCTAACAGTTACACAAACGTTACAGACGTCTGTCTAACACACACACACAGGTAACGTTACCAGAAGTTACACCGAGTAACTAAAATTACACAATAGCGCCATAATCTTCTGAAACATCAGTTTTCCGTCTGTTTATTGTAACATTTTCCAGCGTCCACACGTCATGTTTTGTTTCTCTATCGTTACTTCCGAATCGCCCGCCTCTTCCTCACCTACGGCCAATCACAGCAGGTGTTTCTGACTGACCGGTGAATGACCAATGACATGAAGGGACTTAAAACTAAAGTTGGAATCTGTGTTTATATTTTAGCTTTTAGTTTGCCTCTACTCTTATTTATTAACCGCATTAACTACTCTGACTCATAATTACCTGTTTACTTTTTGTACAAGTGAAATTAATTCATTGCATTTTTATGTCGTTCATTTATGTAACTCAACATCATGTTCATATTATATTGTTTGTTATATTGTACAAACAAAACAAAACATGAACAAACAAAAAATGCATACAGGATTTAAAAAAGCATCCATGTTACCAGCAGGTTTTGGCCTATCAGCCTTTAGTAGTAAAGTCCATCTGACGATAGATGGACACTCTGCAGATGGTTTTCTCTGTATTACATTGCACTTTCATTCATAAATTAAAATATGATAGTCCCCTATTTTCCACCAGGACTACAGTTATAATGGGATATAAAGGGATTAAATGAGGCAGTTCAAAACAGTTTTAAGACATTTATGAGTTGTTTTCTGTGTTGCCAAATGCCTTCTTCTCCTCTATGATACCATTACCTGTTTTTTGTATTTTGACAATTATTAACTGATTTATTACATTTTACATAGTTAGTGTCACAAACAGCATCTGACTTAAAAACCCCACACCCCCGTACTTAGTGGCATTATGACATAAAGACTCCCAATGAGTACCTACATTTTGCTTCTTATACCTATTCACTTTTAGAGTGAGTATTTATTATATATTATTATAGAGTATTTTTACATTATCTTATTGGCCTGGTACTCTTCCTTAGACTATCACTCCAACAATTTAGCATTACTATACTACAGCAATGTTAGAGATACAAAGGAAAATTCAAAACAGCACGGATCAAATTCATGCAGCAGAACCAGACCTGTCAAAAACTGGTGCCTACATTACCCACAATGCACTGTGTGCTATGCTGGTAGAAGCTAACAATCTCAACCTAAAGCAGAAATACGGAGGCTACAGAAAACTCACTTCTCACTTCAGCTGCCTCAGTCGACATCACTTGAGGCACTTTACCAGACATCACACAGTCCCTCTGGAGCTACAGACAGCTTCATACAACTTCTTCACATATGCAGACACACTCCCCAACATTTGTGAACAGACTTTGATGTGTCAAGGCAGTGCTCTTCCCATTTTAAGAGAGACTGAGAATATATAACATAAGAAACTTGTCTGGAGCACCTGAACTCTTCTTCAAGGTGTACTGACGTACGTGTGTGTCAGGATTTAGGTGAAGAGATGAGAAGAAAATGTCTCCGCAGTAAACAAAACAGCATCTACACATAATATAGTATTTATTCCAGAATTTAGAGTAGAGCAGTTCCCAGACGGTTTCCACATGTCAGAACATCAACTATTCTTATGATTCTGTCAGAACATTACTGATCGTAAATGCAAAATATGAATCAGACGAAAAGCAGTACTACAAATACTGTTACCAAAGAAGCTAACTGGAATATTTAACTATATATAGATGCCATGGGCCTCCAAGTCTGACACTGTGGGACCCTTTCAAAAAACCCCAGGGCAACATAAATATAATATAAATAGGAAAAAAAACATGTTGCTGCTTTTATGCTTATATATTTTTTTTTGCTATTATTATTCTCTGTTCTTTGATTTGGAAGTTACTCTTGCTGTAAGTTTTGGAAACACATTGACAGATGGAAAAGGATATTACCAGTAGAATTAAAGTTAATTTACATTTCAGGGTTTGACACCATATTTTCCACTGAGATGCAAATGCACAGCCTTGTGTGTGCATTTAATCGCAGAAGTCAGAGATCAACGCTCAGTGCTTTATTCAGCAGAGCAGACGTCTGCTGTTATTCTGTCAGATACACAACTGTAATATACAGTATTCTGTAATATCTATGTACCTCTCACTACTATCGTCCCAGAGCCAAACGATAATCACTTCAGTGGAAGTCACACTTCACACTCTACGCTCACAAAGTCTCAAAAACAGACTGCCCCTGCAAGTGGCTCCTGAAATGCACCAGTAACAATCAATGGGACTACACAGTTATCACAGGAAACGTTTCCAGCTAACAGCCCACCAGTGAGAACACTCCTGGGATCAAGCCAGTAAACATTTGATTCTCAGCCAGCTTCATTAATTCGGAGTAAAATATACAGTGGAATACATTTGTATAAGAATGGGGAATTGGGAAAACAACACCTGGGGCCCATATCTCTTAAATTTCAAATTGTACTACCTGATAGCAGGCTATATAAAATCGATCAAATTTGCTCCAGTTTGACCAACTACAGCAGTAAAACATCTTTTACACAATCATCACATTGGATCACGGTTTATAGTCCTATGACATTTGGTACTAACAGGGCCCTATTTTTCAGCTAAGTGCGTTTTATTGCAATACATTTTACTAATACAGAACCTGTTACTGGTAAAAGAGTATTTTTACAGTGTGGTGTTGTTATTGTCATTTAGGTGAAGGATTGAAACATTCGACCACTGAGGGCTTTAAAGCAGCCTATTTAAATTAACATGGTCTTTATCCACTGAATTTAAACAATATGTTCAATAGTCTATCAGCACACTAACCCTAAGACTGGACTGGTTTCTGCAGCAGCTGATTGACTAATCAATAAGACAACTGGCAGAAAAGTAATCAAATTTGACTGTCAATCAGTAGTTTCCATCCTGTCTTTAGAAAGCAAGTCAAACATTCTTTTATAGGATTTGCTTCTTTCATTTGTGGTGTATGAAAATATACAAATATATTTGTGTTTGAACTGTCGGTTAGTTAAGAAAAGATATTTCTTAGCTTCACCTTGTAGCATGGAACATTATAAAGGCTATGTTTTTCCAATGATATAACAATTTGCAGAATTTATAGAGAGAATTTACAGATTACATCCTAATCGACCTACTAAAATTTTTCAGTAAACACAGAGTATTGTAAATCCCTTAATTATCTTGCAGGCATAGTTGCAGCTCATCGTGAGTTTCAGAACTATGGACAACAACCCAGTTTTCCACTTTCAGAACCATGGTCGGCTCCAATGCAAATCAGTAAACCAAGAACAACGAACTCCTAAAAACTCAAGTTTATAAGCTATCACACAAGCTTTAAACTCATCAGTAAAATCCAGTCCTACCTCCGATGTCTGGCCGAAGGGTCTTGTCATATTCCTTGAGCAGATTATTCAGTATAAGTGTGGCATCCTCCTGGTACGACCTGGGAACCAGCATCTGATTGACTGTGGTATCATGTTGATCTTCATTGTCGTCGCCATATTCCAGTAGATCAGAACTGAGGAGGGAGGATTGTGGGGGAAGAGGGTGGGGTGAAAAGAAAGAAGGAGGGGGTCCTTAATCATGTAACCGTGGCTCCCCCTTTAATAACCACCGTTGTCATGAAAACTTTGTCGCAGCAGCAAAACATTGCAATAAATGATGTGTGCGGTTTGTATTTGAATTGAAACCCACTGTGGATGATTGTCAGACCCCAGATTCTGGATTTGGGCACAGCTGTTAATGGTTGCTGTCTTTTTTTTTAGGCTGTGTGAGTGTGTGCTTGTGTGTATGTACGGGGAAAGCCCTAAGAAAAAACCCCAACATGCATTATCAGTCACATAAACTGCGTATTTGCCATTATATCCTTAACTTTTAAAGCGTCAAAGAAACACCTTCCAGCTGTTGATCATGCAAAAAGAAAAGGTGCAGATCAGACTCACCGAGCACCTTGAACGAGCAGAAGTACAAAGAGGATGACCACAAACGTGATTATCATTTTCCCATACGCGGATCACCTCTGATCACAGAAGCTGATGGATGGAGATCCCGGCTGTGCGCTGCTGCCGCTGCTGCGATAAAGTGTCAGTACAGTAGGTGTGTAACCACCAATCCGTGCTCTCAACTTCCTCATCCGCCCACACACTTTCTTCTGCGTGTCATCCGCGGCCACACAACAACGGTCTCCCCTCGATCCTCCGAGCCTCCTTGCACGGGGGAGTGGGTGTGTGTGGGCGGAGGGAGGTGTGTGTGTCTGCGTGTGCGTGTGTGTGTGTGGTGGTGGTGTGGGTGTTCCCTCCGGGACGCGCTCGGCGATCAATCAGCGCGATCTGTCCAGCGGTTGGGGATCGAGTCGTCGGGATCCAGCTGCGCCCTCCTCCCTCTCTGTGTGGGCACCAGAGTGGCTGAGGTGCCGGAGAACCTTAGGAGATCAGCATCTTGTGTGACTCATACACTGAGCACGGGCGACATGCAATACCTGGATCACAGTTGCGTTACATTATACGAATGGGAAACAAACTCAAACACATTCTTGCTTTGATTGCAGACTATGTCATGAGCCGCATTTGTTAATTTAATCACGTGGAGCATTTTTATACATCTGTATTTGCATTTTTTCAGCTAAATACTACAGAAGACATTTAATTTGGCTTTACTGACGTTTGTATATAAAGTTAATCTCTCTAGACTCAATCCAGCGTTTAGATTTATTAACTAATTTATGTACATGTTCAGTGTTACAGTATGCTGCGCCATTCGGATCATGTTAAGGTTTCAAATATGAGCACACAGTAATAAAAAACAGTTGGATGTCGGTTTTACTGAATCAACTTGATTTTTGTTTATACTGATGTTTGCTGTTTGCTTGATGATGATCGCCACTGGGAGTCATATTCAGGCTTTACACACCCGTTTACTTACCACAGAGTCACAGCAAGCTCTCCTCCGCACTCAAAATAAGTCATTTTCTGAATAGGCGAACAACTCAGTAGGGCAGCCCAGTGCTCAGCCTACAAACCTGTGAGGCTTTTTAAATGCACACACACACACAAACACACAAAACACTCTCAGTGCGTGTAAAGTGGCATCATTGCCCCCTGGTGGCGAAACATGCAACAGAAAAATAGGCGGAAATATTTGATATTTACTGCAGTGCTGCAACAGGAGGATTAACTTCTTGACCAGCACTGACCTCCATAAATGACCGAACATTTCTGGTTATTAATGGTCATGCGTAAGTAAACTCTCCCTTACACAGTGGTGGCTGCAAAAAGTAGCAATAGCACTGTGTAAAAATACTCATTTACAACTAGGTGCTGAAGTATTATGTTCAAAATGTGCTTAAGAAATTTTAACACTCAGTCTTCAGAAAAATGTCCTTGTGACTGATATTATTATGTATCATCTTAGAACATTAATCTGTTTTACTGCTGTAGCCGCTTCTTTTAATAACATGCAGTTAGTAATTGAAAAATCTAAGAAATGCAAATACTTTCACTATTTTCAATAACTAGCTACTGTAGTCATTATTTACTGAACAGAGAGGTACTTCTCTATGTTTAATAATAATATATGAATTTCATCTTTATTCATTATTTTTATTTAATCATTTTAAGAATAATACATAAAACAAATACAGTACATGAAACAAAGAATGAATAACACAAATGCGTCCTTAAGCCCAGCTATAGCTACGATGCATTTTCTGCATTTCTGCAAAACTTGAGCAAAGGTTTCAGTTTAATGTTTGTTTGTTTTTTAATGTAAACAGAGTTATTTACTGATGCTTGAAAATAAGAGAAACTTCATCATGCATGAGCAATGTCTGTCAACAGCCCTCCTGGAATAGACAACTGTTGCTATCACAGCCCTGCATGCTGTAAGTCTCCTTAAGCTGACTGCTGCGTGTGTATTACATCCCCCGGTTGAGAAACCAAACTTTAAAAATTCACTCTGCTTCACTGCCCATGAGCTAGCTTTGGATAAAGGTCACATAATCAATCCTAAATTTGTCCCTAACATGCACCAGCCACAGCTGTCCAGACACTACACAGAGAAAAACAAGCGTTTGTCATCAGCTGGGACAGTCAGAGCTTAAATTGGAGCCAAGCGCTTCGCTGAAAGGGGCCCCTGTGAACGGGTGAAGGCAACTTAAGCGGAACTAAATCCCTTTTCTAACAGATGTATGGCAGATGAGTCTGTCACAGTGGCTGAAGGAAGGAGGGAGGGGTGGGCAATCATTTCTTGCCTGGCAAGAGAAGAGAGGGATGGTTAAATGGATGGATAGATGGTTGGGAGCACTCATTTCTTGGATGACAAGAAAGCTGTAAGTATGGATGGATAGTCTATCAAGTTGTAGCACAATGGAGATCCTTTGACCTGGATTAAAATGATCTCTGTTGTGATTTTACCGAAATGTTTCAGTCCTCAAGATGTTCCCTCCATGCATTTTACTCAAATAGTTGGTTAGCTTGGGCCAACAGAGTAACACTACTCTGCTAAAACAACCTTGTGTTTTAACAGTAGCCTCGGCTTCCATGCAATTATCATCAGGCGTTCTGAGGTCAGATTTACTGGGAGTTTATAAAACCTGATAGTTACATTTAAAATCTACAACTGAAATCTTTATGTAAATGCAAAGTTAAAAGATAAGCTTCAGCTTTTGTCAATGTAACATTTGCCTATGACAAGCTTACAGGCATGTTAGCAGCTGCTAACAGATGCAGATGCTAAGCAGGTATGATGTTTAGCATGTTTTCAGTGTTAGGATAGCTTGTTAGCAAGCTAAAGTTTAAGTAAAGTTTTCGACATTAACTTTTTGCTAGCTCTGGGCTAGCCACTGCTGTTAATCCTTGTGAATTTCATGCTTTCTTTCTAACATTGTTATATTTTTTCTTTAACTGCTGAGGGACAAGTACATTTTTTAAAATAGAACAAAATTACTGTAGCTTTAAAGGAGTTTGGTCAAATTAAAATCTAATCCCGATGACAGAGCTAGAACAAGGGTCAGAGGGTCACCGAAGTGATTATATTTCATTCTGAGAGGGAAATGAATGTCTGCACCAAATTTAATGGCAATCCATGTATTAGTTGGTGAGAAATTCCAGCCTGAAACAAAGCCAAACAAAAGTGTTGGACGGAAAATTGCTATCCATAGAGGAAATGATGGAGCCTTCACTTAAATGATTAAGGATAAAAGGCTTATTACAGTTTCATTTCCTTTGGTAATGTAACTCAAAATAATGTTTGGCAGTTCAGTTCTGACAGGACAAACAAACCATCCCAAATTTTGTGACGGACTCAGCTACTGCAGATATAATCAGAAACAAAGGGAACATGAAAATCAGGATAAGCAGCAGAGTCGGGTACAAACAGGGAGCTAGTGGAGGAACTGACACAAAGGTTGGACGTTGTTTCAGGGGATGTCTGGTATGTTCATCTGCACTGGGTTACCATGGCAACCCTAGAAAGACAGATGTATAGATTGCTTTAAAATTGCATTTCATTGAACTTCCTTTAACACTGCTGGTGTGCTTTAACAAGCACAGTGCATGCAGTAGTCTCTTACTGACAGACACCCACAGAGCAGTTGAAACATGGCAACGCCTTAGCTTGACACAAGTGACGGATTCAGCATCCATCCAAACCACCTCAAAAACACTACAGGATATTATGGCAAAAAATTCCAAATAAAAACACTCTGGACATAATTTAAAACGCATATCTTCAAAGATATGTACTCAAGGTCCCAGTTTCACAAAGCAAAGTCTACAGTAGCAGCTGATGTCATCTTTATTTACATGAAATTTCACCAAGCCATTCAGCGCCAAAAAAGTCATCTGGGCCAAAACTCCCAGCTGCAGATGATAGAGTGAACTATACTGTTTAAAGTCCATTTTTAGTCCATGATTAATGAAGCAGCGACTCTTTTGGCGGGAGCATGGGTTCTTTTTGTTCCTGAGTACATCTCACCACAGTCCAACAAATCACACATGCTGTGCAATGGCAGGCTCGAGCCATAATGCCATAACATGTGCTCATTGTTTCCAGTTTAATTAAATCAATGTAGAAATAAATACATGAAAATCAATTCAGTTGAAACATTAAAAGCTATGTTTGGTCAGATGTACAGTAAGCTCTTCTACAAGTAACAAAAATCTTACACACGTACACAACAACATTAAGAAAAGAGATTAAAACATACTCTTAATTTAATTTAAAGTCAGCATTAGACTTTGGCTTTTTTTTCTTCTTCTAAAGGCTTTAAATGCAAACATGACAATCTCAACATTGTTGTTTTTTGTGTCTAAGCAAAGAATTAAGTTGAAAATAAAAGTCTATTTACATGACGCCACTATGAGACAGTGAGGCTAATTCCCCCAAAACCTGGTAGCTTTAAGGCATGCTCATATATAAGCTCAGCATTTAAAATGGCAGAATTCTGCACCAATGAAAGTGGATTCGCTTGCAAGATGTCAAAAATCAGTCTGTGCAATTATCTTTGCATTCAGTTATAGTGAACGAATCTGACCTGTCTTGACAATGCTAGGCTTTGAAGGATCTTAAAGTCCAAGTCCAGAATGGAAGAAGCTAGCCTAATGTATTAGCTGCTCTGTCCACTTTTAATAACCCAACCCATTGTTGGAAAAATTATCCTTAAAAAGGGAATGATGGAGACAAAAGTCACCATTAGCAACTGAGCCAAATGTTTTTTTTAACTCACCTATTAGCTCTTCAACAAAACAAAAAATTCTATGAATTCATGTACTATCCTAAGAATAAAATGTAAGCAGGACAGCACAGAAAAAAATGAAGAAACTCAGCTATTGTGACAGACTAGCACTAGCATGTTCACAATTGGGCAGCATGTGATCAGTTAGCTTGTTTTTTAGCTTTTAGAGCCATGTAGTCTCTTAAATGTGAAGATTCACTTGACTTCACTTTCTGGCGTGACCAGAACTTTGCAGTAGGTTTGCTGATTTTTGATACAGTTCAACTAATATACAGAAAAATAATGTGATACTTTCTGTTAAATCAGTTTTAATTTTGCTCTTAGATCAGTCTAATGTAAATTAGACAGTTTCACATAAATTGACTTTTTCAGTCTAAAAACTAACCCCAAGATAACTCAGATCTAGGAGCCAGGTTCTCATGCTGACACTCAGTGACAGCTGCTGACCAGTAGCACCAAATGACAAAAAACTGACAAACAGTTGTGGCCTGTCAACATACTGTCAAGTAACCAAAGGCAAAGTGTTTCTGGAGACCACAATAATGTATGAAATATATAGCAGTGTTACTTTCATCTGGAAACTAAGCCTGATTCATAAATTAGCAGTCAGTCCAGACTGAGTTCAGTTTTTTTCAGAAGACAAATATTTTCTGCTTTAGTGAAGAGAGATAAGGGGTTTAGAGCGGTTGCTTGGTTAAATATTCTTGCTTCTGCACATATTGAAGGCTTATTTAGCTTTGTGCAACTAATGAATTTAGATGTCAGTCTGAAGTCTGGTTATTAGAACTACACCACTGTCAAATCTATGTTTGTAAAATAGTTTGATTAAAAGTTTTGCCACACCAGGGTCATGGATTTTTACTTAAATAGCAGCCTGACTCTTGGTCGTCACACTGAAGGAGATTCTCAGCATCACTCTGCTGATTTGTAAGTGACACACTCAAGCACGGATCTCTCAACTGTGAGTATTAGTTTCCTAGCTGAGTGACCGACACTCAAAATTCAGTTAATGCACAATCCTAAATTCGTCCTTAAAGTGCCATTCACAGCTGTCTAGTCAGCAAGTGTAAGTAGGCCAATGGTTTACTAATATTCTTGTTGGTATCTTTCCTTAATGATGACTTTTACAGTTTTTATGAATGAAGAAAAGTCTTTTAATTTAGAAATTCAAAAACCCTTGTATTCATAATCTAAATAGTTTTTGTCCACATTCAGGTGAAGGTGTTTTTTGATTAGTTTATACTGAGACTGACTACCAGTGCTTTTGGGAAACAAGGCCTGCAGCAGTAGGCTCTGAATCTTCAAGTAAAGATGTACAAAGAGACACGCAAGCACCCACTGCAATAGGAGAAAATAAATGGCAAAGGTTTTCCAAAAAGAGACATAAAATTAAATTATTAATGCACTTAATGCAGCATTCATCTCAAGAGACGTTTCTTCCACACAGTGTGGAATTAAGTACATTTTTTAAATCCATTGTTCAAATTCAAACATCTTATTTAGCAGTTTTTCTTTATTATAGCATAAGCTCAGTGCATTTTAAGCCTCCATGATAAGAATAAGATGTGTTTAATTGTAGGCAAAATTGCTCAAAATGCCTACTGTAGTTTTATTTAAATCACTTCCTCAAGCTGAAGTGGTGAAATACCTCTAGCAGTGATTGACATACACATGGTCAGTTTTCAAGACAAAAAAAGGGTCCATGGTTTCCTTTTGAGGAGAGTGTCATGCAAAGTGTAGCAGGACAGATGATAAAGAAGCAAAGCACTCGCTCTCTCGTCGACATAGTCTTAAAAGCAGTCTCTTTGTGATCACGCAGTTTTTTAGGCCATGAAAAACTGGAAAGGGATTTTGACGCAGCCTTGCATCCATTCAAAGTGCTTGAATTAGATAATTGAGTATAGTTTGTTTCTGTTCTTCAAGCGCAGATATTTGTTTTTAATTATTTTTGTCTAGGGCAGAGACCAGCCTCTTACCTGTTAGTCCACCCACTACCCAGTTAAGCAAAAGCTTCCTCTCTTATACAAACTTTTAATCTCCAGGAAAAAAAAAGGAAAAATAAGGAAAGAGATTACGTTGAGATGGCAGCTGGTTCTCTATTAAGGTATGTGGCCCAATAGACGAGGTTGAAGGTTCCAAAGAGGACAGGGAACACTATCCGCGACATCTTGTCAATCTTGCTGACGCTATTGTAGGTCTTCTTGGGGTCTACCATTTTGGTCTCAGAGGCCCGTAGCTGCACTGATGTCGTGTTGGAGATGGTGGAGATGGACACATCCTTGGTGAGGTTGGGGGTGTAGTTGACACCTGCTGAGCAAACGTTGTTGGGCTTTTTTGATAGCACCATTGGGTCTCGTTTCTACAGTGGAACAGATTACATTGAGCACTGAGTTAGTTTTAAACCCTCTACACATGCCATTTGCTCTGCTGATACCAGCGTTATCAATGTGTTTCATTCTGTCTGGAATGATTAGTGATTTTACAGAGGTAAAACATTTCTGGCAAAACATTCTGGTAAAATGTGGACTGCTGTGTAATTGAATTTTGCTGAAGTAGCAGCATGAGTCCCAGTAGTGGTCTGGCAGTTTGATTCTTATTTATAATGATTGCAGTATGCAAGTATTACTGCAATTGCTAACAGACGCATGACAGTTCTGGGTTTCGCTGGAAATATCAAAGCTAGCAAGTCAGTGTAATCAGTGCTGTGATGCCAATCAAGTTATATCAACATGCTAATAATAATGCAATTCATGTGGTCTGGAAGTAAAAATAATTTTTAAAATTTTTAAAATAATTTACTTCAAGCCTTTATTCTCAGCTAAAATAACCTAATAGTCTTGGTTCCTAAGGTGCTGGTAGACACAATATGTTTGGACAAAAAAAAGTTCTTTGTTTTTAATCTTTATTCAATGCTATCTCCTAGCTCTAATGCTAGTAAGCATATTTTTTGTTTATCTTCAG
Source organism: Sandelia bainsii (assembly GCA_032362345.1). Classification (NCBI taxonomy): domain Eukaryota; kingdom Metazoa; phylum Chordata; class Actinopteri; order Anabantiformes; family Anabantidae; genus Sandelia; species Sandelia bainsii. Next base: position 7,069,507 of record JAUMHL010000013.1, read on the forward strand.
AGCTATTTTAAGAAATAAAATCAGTCTAAAGAGTATTAGTATGTTTTGGAAAATGGTTGACAGTGATGTTTAGTTTGCAGTTTATCTAAAACGTGTGAAACCAGCAATACAATCCTTTTAAAGTAGACTCAGTGTAAGAGTTTCCATCCATTTCAAATATACAGTTTAACCTAGTGCCCTTAAATTCTACCTTAGGGTGCTGTGCTTCCAGAGCTTTCTTGCCATCCCAGGCCCAGCTCCTCTTGGTGAAGTAGTTCACAGTGGCGAACTCAATGAGGGCGGAAAAGACAAAAGCGTAGCAGACGGCAATGAACCAATCCATGGCTGTAGCATAGGCCACTTTAGGGAGTGAGTTCCTGGCGCTGATGCTGAGTGTGGTCATGGTCAGCACTGTTGTCACCCCTGGGTGCAAACAAAGGTTGTGACAAGTTAAAATTGAGTTTTTACAAGCTGACTGGAAACGAATAACAGTCTCCCATCACTCTGCAAAGGTGGGCGCTTTAATAACTCTTAACTGCCAGCTAATACGGGGCTGCAGCTCAGTTGACCACTGTAGTTATTCTCCCTGGTGTGAATGTGCATGACAGGAATATTACACAGATAAATAAAAAGTTTTAAAAGAGTAAATAAGCAGCTTCACTCACCAAAGACAGTCCTTGCAGGAACTGATTCTCTATTTAGCCAAAACGACACCTGGGACAGGATTACAGTCATGAAACATGGCATATATGTCTGGATGACAAAATATCCAATCTTCCTCTTCAGGTAGAAATGGGCCATCATCACTGTATACTGTCCTGAGGGGAAACACAGATATAAAAAGGATATGTAGTTAGATAAAAACAATAAACATGGCAAGTGGTGAAATTTCCCCCCAATGATGGAAGTATCTGCTTTAAGCTGAGTCACAGCAGGTTAAATATTGTTTGTACGTAGAGGATTTATTAATGTGTGATTTGACTTCCTTTTAGTATCAAATGTGTTGGTTTACCACAGAGATATACATTATTATTATTCCTATTCTTTACTGACTAAATTACTTTTAATGACAGTAGATTGTCCTGAATCACTGAATAAAAAAGGCGCACAAGTAGTCATAAACTCTTCTCATGATCTTCTCCTCCAGCTAATGTACCTATCCACCTTCCCGCTATTTCAGTAATGATATAATCACAGGTGTAAGAAAATGCAAAATGGAAAGAGGTGGAGATGGAACAGTTAAAAAATGAAGCTGGAATAAAGGGAACATTTTATATTCAGTTAAACACAGCGGCAAAATGAACCTGACTTCAAATCCATTATTAAACTGATAAATGAGTGCAAAGCGGTGTTAATTATTGCAAGAACATGGCAATAGATAATTATGCAGTTAATGCCTGGGATTCAAGAATGGTTCTGTAAGTGGCAAGGTAAATCTGAAGACAGAGAAAGTGTAGTGAGAGAGAAATAAAAATAAATGAGACAATATTCAGTGAAACAACTGAAGATAGCTTTTGAGGCTTTAAAATATCCTACTGCCAGCAGCAGTTTGTAACTGCAGTCTCTGGTAAACTATGAAAAATCCAGTGACTATATTCCACACACTGAGGAACATGTACACAAGCAGCTCTCTCTCTCTCTCTCAGAGTAATACATGAGGCTTTCTCCAGGCAAAATCGGATTTTTGAACCTCCCTAATCCCTGGCTACAATCTGCATCCTGCCATCAGTGAGAAAAAGAGAGGGAGTGAAGGGGGAGGGCAGGGAGGGGTGGTGGCGGTGGTGAGGCATGGCTTCCTGTCCTGGGATCCTCGCAGAGCTCTAAGCCCTGCCCACTCCACCCTGCCAATCCAGGCACTGAAACACACGCATACATACACTGAAACACACATGAAGCATGATTTCTATCTGGCGACAGGCACCACACATATACAGACACACACTAAGTCACAGAGAGGGACACTGTTGCTAACCACTGGTGGGATGGAGGGGGGCTAACCGTGTGGACATTTGGTCTTTTCGTTTTTATGTTGTTTTTTCACAGCTGTTTGTGGAATAATGGTCAAACATTCTTGATGTGACTGGCGGGTCTACAAAAGGAAGAAGAAGCAATTCAGAAAATGTACTGCTGGCATCAACAGACAGCAGCCTGAAACTGAGGTAAATTTGTTTATTTTGCAGGTGCTCCCTGCTGAGACAACAACACATATCAACATCACCACCACAACCATGCCTCGATCAGGAGATCCTCAACACTGTTAGCTCTTTCTGAGATCCCATCACCTGGGCCCTCTGGTGCCCTCATGACTCCAGGCCGTTTGGCTCGTAACTACCTCATCAACTTCTACTACTGTGGGAAACATCCAGACAGACGCTGCCGACCTGGGACACCCCAGGGTCCCCTTTGGTCTTGATGCATGGATCCCGACAGGACTTGGGGCAGAGGAATAAGGAGGAACATGCTCTTCTGGTGGATCTTATTGCTTTTCTTGCAAGGATTTGTATTTCACAGTGTCCAAGGGGAGCTTCCCTTTATGTCAGGAAATAATGCAGCCATGCTGGTCAACTGGTGAGTAGAAAAAAAAATGGTTTGAACTTTAAACTGTCTTGACTCATAGGATCAAAGTCCAAACCAATGGTTATCCCCAGAAAATAAGTCATAGTATTTCTCATGAAGATATTAAAATAATATTCCATAATAAGTGGTTCTTTACAAGGCCTACTAATTCCTACAAACTGCAAATGGAACGGTTGCTTTAGTGCATCAGTATAGTAGAATAACTCCCTGACACTTTTAGATTCAGTAAGTTATTTTAGGAAAGATATTGCTGTCTGAGATGGAAGAAGTCACGTCCTCAAAGATGTCAAGTCTTTAAAGAGAAACTTGGGGACTAATCTCCTCCTTCATGTCCTCAAATGGGATGGTTGTCTTAGATTAGATGTGCTAATTAAACACACAACATCACAACCATCCAGTATTTTCAACTTTCCACACTCATATGTGAGGTTTCAAAATTTTCAACTAATATCAGCACAAAGTCCATTGTTTTCAACCAGGCAACACAGCTAGAGCTGGTTTTTACTGCTAATCATTAATTGTTGTTTTGAATTTCAGCTTAGAAGTGCTTCATTATTCTGTCTAGACCCAATGAAACAGCAGGCGACTGTCAGACTTCTTTTAATCAAGCAAGGAAACAACACTTAACTCCAGCTGACAGCTTGCTTCCGTCTCGCCTTTTATCAGAATAAAGACAAATCTACTGGCCTTTGCTGCGAATAGACCTATTTTTGTTGGATTTGTTGTCCTTAATATAGAACTTTTACTATTTTTGATTACGTGCTGCATTGTTGGACCAAGTCAGCTAAGCCATGTTGTACTTCATAGTGCAGGATCATGCAACACAAAGAACTGTCTGAAGCGGTTGCTAAGGTTGTATAAAAATAGCTTCAGGTTGTGATTACACACAGTAGGTGCAAAAAGACAAAGATGGAATCTGTTTCTACATCTGACATGACTGTAAGATAAAAATGCATAGCTCTGTTCTTGTACATTTTAACGTGTATTTGGTCTCTGAAAGTTATTAACCCGAAAGTCAAAGACAAACAGAAAGCAAATTAACCTTATGGACTGAATGTGACCCCTGAGCTCAGACTCATCAGCAATCGTCACCACTGATTTGGATGGTTTCCAGACAGATGCTTTGAGCTGCATGAATGATTATTCACTGCCTTTAGTCCTGTAACTAAATGAAAATCACATAATGTTTAGCATTTTTGTGGAACAGTTTGGGCGTTAGATAGCAGTAACAAGGTAATGTCAAACAAACTGCTGACTCACTTATACAAAAAGACACAGATGATCAACCTTGATGTACTCAAGAGAGGATAAAATAGTGCTTATGTCTGGTCTTTGTTTGATCTTCCATTAAAGAGGGAAGAAGAACTTCATTGTAGAATGTCAAAATTTGACAAGACTATTTGTAGCATCTCATACTGAAGCATATTTTGAAGCATATATCAGTGCAGTATTATTTGAGCTTGTTATGAGATTCAGCAATTTAATCTGCTCCAGTGCATGACCATTTGGACCTGGTCAGTTGGCCGATTTTGCAAAATACAGCAGACTGTGTAAACATCTGTTTTGGAAAATGATTTTATCAGTGGTACCAGACAAGTAAAACACATAAGAGGCTAAAGCTATAGTTAAGGAACAAGAGCATTTAAAGGTACCCTGGCGAGTTTTCCACTACTCATAAAAACATGCAGGATGAATGATGATCAAGGTAGCAGTACACATATGTCAGTATTAAGGAAGACATTTTGACTTTTAAAATGTTTTTGTGACATTTTAGACTACTTGGCATCCCATCCATTCAACCATCAAGCCAGTGAACCAGCAATATAGCACAACAGCTACGCACCTATTCAGACCCCCAACCAACAGACCCTTTAATCCTTCACTTTAACCAGGGAAAGCAAGGTTTCAGTCATGGTACGGGAATAAAAACAGGGGAAATCCACACTTTCAATAATCATTATACTGGAAACTGGAGGGAAGTGTATTACAGTTGTGTTTTACGTAAGAGTATTAAGCAGATGCCTTTCAATGCCCCCATCCCCCCAACCCCGTCCCCTCCACAAACACACAGGCTACCCAATCCCAAGATACAGACACACACACATATTTCTCTTTGTGGGGACTTTTCAGTTTTAAGTCAAACCATTGCCATTATGCTAAACTCCCAAAATAAAATGTATTATTGCTTTATCATGTCATCGCAGAAGAGCACATACGCACAAACACGCAGTGACAACTAACCCACCAATCCCTGACCGATCTGTGATGTCATCTACTTATGCAAAAGCTGATGGGTGGTTGGATGGGAGGGATTAACCTAAGGTCTCAGGTCTCGCTCTAGCTCTATGTGTGTGTGTGTGTGTGTGTGTGTGTGTGTGTGTGTGTGTGGGGGGGGGGTTATACACGTAGGGATAAGTGTTGTTTGACAGGGCTGTCCGGGCCTGTAGACAGCTGGTTGTGTGACGGATAGGCTACTCTCCTCCACTAGCCTCCACTCATTGACTCAGATCTCCTGATAATGTTTCCCACATTTGCTCTCTGCCTCCCATGTCTCATTTTCCAATGTAGAATTAGTTGCATTAGTTATTTGGTTTTATACTTATGTGAAATTATACATTACATAGTCGGAGATACAGTACCAGGATCTGGAGCTTTATGCTTCAGGTTTGCTAAAAATAATGGAAAACCAGTCATCTGTTGTGACTCTATTTTTACCTCATAAAGCCAATAATTCTGTATGTACAGTGTATTTCAAATTATATTTTCATATACAGTATATTTTAAAAGGTTAAAGAGTAAAGGTTTTATTTTACTTCCTTTTGTTGATCTCAAAAGGGCCAAAACTTTCTCTCTGCCTTGACTGTGGAACTCACCTCAAAGCTCATTAGTGAGTTGTGATCAGTAAAAGCAAATTAAAAACATCCTCTAGCGGTGGGCCAGAAGTACACAGTATCAGCTTATAAATGGCAAAGTAATTTCACATTTGGGAACTATAGCTTTTTGGGCTACACTTATCTTAGGATGTGTTAAAAGATTATCACCTGCTTCTCCTCATATATGGGATATTAACTAACTATATATAACTATACTGACACAAGTCAAATAATCTCCCTTCACATGTTTTTGAAGATTTCAAGATAAAATCATAATGGATGTTGTGGTGTGCATATCTGACAGCTGACACTAGTCTGATGTGGTGTCTGTGGGTGAGGCAGTGCTCCCTGTATGAACTGGATGTTTCTCCTGTACACTCAGTTGTATCCCCTTCACAGTGGATGTTATGTAGCCTTTCACAAATGTGTCTGTTTACGTACATATGTGTTTACTACATCTTGTTGAACAGTAGTTGTCTGTTGAGGTTCTAATTATTAAAATGGCATCTGTTATATATTCTTTATTTATTTTGTTTCCCTTGTGTGTTTGCTTTCATAAAAAAAAATCGGTCTTGCTACTACTTTTGCTCTTTGCTCTTCACACAGACCTCTACTTGTGTGTATGTCCTCTGTGCCAGCAGTTTGCCCAACAAGATGGTACTGGTTGAGTCTGGAGCCATCCTCCGCCACCACCACAGACTTAGCAGCTCCCTGAGTCCAAGTGTAGACCACCTCTGACACTGGATAGGCATCTATGAAAGAGAAGGAGAAAAATTAGATGAAATTATCTCGCACATGTTCATTTTTAATATAGAAAAATTTTAAATGAAAATTTGCTTTAACCACAGTAGGTTATACAGTAAATTTCAACTTATCATCACTCATATTATGTGTAGCTGCCCCTGGGTTTGTGTGTGAATATTAGTGTCCATACAGAGTCTTTCTAGCACTCTTTGATTAGACTGTGGGCTTATGGCCAAAAACAGAATTTGACTTGCATGTCTTTATATATATATATGTGCGTGGGTGGACATTTGAGTGTATTTTTGTTTAAACCACTCTTGTGGGTCAGAGGTGAGATTTCCTGTCAGCAGGAACCAGATCGAGTCAGATTAACAATAATGTGTTGCATCACATTATAAATCTGAGCACTATCTCTGAAGCCTCTTTTGCAATTTAATTTTTTCATATAGAATCTACATATACAGAACGTCGATTTATCATCTGCTCCCCTGAAGGAATGAAATATGCAAAGATAAAATATGTATTTTCAGTATGTTTTTTTCCATGTTCTCTAAAGGCTAACACCAGGGATATAAAGTAGCTATGATTTCTTCTGCTATGACAGGCACTGTTTTAGTTTTGCTGACTGTCATGAAGCATTGGCCTTATGTAACAGGGTTGGCATTGTTTATTTCTGGCCAACAGATAACATCTTAACATGAGTATTTTGATCCTAGGTGCTCACTTGGCACACTGATAATGTATGTAGTGTTTGGGCACTGTCAGGCCAAAGGCCAGGACCATAATTGGAGGGTAGTTAGATTGGAATAAGGGATTATCGGTGAATTTCATTATGCAGAGAAAAAGCTAAAGACTTTGGCAGGCAAGACGGCGCACCTGTGCCAAGTTTTCGACAGTTCACACTTAATGCTTTGCTGCTCCCGCCTAGTGTATAAGGCAAAGGGATCTACAACTCAGCCAAACTCATCACTTACAATACAGTAGCTTTATGCACTGACTGAGGCTGTCTGTAATATTACGGGAAAATGAAGGAGGATTTTCATAGTAAAAATTTTTCCTAAAGCACAAAACCTTGGACCTCAATAACAGAACAGGTTCCCCTTTCAGTATCTTTGAAAAAGACATACGTACATATGTGTATAAGAATTTGAGCCTTTAGAACAACTTCAGTCATCACTTTGAACCTCTAAGTCTTGAACTGATGTTCAAGTGTTGTGAATGAGGTCAGAGAATTAATTCAGATGTTCATAGAATATAAAAAGGCTCAGAGAAGGAGAGCTAACAAAGTGATTCACTACATATGTTCAGCTGGATCTTTGTGGATTATGTGCGAGACTGTCTGAAAGATGACTCATTACACCATAGTTTATTGCTTCCCTACTGCTCAGGGAGGCAGGTTTTGTGCACCTCACACCATCATCTGGATCTTTATGTACTGACTCGAGGAACAAGCAGTTTCTTAACACCTGTCACACCATAAACACCAACTTTGCAGTGCTCCAAATGACATTTTTTGTGACAAAGCTGTTGATGATGGTAATCATCTGGTGATTTCTGAGAAAGAAGTTTTATTTTGCAGCAGTGTGTGAGTTGGTTTCAACTTGTATCCTTTTACTGATGCACATTTCCTGCAATTGTCACTTTTCACGGAGTTTTATAGTTTTCATGTTCATGTTGATCCACCAACAAGCCCAATGCTCACACTTGGGCATATGCAAATTTTCACATTGTGCTCCAACTCCATTCAACGAGTTTCTAATGTTTATAACTCCCCATGAAGAAAGTCTGGCACTTTTGCAACAGCTGCCATCTGGTTTGTTTTAAGAAAAGGAACTGCTACATAACACTGGGCTCAACATTAACCGGATACCACAGAGTACTCATCTAACTCCTAAGTGTAGCTATATTTGTGAACTGTATGGCTAAAGGCCAGCAACTAAATTAAGGATTGTAGCCCAGAATAGGGGATTAGTTGCTCTTTACCTGGGCCAACTTTAGAGCATACCTTCATGCTTTAATTGCACACTAAATCATTACTGTGTCACAAAAGGTTGGATGCAAGGAGCTATGGAAGACAGGTGCATGAATTCATTCTTCAGGTGTATTATAAACTTCATAAACATGGACTGTGGACTATTCTCATACATGGCACCGTAATAAAGTGACAAAATATTGATAGAAATATCAGCAACCTAGACTTAGACTATGCCAAAACAAAGCAAATAAACACACAGTACAATAACTACACTCTTGTTACTTGCTCATCTGGAAGCTTCTGTCACACTTGCTTCACTCTGTGACAGAAAAACAGTCGACAAATAAGCTAAAGGATGAGAGGTAAATCAGACTAAAGCTATTTAATTATAAGTTGTGGATTGCAAAAATAGGCTAACTTCAAAAACATCCACATTTTGTGATCATATAAAGTATAGATATGGAGACTAAATAATAGTATGTACAGTTGTAGGTATTACGTGGTGACAAGGATTTTAGGGTAAAAAAAGCCTAAAAGGCATACAAATGAAGACATTACACCCTTTCTACACAGTTTGATGACCAGAATAAAAACTTTATAGCCTTTTATCTCAACTTCATTGTTTTTTCCACTGTCTGCAGAAAATTATTTATTGAGCCCATTTTTCATTACATTGGATGCTGTCTCCTTTCACCCCCCATGGATGACAACAGAAAATGATGGATACGGAAAAAATGCTGTTTAGTATTTTAACAGATTAGTGAACTAAAACAACTTGTTTTTGGTATGCAGGTGTAACTACAGTATATAATCATCTTGCGCTAATGCGAATGAAGGTCCAGCATTAGATCAGTTGAGGACAAAGGCTAAATCAGGATATGTGGTCAGGTCAGACAAAGAGGACTCCATTAGTCTCAGAACTTCAAAAAGACTGAAAGATCTTGAAAGATCTTCTACACAGTAGGATACTTCACCTTGTAAAAATCCAGTGTCGCCATTAACACATTATTCCTATTATAATGTGTTGATGGCACACTTACACCTCTCACTTGCAGGGTGTTGCACCTGGGTGATTAAGTTAGAGTTTACTAGACGAAGGCCCAGCAGCTCCTTACGCTGTAATTGGATTGCAGTCAAATGTGTGTATATAGGGAGCGTGGGTGGACTGTGTCTAACAGAAATCTGGAGATAAGGGCCTCATCCTTTTAGCCCAAGAACCTCCCAAAGTGTGGCATTTGGCCAGATGGGTTTTTAAATAACCCCAGGGCCACTTTCTATAGCCTTCATGTCCTCACAAGTAGAATACACAGACAAGTTATCCAGTTACATAGGGATTGAGGAAAACCCTTGTGATCACTGACCTAATTAAGTGTTGGAGAACATAGGGTGAGCTTCTCTCCTTCACGTTTTTAACTTCACAGTTGTTGCAAGATACCATTTAGCAATTTACTATTGTTGTCACTTGAAACCTTAGTGACCACTGTTTAGTAAAAGTTACATAGTCTTGCTTTAAAAGTGAACTTGCCAATCATGCATTTATTGTAAGGGAAGCAAACTCAGCGATCCAGATAATGACCATCTGTCAGAGAAGCAATGCATTAATTACTTAATATTGCTCAGAATAATCTCTTATTGTTCTCTAAATTTAGATTAAACTGGATTTATTACTGGACTGGAGTGAAAATTACCACTGTACAGTATATTATAATAGCTGGGATTAACATAACCCACAAAATAAATATAGACATCATTTTACTTACAGCTGCCAAACTTCAGAGGGCAAGCATGTGCGTCCATGGGGAAATCCTCCAGCTGCATGGGGCATTCTGCTGATATGGTCAATCTGAGAAAAAAAACAAAACAATACACTTTCTATTAACACTGTAACACAGTCTTTTGTTCTTTGGCATGTAACAATTGACACATTGTGAGACGACAACACACGACAATTTATGCCTATCAGTATAGAGTTTAGACTAGTCTCTAATTCACATACAACAGTATTAAATCTTTAAGCATTTAACTGAGTCTGCAGGTGTTTTTTTATTCAGTAGTATCATTAACATTCACAATCCTGTTTATTGGATTAATTCTTTGATTCATTAGGGATAAATTATTATGAATTACAGCCTTATTACAAAGTGGTACCTTTTTCTTTTCTCTCTCAGAACAGTAAAATAATAGTGCATTTTCATGCAGATAACTTAGGACGACTGCATTTCCTTCTCTTTGCAACACTAATATTGAAGTGACAACACTACCACCTGGTGGTGACAGAGCTTCTATGATATTTCTCTCCATAAAGATTAAGTAACTTGAGTGTTTTTTTAAATGAACTTTAGTTCAGACTCATTCATCATCATCGTAAAACTCTATGCCCTAACGCATTTAAATTGTTATGGGTTTAAGGTGGAATCTCTCTGCAATAATCTTCCCACAATCCTCCACTTATCAACTTCCTACCTAATCGCCATCCCAGGACTTATCAGTTACAGTGCTATATACACTATACCACTACTTTAACCAGAACTGATGATGAAATCTTATCAATAACTTTAAACACACTTGCTAATTTAGTGATAAACTTAAGTGCATGACAATAGGTTTTTCAAATCTCATTTTTTCAGTTATTTATTCATTCAAGAATCAAAACATAACGGTATAATTTTAGCCGCTGTGATGCTCACTTCTCATTGACCTAAAAGAATCAAGCGTATATGCATCACAATTATGCTTTTTGCTTTAGCTATCTGTCTACCCTGAATCAAATCCCTGTGGGTATTCTTGCTCATGGCATGATCATAAGTAATCTACTGATATGATAATGGGGAATCACTGAGCTTCATGGGCTGAAACCAGTGCACTAGTAACAGTCGAAGGTAACAGATTTTTCCCATTTCTCCAAAACCTTTTGCATGTACAGTGTGTACCTACTGCAGGAGGTTTCCCAATTATACCATTAAGGTGAATGAAGCATAACAAAGTAGGATAAGAGGCCATCTCCCTACAGAGATGACTGTTTTTGGGGCTCAGCTTGCTTTCCACGTTTCACACAATTACTTAATCGAAAACAGACGAACAGATGAAGATGATTTTGTATGGAGGAGAGGAAAGAGTGTCTTTGGGATAAATAAATGAGAACATGGCTGTTGGCTATTATACCATGTTCTAATTATTCATCTGGCCTTGTCCCATTAGGAGGGATGCCTGTAAAGATAGCTGCTTTTAATTTTGGCTGTATTCTCATTTAGGCCAGAAACCTAAATCTGTTCCTTTAAAATCAAAATCTTTGTATCCCATTGCAGATATAATTTAATTCTTGAGGTAAAACAACAGATTAGAATGATGTTCATCACAGGGTTAAAACTCCAGAAACAGTCACACCTAAGGGAAATCTAAAGTTTCCAATACACCTGACCTTGCAGAAAAGTCAAGACAAAACAGAAAAGGCTGAGTTCTGAGCCCAGGAGCTTTATGCTGTATTAACCACTGAGCCATCATGCCGCACCATCTGTCTTTTCACACTAACAAGCACATTTTTAAAACTTGTATTACATATTGTCAGTTTCATGGGATTTGGAATTAATATATGCAAGGTGTGCAAAGACAAAATACTGTGTTAAATGCAACAACAATAACAAAAAAAGTTAAGAACTTTATAATACTGCATAGAATGCAATTCAGCTTTCAGAAACAACGGTCAAAGACTGAAGGAAAACTAACAACAAGACCTACAGTTATTATTTCTGGCATTTATATCACATTTCTTGTCAGTGATTTCCAGCTGAGTGTAACAACAATTCCTAATAATACAGTTTATCAATAAACGTGACTTGGACCCGAGGGGTCAAGTTTCATATGTGCCAGAACCTCTGTATTAGTACACAAAGAAACACAAAACGACCCCAAAGAGACACACTGTGACTTCAAAGAGACAGAAATGACAACTGAGAGATGCAAAACTCCCCCAAAGAGACGTACAACTAGCTAAAAGAGACACCATAAGTGGACACAAGATTAACCCAAATAGATGCACACAAAGAGCCTTTATGTTTTGCATCTTTTTGTGGTAATATTGTGACTCTTTGGTGATCTTTTATAGGGGTGGGGTGGGGGGTATAGAGTCTGATTGCAGGTTATCAGCACAAAATCAATGGATGGATAAGAAAATACTGCATAAATAGAAATAGTACAACTATGAGTATCAATTCATAGTATTATAGTATTATGAGTTAATAAGCTTTCTAACCACTAACCATGTTGTAACTAATGTTACTGTCTACAGTAAGTAAGAAAAAAGATCTATATGTAAATGAATTCTCTGCAAACATGCCCTGTTATATAGACATGGCATCATAATGTAGTATAGTGGCATGTCTATATAACACAAGTTCAAAGGCAATACTACATGAATATGATAATAATGGCTATTCAACTATAACCAGTGACAATGTGTAATGCACTCACTTCATGATAATATAGAGTTTCTGACGACTGATAAAGCCATACAGTACATGTAACCTATCCAGCTATAATGGGCAGCCATTATGTCTATATGCGTTAAGACTACATAGTGTTGTGAAAAGTGGCATTTTATGAATTATCCATGTAGACAAATGCATATTTGCTCTATAAAACCAACCACTCCTCCTCCTCCGCAGGGTAATGGGTTTTCAAATGAGCCTGAAATCCACAATCCCATTTAGTTAGTGGAGAGAAAAGAGAGGAGCTTTCAGTGTCACTGATGTAGTGTTTGTAATGAGATGTCTGGCAATATGTCTGTTTACTGCTGTGTACTGTTTCAATATGTTGTCTGTGTCGTTTGGTGCTGTTAGCATGAGTGTTTGGTTTCTATTGTGTATATATAAACCACTGTTTTATTTGCCTGGTGCTAGTGATGGAATGTAGTAACTAAGTACATATAGTCATGTAATATACATAAGTACAAATTTGAACCATTTGCACTTTACTTTTATATTTTCATTTTATGAAGCTCTGTATTTTACTCCATAAAAACATTGTACTTTTTAATTTATCTCCCTCCTGTAGTCTCTTTACAGATTACGATTTTAAATACTATACAGTAGTGTTCATCATTGAAATATCAATCTTTAGCATCTCATCTATGCATCTATGTATAGTACTTGACATACTTGTTTTATCATCTTAGTACTAATTTTACAAGAACTGCTTATAACCATGATTTTGAATTGATAAGTCAGAAATTAGCCATGCTTTAGTATCACACGGCTAAATACCATGGATTGTTAGTGACAGGAGGGCTGTGCGGAGAGTTTCTCAGGGGCAGGAGACCAAACCTACCAATGCAAAATCCTAAGCAATCTTATTTTGATTTCTGTCATTGGAGTTTTATAACTAAGTTTATTCATAAGAGGTTTAATGTGGAGTGAAATACCTCTGGGCTCTAACTGACTCCAAATTTAAGTTATGTCACACGTCTTTGTCTCTGCATTAGTATTTCTTCAGATCAGAAGGCAAGAAAGAGAAATATCTGAAGGAAAAAAGGTTGTTTGATTTGCACCAGTGGAGTCTGTGGGATGCCAAACAATGAAGAAGAAAAGCCATGATAGCCTCACTGGGAATCAGTAGTTAAACAAACACAAATAGTCACTTATACACATACTTGTCTTACTCCCATTACGACAAACTGTTAGGTACAAAGAAAAAACAACATACAGTGCAAGTGGACATTAAGAGAAACAGAAAACCACTGCTGTTGAGTTTGCTGTGACTTGCAGGTACCCAGATGGCCTGTGTGTATGTGTGTGTCAATGTGTGTTTATGAAGGAAATAACAGCAGTGCTGCCTGTGGTTAAGCTCTGCTGTTAATGACAAGCACAGTAGTGTAACAATCAGACGATTAAAAGCAACCTACTGCTGCTTTGTTTCTACTGTGGCAGGGACTGTGATGCTATTTTTAGATTACAGACACACACACACACACACACACACATACATTTTTACATTCAGATATAATTTCATGCATGCATAGATTTCCATAAAACTACATATATGGAAATGAGCACAATTCCTCACTTGTTGTTGCCTTAAGGTCAGTGTCACTACAACTGTTTAACATAACACCTGCAGTGTGTGTTCAAGTACAGTGACATGAAAAAGTAATGGCACAAATATCTACAAACACAATATTTCTAAACCAATAAAACTCAAAACAGTCAACTTTTTACGCCACATGTAAATAATTCAACCTTAGTTTCATCAGGCCACAAATCTTTTTCCCAGAAGCATTACTTTTTCTTGCCTGTACTCTACGCATTTTTTACATGTGGCAAAGAGATGATACGAAGATCTGTGGATGTGTATATATGTCAGGGTGGTTGCATTTGGATAATCTGCCCTCCCTCCAGCATTATTCTCCCTGCGGCCGACACTGGTATCAGATAGAGTGCTCTCATCTGTGATACAGTCAGTCATAAGCCCTGCAGCTACAGTAACTCACGGGGATAAGCACAGAATTATTCTAATTCTCTTGGTCCAAAGGTTACACTGAGTCCTTATGCATAATCGCATTCAAAAAAAGAAAAGAAAAAAATCTTCAATTATTCCTCCATTTTAAAGCAGAGAAAGTTCAGTTTAAATACTGGTGTTCGCTTGTAGTATTCACTATCTGGACTACGTTGTAGGCCTTATTCTGTCTCTTTTTTTATTTGTCACTTCATTACTGCCAAAAGCTGTAGTTCACAATAAGGCTGCTTTTCATAATGGATGATCTCCCTCTGTAGTGCTTTTGAAAACCCTGCATTTAAAGAGACACCTCACTCTGGTGTTTATATGACAACATGTCTTAACATTAATCATCAAACAAACAGAATTAGAGTAAACGACAACACTTAAAAAGAACACTTTACTGTATTTACTGTTTATTTTTTATTTGCTTTTAATGTAATATGGACTTTTTCAGAACAAAGCTAATCCCTCTGATTGGCCACTGGGTGTCACTATTCTTCTGCAGTCTGAGTCCCATTTTGAAGGTTTCTGTGACTATTGTCTGTAAGTTCAAAGCTGTGTACTGTGTTATGTTGCCTTCTATTCGTTATTTCTACATACTATTTGTAGAGCACATACATTGGAAGTGTCCTCAGTTCACTTAACAATCCTCTGACTCAACACTGCCATTGAAGCACTGAGCCCTCAACTGTACTTTACCAGGACTATCCATGTATACAAAAGTAATGACATTTATCACCAACCTTGGACAACGGATTGGCTTATAATTAGGTTTCTTGTGAAGCAAATCACTCACCCATGACTGATGATTCAAGGCAAAAGAATTCACCTGAACAATATCTGTACCTACCTCATAGTGTAAAGCAAAGTGCCATCATCCTTCAGCCTCAGCAGCTTGTTAGGCGTGGTCATGTTATGAGCAATAGACTTCTTGCCATTAAGGAAGAAGGTATCGGGAGTCCAGATGTTGCTGGCCAGCAGGTTGTTTAACGGCAGCATCTCCATGGGTCCTTTGAAGCACAGACGTTCGTCCTTCCAGCTCTGGCGGAAGAACACGTCTATGGTGTATTCCTGAGACAAACAGCAAAAGACAGACTTCAACTTTGTATATGTACCACGGAGTAGTACTGAGAGCCAGCATTTTGGACCCAGAAGCTATGTAATGTGATGTCAGCAGACTTAACACTGCTCCCATGTTCATCAATCCATCTGCTCTATGATCAATTTATATCAAAAGATGCTGAAGGTATCTCTCCAAGGCTGGAGTGTTCACTGCATTTTAACTATAGCTTCAGAACTGCACTTCCTGTACTTTATTTACCCTAAACAATATAAAGCTATAAATGTTTGGCATTTTCTTGTCAGATTTCAAGGCTTATTTAGAGTTGCGACAAAAAGAGATTAAGCAGGACATAGTTATTAAACTTAATTGCCAATCAGCTGAAAGTGGTCATACAATATGCTTACTATTACAGCAGCTCCCTCTTTATGTCTCCATAAATCCACAAAGATTTTACTGATATGGTGATCAAACATTGTGGTGTAAACATCCATCATAAACGTACTCTTGTGTGAAATATCAGCTCACTTCAAACTAGAAAAAAATAAATGAACAAGAAACAAACACAATCCTCCATCCCACAGAATAATGACGCTGTTAGCAGAATGACATATAAGCTTTTATGGACTGCAGAACCATTCAGCACTCTCGACACATTTCATTAATCAATCATGCTTCTATGTCAATAACTTTTTCAAGTCAATTACAGGAAAGCAGCAAGTTTGATCACTGCTGTGTCAAAGTGTGCCAGAGATATGGCAGGGTGTAACAGAAGATATAATGAAAGAGGAGAGAGGTAATGCATTTCTCTATTCATGTGGAACCTTATAGTTCATAAGAGCATGGATTAATAAAGAGGTGAATTCTCTGGAACGAGAATGAAGTCTAAAAGTTTAAGTGATCCATGTTAATTTAATTTGCAAGTAGCCAAAAATCTTTACCAACTAGGACATGAGCGTTCTTGCCAGGAAAAGCAGTGGCAGTGGTACCAGATATATGTTTAAATCTAAAAACACTGATAGCTTTGGGCATGTGTGTTTGTCCAGCTGAGTCTATCTCTTCCTGTGTGTTTATGGTGTTTGCTGCATATGAACTCACCATCTCCGTGTCAGACACGGGGCCAAAGCTGGTGACGAAAATATTTGTTTTGATCTCGGTGACGTTCTCTGTTGAGAGAGCAAAGTGGAGAATGTATGAGGTGTGGGGAGGTAAAAAAAAAAGGCATTGAAAAGCGTTATAACAATTTTAATTTAATAACTAAATGAACACTGGGTTTTCTAGGTTAAGCCCCTGACACAGCTTCATAAAATGTCAAACTGAACAAGATTACATTACATTCTATAGAGTATATTTTGTATTGTAACTGTTTTTTTTCTAAGGCTGGAACTATTTTTCAATTAATCCACTAACTATTTTCTATATGAATCAATGAATTGTTTAGTTTATAAAATGTCAGAAAATAATGAAAAATGCTTTCAACAATTCCCTGAATTCCAAGGTGACATCTTAAAAATGTCTTCTTTTCTCCAAACAAAACACAAAGATATTTAATTTACAATAGTATAAAGGAGAATATTTGCCTTTTTTTTTTTAGTTCTATAGCTCACTTGGTTGCAATAGAAAAGATATTAAGAATACTATGTTCAATAAAACCATAAATCCTGGCACCTACACTGTATGTCCAGCCACAGAATAAACCAGTGCTCTGTAAGTATTCTGCATATTTAAATGACATCACTACGCAATTCTTCTGAAGATGATGAACATTTCAATTTGTTGGCTTCTCCATTGAATTCTGTATGGTCTTAATCTTAATAGGTAAAGTGCCTTGATATGAATTTTGTTGCGATTTGGCACTTTATAAATAAACTGAATTGAAAAAGATAGCACCTTATTTCTGTCATTTGCACCAGCAAAGCCAACAAAATCTCCTCTATGCATATAAATGTAGTCTAAGAAAGCTGGGATTGGTCGTGCTGTGGAGAGCAGCTTGTTGAATCCTGAATGAAGGCCTGAATGTTTTTCTGGCATGTATTTATAGGCTCTCTTGTCAAGGGTAGCAACCGTTACCAGGATGTGAGAGCAGGCCATGACACATCAGGCATTCGGCATAAAAAAGCCTGTTTTTTATTACAGGACAATTACTGTACATACCTAAGAAACAAAGTGAAATTAGGACATGTCATGAGGATAAAAAAGAGCTGATTGGGTATCAGTGAAATAAATGCCATGCCATTAGAGGCAGAGGTAGAACGGGAGTCAGGGATGGCGAAAATGAAAAATGAAAAGCTTTCATTTCAATAGTCCCTTAGGAAAAAAAAATCTCCATCTTTGAATGACAATTTGTCAGCTCTCAAGGTTGTCTCTTGTTGCCAGGGTGAGCAGCGTGAATAAAACACCACAGCACAATGAATTCAGGCTGTATTGGCTGAATTGGCTTGATTGATTTACTTTCCCTCCATCACGGCGGTGTACAAGAAAAGAGCGCATGCATTCATGATCTTTCGGAGGGAAACACAGTATCTGACAATGACTTCTGTGCGCGTTCACCTTAGCTGACAAGGGAGCAAATTCCACATCTGCTTGCACAGTTTCTACCCCTGTATCTGCCAGTCTCACAGCATTTCCCCAAGAATCGGTGCATGAAATCGCAGCAGGGGGACAGCCTCTCTCATAATAGAGCTCAGGTTAGTGGGTTAGACTAGCCTGCTGGGAGGCTCTACCATGACATTATAATAGATTGTAAAATTACTGTCTTGGTTTCAAATAGGAAGGCTTTGAATGTTGCATTTGCAGTGCTAAAATGAGAAATAATAGAGCATAACGTGTCCCCAACAAACCTCCAAGCCCTGGCCGGAGTCTGTTGTCATAACCATCAAGGAGCCCGTCCAGGATCCTGGTGAAAACTGTGCTGTTGTCATTGGCGCCTGTCTCCTTCTGAGTCTCTGAGGAAGACAGGCAGAGACTGGGAGAGGAGAAGATAGGATAGAAATGAGGAGAAACAACATCTTGGTGTTAGTTAACCTACAGGACATCCAACATGACATGGTTATTTTGATTAATAAGCTTGCCGCATTGAGGACAGGCTTGCTGTGATTAATATAAGTGCAGCTACCAGTAGAGATAATTAAGGTTTTGACATGTGATCTACACATAAACAAATGAGTTCCCCTTCTAAATGGAAAGAAGTAAGGCATTATGAGTTAGGGATGAGCACATTCTTGGTTCTTTGTAACATTACACTCCCCTTTTATACAGAGAACACTGTGTCCATGCACCAGAATTACCACAGAAAGAGACATGCACAAAGGTTACAAGGTGGATCTGAACATGTGATCTAAAAGGTATTCATCTATTCTGATGAGAGTGCACAATTCCTACTGATCCCAGAGATCGTTTTTGCTTTTCGTTTCTTGAGCGTAGGACAGCCACTTAAGCAGTGCTGTAGCAGAGTGCAGCTTGGATATGTGATCAATCACAGAGAGGAAGGCAGAGCTGGCAGGAATCCTCAGCAAAAATATATGAATATCCAATAGTTTCATTTACTAAATTGCACATAGAGCAATAGAAAGATGTGACAATAGTGCTGACTGCAACTGAAAATGAAAGTTATGAGTGAATTTTATTTAAACCGTGCCAACTTTAAGGCTGTTATAATGTAAAGGCGTGTAGTTTATGTAGCTTTATTTGTGAATAAATACCACACCTATTGACACTATGTACAATAACTACTAGCAACTGTGTCACATATGTTATGTCCTTAGTTTACCTATTGTGGAATCCACACAGCAGCAGGAGGGAAAGGGTGAGCTTAGCCATAACTGAAAGTCTGCTCACTTTGTTGTTTCGAGCTGTAACACACATCCACACACAGAAAAGGACAAAAAAAAAAACATCAGAAAATATCAAAGCCGCTGCAAAACAACTGTGTTTCACTAATGTTGTTCCCTAAAGGTGTAGGGATCCTAATAAGGGACCCCAACTCACATAAAAGAAACTCTGCATACAGAGGCAGACCATTACAGGAATCCCTCCATCAAGCAGCAGGACAGCCTCTGCTCAATGAAGATGCAATCTGGTACTCTATAACATCCAAAACCTCTACCTCACAATCCCCACTAACACTACAAACGCTGGGATATCATAAGAAAAGATGTGTAAATACAGACATTGTTTTCTGCGGTATGATCCCCATTGAGCCACCCCCCTGTCCCTTCCCCTCTCCGCTCCTCCATCATCATCTTTTTCCACTCTCTTCATCACCAAAAATATGAAACTGAATCTCATTCCTATTTCCCATGTTGCGTTTAATGATTAAAAAAAAGAAAAGAAAAAAAGTCGGATGGAAAAAAAAGTGACCTACCTGAGTGCAGAGCCATCACCACTAAGGTTTATTGTGAGGCTTTCTTTTCTCCTCAAACAGCGACTGGAGGATGGGGGTCTCCGTCTGCGGTGATGAAGCTGGACGATCACGGGTTCAATCACCTAATCCGCGAGATAGTCTGTTGTCTCCCCTCCTTCTTCTCTTTATCTTCTCCACCATAAGCTCTCTCTCTCTCAGCGTTTCCCCATCAGGCGGTGTTGTAGTAGTGTGTTTGCTCTTCCTCTCCTATAGGCTACACCTTCCTTATTCAGCGCCTGCTGCACCGCGTCTCCTGCATCGCCTCCAGAGGTGTCGCAGCAGCAGCGGCGGCAGCAGTAGCCTATCACACGGGCTCTGTCTCCTCAGTGTGGTCCTCCAGCCTCACCGGAGACTGAATTCTCACTCCACATTTTTTCAGTGTCTTTTGCTATACCGCCTACTGCCGGTGCGAGAGAATAAAGTCAGACAGAGAATAAAGGCTGATCTTTCTTTGTTGGGAGCTCCCCATTGGGGGGAAGCACTGGCTGTGCAACTGGAGGGGATGGTAATAAAAGCAGGTGCGGGTTTTAAAACCCTATTGCTTAACAACAACAGCGGCGATTTATCTACCAGTATATTGGCTCTAACCTGTTTGCCATCCCTGTTTCTGTTAGATAGCACCACCTCATGCTCCAAATGTGTTGAAATTATGTAAAATTGATGTTTTGAACACTATATAAAGCAGTTTCGTTGTCATAAAAATGAATTACGGCGGTTTTGGCATCTGTGCTAGCTTACCAATTAAGTTTCAGTAACGTCACGGTGCATTTCACTTGTAGCTAGCTACATGTCGATGTTTCAATCATTTATCCTCGACTTTACCACATTTTCAACCATTTATTGTATCCATTGTTTTAGTTAACTTTTCCAACAGTTTAACACTGGTAGCTAACAATATTAGCAGTTTATCCGGTAGGCTAACGCTACGTTTAAAACGCAAGCTAACGGTTACGTGTCCGTTACTTTTAGCTAGCTAGCTAAGTTAGCCACGTAGCCGCTTTAATCATAATTACAGTTTACCTTAAGGAACAGCTACTTTTAGCCAGCTGTTTCGTTTTTATGCACTTTCTTATTTATATGTATTTTTAGCTGAGCTCACGTTATTCAACAAACATAACTTACCGCCTAACTACATAAGTGACTTTAGCCTACACCTTAGTAACACTACAGTACCCCTGGTTGTGAAAAACTCAGATATAGTTGTTTTTATAGCCCAGTGAAGAAGGAAAACAACTTTATAAGCATATTTCAATAACTCATGGTGTCCTACTGTTGATGACGGACTCATTTTTGTGTTTGTGCAGGGTATTATTTACTGTGAGACCATACATACCTGATGAGTAAAATAACGCAAAACCTACAACATTGTATAATGCGTTGTCAATTCAGTATTTTTCATCTTGTTGCGTATATTCACAGCCTACTGCAGGTACCATAAGCAACAACTACAACTACCCCATTAAACAACTCCATCTCCATAAACACTCAAACCATAGTCATTAACATCCTGCCATAAGAGGGTAGCCGAGCTCCATGTTTCGTAGACAGTAATTACAGGGTGATAGTTAACCTCCCTCCACTTTCTTTAATCCGTGTGTGTCTGTGTGCGGGAGCTGCGGCCAGAAAGTGTAAGAAAAACACCAGTGAATCCCCGCAGGAGCTTGGATTCAGCACCACGCCCGCTGCGGACAGCTCCTGCACGGTGACGACCACAAGTGTGTGGAGCGAAACAGATACAGAGGTGTGTGTGTGTGTCTGTGTGTGTGTGTCCAGATGAGAAGGTGGGGGAAGGGGCTCTCCCAGAGCAAACCCAGCGCCTTTCAGTATTTGCCCTGCAGGCATTTCACAGTTGTAGAGTCTTGCTTTACCGCAGGCTGCTAAACTGGGTCGAAACACGAGCTATACACACAACAAACAACAAACTAGGGTAAAACCAACAAAAATGCACATTTTATGGTCAATAAACTGAAAATTGAATTTAGTAGATGTTTGTTTGTGTTAATAGTTTTCACAGGCTTACAGTGGGAGTGAATAATAATCCGCCTTTTAGTGTTTTCATTGGCTAAAAAGCTATTTTACCATTAGTGATGTCACCGCTCCTTTCTTTCAGGAATGCTGTTGACGGAAACAAGAAGCTGTTCGCCATCTATGACACGAGGTAGGAAATGTCACAACAACACACTCATTTATTTATTAATGAGGTTCTCCAACTGTATATGTGTGTGTGTCGCGCGCGCACGCACGCGGTCCCAATTATCCAGGGAATTTCTGACATCGGATTAACCCAAATAGTTTTTGGTAGAGAACTACACTTCACGTGAAGAAAAAGAGGCCATTAGAGACGCTTCTAAATCACAAGCATCGATGAATGGGTTGATGCAGGGTGTCCTCAGTCCATATTGTTCAGGTCCCGCCATTTTTATGGGAAACACAGTGGAAGGGGATTGGCGCAGACAGTGTGAGGAGCACTGTAAAAAATGTCTATTTTAACAAAGCAGTTTGGTGTAGCACTGAGGCTTAAATGTATTTCTTAGTGGGGGAAATAACTTTATTAAGCTAATTAATGTTTGCTTCTTTTGGGAAGTTTCCTGTATAGAGAAAGTAGAGAAGGTCAAATTACTTACCAGACAAAAATGGTATACTGAAATAAAATATTATTTTCTAAACAGAAGTGAAACACTCAATAAAAATGTAAAGGGTCATCTCACATTAAGCTTTCACGTGGACAGCTATCACCTTGTAAAAACAATTCTATAATGTTCTTAATGGTTCTGACGAAAGCTTCTCAAAATTTGAGAAAATAACCCTGATGATGTCATGAGAAATGCTGGTGATGTCATCATGATTACTTTCGATTAGTTTAAATGTTTAACAATACGCCTGCACTCACTGAACAAGTTAGAGAAGCTCATTTTGAGAGACGGGGACATTCAGCATTCATGGAAGTTCTAGTGAAAAGTTAATTAGAAAAAAAGTCGTATTTAAGCTGGTGAAACATTGCATTATGGGAATTGTAGGAGCCAGTGTTTTTGGATGGAAGGAATCTACTGCTTCAATTTTGACCATTCTTTTTTTTTTTTTTTATCTGTATCTTTCCAGTGTCACAATTTATTGGAAGTGTGTTGCTAAAATAGCCACAGTGGCCCTTTAAACACCCACATCCAACTAATTTACAGCTCTAAAGAGAGAGGACAGAGTTTTGTTTTTTTTAGCCACTCAATTGAAAAACAAAAGATAATTTAAGAAGTTCAAGGATTAGAAAAATAAGTTAATTTGCATTACAAATAAGGGGAAGTAAACTCCCCCTGTCCTCTGTTGGACTATTTGAACCCAATATTCACAAAAAAACACGACACTGCAGCTACTGGTGGGTGTTTTTTTTTTTTTACAGTGTGTCAGTGTTGGGCTTCGTCTCTAATTTGAACAAGCCGAGTGCCTTCACCGCCACCAGCATCAGCAGCAGCAGCACTTTCCGTCGTACACCCTCCTCATCAATATGCGCTTCAGCTCCTGAATGTAAGAGCCTCTTGCACAGTCAGAGACGGCAAAGAAAAGCGGAGCCAGTATTCATGCCAGGGAGGCGATGACATCCCATATTTCATTTCTGACTCCATCCACAACACGCTGCTGACTTTTTTTCCACCCCTTCACTCGACTTTCTCCCTCTGGGCGATCAATGGATTTACTCTGATTTGAAGCGCGTCCGCAACCGTCTGTTGATTAGGGGGCTCGTTGCTGTTGTAAACAACGCATAAAAAAACAACAAAAAACCAGGAAAAGGTGATGTTTGCTTTGTATAGGGTTCGCCAGTTTCACGTCTTGTCCGCACTGGTTGTCGGTTCGATTGTATGTTGCGCGAAAAGGTGAGTGCTTTTGTCATTTTTGTGGAGTCAAGGTTATTGCCCGGGCTGCTTGAGACGGGAGTCTAGGTGATGTTCTTTTCTTGTTTTTGCTTTAATTTCAGCGTCAATGAACCGAGCAACATGTCTTTCGTGAAGGAGACTGTGGATAAACTACTGAAGGGATATGATATCCGACTGAGGCCGGACTTTGGAGGTATGTGCCATATTTACCCCCATTTAATCCTCCTTCACGCCGTAGGCAGAGCTTTATTTTTGGCGCCATTCACGATGTTGTGGTCAGGTGTAAAGGTGTAGGCCTATATACATTTTCTGCTGTTTAACCTCTTCCAGGGGCCCCTGTTAAAGTCGGGATGAGCATAGACGTGGCGAGCATAGACATGGTGTCAGAAGTCAACATGGTGAGTGAATTTACATCACACAGTCCTCTGTGTTTACTTGACCACATAATGCATGCTGATAAAGAAATGTATTCTGGGACTCGCACAACATGAATCCCTCGCTTACTGATTGTTGTAGGAGGTGCTGATGTAAATCCAGTTTTTCATCTGAAGCCATTATGTGATGCTGAAATGGATGGGCTGGGTTTCCTGTAAGCAATAAAACATCTTTATCTCTCACACACTGCCAGCGCAGTGTTACCTTACACACGCACAACTCTCAGCCCTGCATGTAAGAAAAAAATAAACATAATGCAACAATGTTCATCCTCAGACAGCAGCTCACCAGCTCACTTAGAGGATGGATTAAAGCTGCAACAGTGGTTTTACAATCAATATGGTCCCCATACAATGCATATGCACTGCACAGACCATGGAAAACATGCACTGCTAATGCCGGACCCTCCACTCTGCATTAAAATCTTTTTATCCTCCTTTAGAAACTTTAGCTGGCACTCTGCTCTGCTGGTTAACCTCCGGAGCCAGAGTTAACAGTGTTTCAGGAGCGTCCTCCCAGGAGGCCCAGCGCGCAGACAGCTCTCAGGGAACTCTGATTGGATTTGCTAATTTGTGAGCTGGATGCTGCTTGCTCCGTGTTGACACGTGGACTCACATGCAGGAAACTGACTTCAGGCTATCGTATCTTAAAATATCAGCGACGATGACCCAATTTGCACCAGAAACACTGTCTCACCCCATTTTTTTGGAGGAAAAAAAAGTATTTTAAGACTCACCAGATTAAATTGCGGACATTGTTTACAGTTGATTTGGAGCCAGGCTTTAAAACCCACGTGTTGCAATCGCTGATTCCAGATCAACACCTCCGCTCCTCCATGTTTCACAGGCCATCGTCTGCGTAGGTGTAACCATTATGACTTTTATTACAGATGATGGCTGCTGAGGACATGTGCTTTTACAACAGCGCAGTCACGAAAGCGATGCAGTCATGAGGAGTCAAACTGAGTTCAGTCTGGGATGCAGCAGTTACAGTTACACTTCAACCTGCACTCAGGCATCTTCACAGTGTATAAAACATGATTTCACATAGACTCTGATGCGTATTGACGTGGCCTACTAAAGAGGAAACGGCTAAATTTTTCCCGATCCATATTACAAAAAGATCATTATGTATCTTTTGGGAGGGATGTGTGTATGTGTGTGAGCAGGAGCTGATCAATACTAATGACTCAGTGATTACTTCACCAGGTGGCTTTGAAAATAAGTGATTTTCCAGCCAGTGCTCTGGTGCTCTATGTCCTCCAACACTTCATCATGATGCATGGAATACGTTCGTGCATGGTGAAAAAAGTTAAGCACAAACATGCATACTTTTGAAATAAGACAGCACTTATTGTTCCAGATGACGCTTTAATTTCCTTTGCTAAAAGCTTTGTTTTCCAACAGGTCTGCTAACGTTAACTAGCGAGACAGCATGGCTATTCTCACAGAGCAGATGAAGGCAGTTGATCAACCAGGGAGTCAGACAGCTGAGATCACACTTGAACTGATAATTAATTAGGTCTATTTCTCGTCGCCATCAATGCACCGAGGGACGGCACATGTGCATCTGTGCGTCTGCACTTGTTAGATGGACAATTCCTGGCTGTCGTCCAGTGTTGAAGCCAAAACAAGACCGGTCAAGCTGCTTGTTGTTTTTGCACCAGAGTTTGACATTTGGAGAATGCTTTTCATCCAGTGCTGAGACTGTGTGCAGTTTTAGCAAGGGGGTTACTCCAGAGGGAAATGGATAATGAGTGCTTTTGTCCTGACAGTGACAGTGCCATGCTTTATCCTTACAGCAACACTAAACAGCACAGCCCAGATAAACGCTGTGCTCTGTTTTTTTTCTTTTCAAAGAAGACAGCTTCCAAGTTGTTATGCTCCATTTTGCTATAATTTCAATAAAATTTCAGCTATTACATCCACTTCAGCAGCCCATTGGAACGACCCACAGGCATAATTGTGAGACTAGTTTTAAAAGTTGAGGGTTTATTGGGACAAATGCCGCTTGCTCTGCTGAAATGAAGCCTGGCTCCTACTCTGAAGATGAAGAAAGAAACAATACTGTCATGTTGTAGGCTTCATTTGATGTTCTCTTACATACAAAGGGATAAAGCAGTGTGGCAGTACTGTAGAATACAACCCAACACAGCTTTATTGTGGCTGTATTACATCCAAAATCGTCATCTTACAGAAGTTCAATCAAGCCAAAATTCAGACACCTTTTTCTTGAGACGTCGCGAAAAAGGGGTCAAAGGGTGTTAGAGGTTAGCGTAGACAAAACAACCGTAACAAAATAATGTAAATATACTGTATAGTTGCTGACAGTGGATTTTGTTTGCACAGGTGGTCATAAAAACAACAAAAAACCAAAATAATCTTGCTTAAAATAGAAAGTGGCCATTTTCTTAACATTGCTCTGTTGGAAACATCAATTCTTCTTCTAATTTGAAAATGATTATTCCATTAAACTACTCCATTAAGTGAGTTACCCATTAACATATATCTATGTATTTGCTCATTCAATAATTGTGTAACCGGTTGTATCAAATAAGTACTATAGTTAGTACTAAAAGAACATTTTAGTAATAGGTTTGCACACTGCAATATTTTTGTACAGTCCCTAAATATTTTTTATTGATGACTATTTCTAAGTAGATCTGTATTTGCTGCCTCACACTATATATTCCCCTGACCTCTATGCATGCGTCCAGTGTGGCTGTATTTGACGTGCAGCAGGAATTAATTTTCGCCTGAGTTGAAGATGGTTTTCGTAGCACTATAAGCCCTGGGAATTTTACTGGGCGTAACACTTTGGCAGATCAAGAGACAAGAGAGAGGAGTAAAGATCTAAAGATTTACTGAGTGACCAAGAGAAGCAGAAAAGAGCAGAGAACACCAGGGAATGAAGATGTGAGAAATCTTGGGTAAGGAGAGAGGCAGAGAGAAGAGATGGTATGATGGAATTACCCCACAAGCTCGCAAAAGTGAATATAGCATCTGGCTCGTTTAAGATCTCACCTGGCAGGGCAGGTCGACTAAGTCAGGTTCTGCTACTCTGATGCCTTTGCGGAGCACAAGCTCCTGCACTAGCAGATGCTAAAGTGTTTGAGAAAGTTGCACTAATTACCTCTGAGGTTTGTCTGTGGTGTGCCAAGGGCCTCCGCTGATGAGAAACACATACTAGGACAAGATCAGAGCGAGGCAACAGAGATTGCTTGCTTACTTGGAAACCAGTTGTACACTTCAGAATGGATCCCCTGAAAAAGTGTCACTTGTTAGTGTTGTTTTGGAATACTAATCAGAGAAAGGAGTATTTTAAAAAGGTTTTTCTGAGTATAAAATTGGTTTAATGTAAGGTTTGTAGGTGGAATTAAGCAGTGTTGCCTGCATTTAAATGTTTTGAAATACTGTTATTAAGAAAGTTTAAGTGCAAAATAAGGGCAGCATGTGTAGGTGTGCTTTCATTATCGCCACCGTCTCTTACAGAAATGTACAAACAAGCGTGATTCTCTGTTGCACTAAGAGCTATCAAGGCCTTTATCCCAGCCCATTATCTGTGCCTCATGGAAGTCATCCTAATTTTGCGAAATTAAATTATGGCACGATGAAGGTAGAGCTCCTTACATGGGGGAAATTGTGTCAAACTGTGCACTGTGAATGTTGTTTCAGTAACAGGCTGAACAAGCTAGTCATCCATACACCCACGGATGCATGTGGGTGTCAAAAAGAAAACAAAAAAATCTGTCATTATGGAGAGGTGAAAAGATCTCTCCATCTCTCCTTCTCCAAATGTTCCTGCTGCCTGGTTTGTTTGTTTTTGTTAGATTTTAGCACCAGTAACACAACAAGCCCACAAATTAGCTTTCCCTTTAACTTGTTTGCCTCAGCTAGACTTGTCTGAGGTCTCAGCTAATTTAATGTATGCATACGTCTGGATTGCTGAATGATATTAAGGGGACTTTTATTAGGTCTTTAGGTTAATTAAGTTTTAAACACACATCCTGGTCTAACACTGGTTGCCCCACAATTGGCAGCTACAGTCATATACTGTACACACTCCTGTATAAAATAAATCTTGGAATCAGATGTTGCCAATGCACTGTGTTGCCCTAATTATCTGATATAGGTCTTCCTGCTATGCAAAAGGGCATATCTTTTCTCTGTGCTTTGAGTGTGACTTAATATATCCCCATGTCTTTTATCCGGCATCCGGCTTCCTGCCTGATGGAATGTAATTGGCCTCAGGAGAAAGCACGCTGTAGGATGAAGTTATGATCATTAAGATTTAGAATGAGCAGAGCGGGCACTTCCTGGTTCTGCAGTACCAACCTACTGAAAGAACGCGTGATTTGAAGGGGCACTGCCCACTGAACTCACTGTAACTCTGCAGCCCCTTCATGATAACCCCACTCTCGTTTGCATACACCTTTAAGACAGTGTGTGCATTAGCCTGGAGAATCTAAAATTGACAGGCGCTGGCCTCATTTCCTTTCTCGGTGCCACTCGAAGCTGTTATGTTGTAGGACATGTACAGGGGCTGTTAAACTATGAACTATGGATTTTTGATGGGGGTTATTGCAAAGGTCATCAGTTACCAGTCTGTATCTACTTACTGTATTGGATACAGAAAATATACAAGGTTTAAGAAGGAGAGGAAAGACCCCTGCAGGAATGAAATGGGAACATTACACCCATTGTTCTTTAAATCGATCTGAAGATGAAAAAGCTTGAGAGCGAAATCAAATCTTGCATATTTCCAGGTGAAGGACTGGCAGCTTTATTTGTATAGCACATTTCAGACCCAGAGGCAATTCAAAGTTGATTAAACTGAATTCAGAGGCATTTAAACGACTTGACTTAATAACACGTTTGACCTCATACAAAACATTTTTGTATTCTTATTCAAAGTGTCACCTCTATGACACGAGGCTTGTTTGTACGAGTGTTTCAAACTGAAAAACTGTCATATACTACTTTTTTTTTTCAAGTAAAAGAATGCCATCTGTGACTGCTGTATAAAAATACTCACTCTGCTAGGACAAGTTTTGTTCACTAAATGACAATAACATCACAGAACTTCAAGTCTTACTGTTGGACCTTAGCAGAAAAAAACTGAACCAAATGTAGCAGTGCCAGCAGTCATATTAGGGCACTTGAAAGAACTGACAAGCAGCTCTGTTTTGTGACATAAAGAGGGGATGGTTTGACATTAAATGCTAAAAATGAAGAGGATATTATACTGAAGGTGATGATAGATGACTTGTTTGATTTTTATTTAAGAGAAAGAATATAAAAGAAGTACAAAAATATTGCTTAAACTACTTAAGGTAACTGATTTGTTTGTATAAGTGGTTTTGTCCGTTTCTTGGTTTGGGCAGACTTTGTGCTGTTGTTTGAACAACCAGCATCTCGTGTTCTTTTTCTTTTAAAGGTTAGGTGAGATGACACCTAATCTTTGGCTGCTCAAAACCTTGAGCTCTTGAGATCTGCCTTCACAAACTGCATCTGTTGTTTAAGCATATGACACACATTTGGGACCTCATTTAAGAACAAAGTATTCTACACTCTACACTCTGTGTATTGGTCAAAACGTGAAGAGACACTACACCCCTGTTCAAATGTAACTGTTTTTGTCAGTTTCATTCAGCTGAATCCTCTGGTCGCTCGCCAACCAAGTCATAGACTTGATTTTGGGAACTATAACGATAGATTGTACTACTATTACCATTACAGATGGAATTCTCGGCCACTTTAAATATAAAAGCCAAGAACGATGCAAGTAACATCCAAAATAGCAAATTAGTATTTATTACTTTTTTAAAAGGCAGAAAAATGTAAGCACCTTTGAAAAATCTTTCTGAATTGTGTACTTGAAACAGCTCTTCAAGGTAAAGGTTATGCACAAATAAATAAAAAAGAACATACTAAATACATAAAAAAGTCTTCATCAGCAATGTTTATTCCCCCTCTTAATCTCCCTTATCTCTTGTTATGAGGTAATGTATTCGAAATGTTAGACAATGAGAAATTACCCTATAGACTGAAGACCAACTCTGTCATTTAGAGGAATATTTTTGTCATTCTATAGCAGCAGAAGCAAGCGTGCATAGGAACTCACTGAGGGATTTCCCCTGCACTGCGGTGATATACCGCCTCAGGGCAATCCCGAGGGAGCGCTCCAAAATTACACTGAAGTGACACAAATTGCTTTACAGAACAGGGGTTCATATAGAGTACATGGTGGTTACATACCATATGATCGTTTTTCTCTCATGTGCTGAAATGTGAAGTTATGCAAGGGAAAACTTGCAGAGCGGTGTTTATATATTTCTTATGTTGCTGCTGAGCGGAGCGGCTTTGATACGTGTGCCATGTAATGACGATTGTTTCTTTTTCATCTCATTAAAACATTTTCTATTCAGCACCATTGTGCTGCAGCATACAGTATGATGACGAGCTAGTCGAAGCATATGCTGGGGTCAGGGAACATATGCCATGTGACAAACATTGTTAGCAAGATGTTTCTTAGATACTGGTGGTATCATGACATAGCAGTCACGGAGCTTAAATTGAATATGGGTCACTTCACAGCCAAAACTCTGCTTATCTCAGTTCTCACACACCCTGAATGAAAGCGATTATCTAGCTGACTTAATTGAATAATTGAGGCTTGCTGGAAATTTCCACTGGTTACTGTTATTATCTCTGCTGAAAATATATGCTAATATGTGTATTGGCTATTCATGTGTTGTGGCAAATGGGAAAGATGTCAGTCATTCATAATACATAGCACTAATTCATAAAAAAATCCCACCTCCCTAAAAAAAAAAAAAGGAAAGATAATGCAAAGCTGCACTCGACCTCATTTGAAATTCATTTTGATTGTCTTTATACAAGATTGATGAGGATTCTTTAGCCGTGTGTTTGTACAGGCTACATGGATAATATAAATTATTTACGAGGTGTGTGTGTGTGTGTGTGAATGTACTGCACTCGCCGAGCTGCCCACCTGCTGACACACTGGCAGGAGATGGAAATACCTAAAGTGTGATGCTGGCCGGGGAGAGACGGGAGTGATATGGTAAGGGTCAAAACAAGCCAGTGTGAAAAAGACAGTCATTTGTAGGGATGGATGGAGGGTAAAGTTACATTGGTAATGGAACACAGGGGGGAGGCAAGTCTGCAGTATTCGTTCTTACAGCAAATTGAATTTCCACCACATGCTGTGATCAATCCACATTGGCCACTTAAAGGCTTCATGATTTATAACACTTACTGCCCTTCATGTCACCAAATCCTGGAAACTGATGAGGATTTATCACGTGAGTCACCGTCAGCTGGATCTGAAGCCAACAAGTTTTATCTACATTAGCCACTACTAGCATAACACAGCAGAATCCTACAGTGGCATTAATCCAAAAGAGTTGGATTGTAGGTTTTGACAAGGAAGAATGCATCAGTTTGTTGCTTGGAAAAGAGGTGCAACAGTTTTTGGATGATAAAAATGTAAGTCAGTCTATAAGTAAAACTGACAAAATATACTGTACTGAGCCATTTTCTTATATGATCAGGTCCAGACATTGTTTGGAGTTTTCCTTTCACCCAAGCAGCACACAACAGGTGTCAGATGCATCTTCACCTACTGGAAATACTGTGTTTGGTTTAAGTGGTGCCTGGGTAGAGCGTGCAGAAGGCTAGACATGATGTAAAAATAATGCTGTGGAATTTGCAGAGTATTGTTTACAGCCAGTAGCTTGATAGAAACGTCAGCAACATACTGACTAACTAATGGTGAATTCTCCAGTTAATTACCTGTATTTAATTAAGCAAGAATGTGTTGTAATGCTTAGAAATGGGCTCAACTGGATTTCATGCAGACTTAGTGCTAAAGAGGTGACAGGTTAACTCCATTTCATGTCTGGTCCAGCAACTTTGGACACCTGGGTTCTCACATACAGCTCTTGTGGGTAACATCTATCTAAGTTCAGGGTTGCAGTGCATGTCTGAAAACACCTTTAGACCGGATAAATGTGCATCCGCTAAAATAGGTTTTAACAGTATTTTTTGACACAAGACGTTAATATCTTAACCTTGATTTGAGTTTGACTGTTTTTTAAATCTATTTCTAGTTGCACCGCTTTTGCCCCTTTAATATCAGACTTATTGTGTTTTTTGTTTTTTTTAGATGGAATAAACTGCCTGACTTTAATACTACTACTACTACTACTAGCTTTTAGCTTAAGTTTTCACATTGTTTTGTTTTACATAGTGGTAGTCAGTTCTTATAGTTAATAAAGAGGCATCACAATATGACAACATACTGGGTACACACCGATTATTCTAACAAACGTATACTGTGCTTAAATGACCACAGGTCATAGTGTGTTATTTTCATGAAATACATCAGCCACACATACTGTAGCCCTAGGGTTACAACTATCAATCAATTTCATCATTGATTAATGTACAGAGTCTTTTCCTCTATGGATTATCTTTTGTATTGTAAAAAAAAGAAAAAAAAAAGGAACATGACCAATTTTCCGACCATGGTGACATCTTAAGATTGGTTGTTTTTTATGACCAGATGTCCAAAATCCAAAGATATTATGGTCTGCAATGATATAGTAAAAAGCACAAGGCATAAAAAGATGAATTGAGCTATATTATTATAATATTTGGAATAGCCTTTCTTTCATTCCTTCATGATTGTTAGTAATACTGTGCTACACAACCAGAATGGCTTCATTGTTTGGCTGTAGATACATCACGGTTTTACCACTATACATTTATGGCTCAGTGCCAGCGAGCTTTCCTTTTCATGCTGTGTGACCAATCTGGATCCTGTGCTGACTAAGATCTTCCCTGTTCTCCTCTCTGTGTGCTAACCAAACCTGGAAAACAAAAATAAAAAAAAAATAATTATTGAATATTACGTATTAGTTAAAATAAAGGAATGGGTGATTAACATGCAGTCAGTTACCTTTATTTACATAATTTTATTTCTTTCTACTCTTTAGTTATCTCATGAAAATGCAAAACCTCAAGTGTTTTGTAAGTATTAGTAACACAGTGTTGAGAGGCCTGTGCAAAGACACAAATAACTATTTCATTTACATAACAAGCATGAATATATTTTGGAAGTCGTGCTCAGCGGCCCCTTTAATCTTCATTTTTTATTCCTGTTTGGTGTGAACCTGAAAACTGCAGCACCAGCGGACATGTGTGCATATGGCAGCGCCAGCTTGGTGCGGTGCTGGTTTTATTTCAACACCACAGCGGGCATAGGGGAGATCATGGCATTGCCCCGGAGAGAGGGAGAGAGAAAGAGAGGTGCAAGAGTAATACAGAGAAAAACAGAAATAGAGGAAAGAGACTGTTAGCTTGGGCAAGTGGATTATGTGATGTGGAAGAAAGGAGGGAGCGGCTCTGCCCTCTGTCTCCACTGCCGTTTCTGTCCTGATCAAATACTACTCGAATCAAGGCAGAACAAAAACATTTGTTGCTTACTGTGCTATTTTTTTTTACTTACACAATCGTCCTAAAAATGTTAGATTTCACAGAACTAATAGTATCATCTTGGCTGGACATTAAGTACTTCTTGCCAGTACTTATTTGGCTTAGGTGCCAGATGGTGAGAGTTTGTTACATCACTACCAGCGATATCAGAGTCTCACATACACTAACACTTTTATATTGACACTCTTTAATAGAAAACCAATAACTCAGGTGTCTTGCCTTTGTAAAATGCAGTTTGAGCTGGTAGCTATCAGTTTAAGGTGACTTATTTAAGGGTAATAAAATGTTCTATTCTGTTGTATATTATTGTAAATGAATTTATGCTTTTCTTTTCTTCTTGATTAGGCTAAACACTAAGGTTCAGCTGTAGTCAGCAGTGTTCAAATTGCAAATAATACACTAGTTCAAACATTAGCAAGCGTAAGCTTAGCGTACGAAACAAATTAAGGCAGCCTCAGCAAACACAACATTGTTTTTCATGTGTCTTGTAGTGCTTACCGTTTCATTGTATAGAAGAATGTGCTGTTTCCTCCCTAAAAAGTCTCATAGCTGTATTCACCTGCTAATGCAGCTAAGATTGTGTTTATCTATTAGACTAACAAATTAGGTATGAGCTTAGAGTTTTTCAGTTTGGTCACCTATATAAAGTAGAGTAAATGAAACATAACATAACTCATGTTTAAAAGCTTTTGGGCGTCATTACATTACTCTGGGACTTTGTGAATCACTCTGCCTGTATTGGGAATACATCACCAACCAAGACAAATGTGTTGATATGAGGTGAAAATTTGTATGAAATGTTCTACTGAAGCTGCAGCTACATGAGTCAGCCTGCCCACACGCTTGCTGTACAATGGCACATTACTGTAGGGGTTACTGTATTCCAGAGGGGAGGGCAGGGGAACATCTAAGAATTTGGCTGCTGTTTGTGAACCAGTTGGCCCACGCTCCCTCCAGCTTGTAGGATGCTGTGTCATGTCATATGAATATTAAGAGCACTAACAGTGGGGAAGGGGCAGAGCAAATGTTTGAAAGCTGTTAATGTTTGTGTTTGGGGTCTACAGCAGCTTGTTCAAGCTTGCTTGTTTAATTAATGACAATAAAACATTTAGTATGTGTCAATGTGACCTATTCTCACAGTCTCTCTTCCTCCGTTTGTATCCATAGGACTACACATTGACCATGTATTTCCAACAGTACTGGAGGGACAAGCGTCTAGCCTACATAGGAATCCCCCTCAACTTGACTCTGGATAACAGGGTTGCTGATCAGCTCTGGGTCCCCGACACCTACTTCCTCAATGACAAGAAGTCTTTCGTTCATGGAGTCACAGTCAAAAACCGAATGATCCGCCTGCATCCTGATGGAACCGTTCTCTATGGCCTCAGGTGGGTTCTGATTTGAACTGAAAACAAATGACCTTTTGAAGGAACATTGTGTGTGTTTTTAAGAAAGTTACGACGCTGTGTAAAGTGAAAATAGTACAAAGACACAATATAATATGTTAAAACTGATAAAAAATATGCTCATTTCGAATTTGATACCAGCAACACATTTAAAAAAATTATGGGATAGGTAAGATGCACCTTTTAACAACCCAGTTTTGGGAACTGAGGAATTTTTCTCCACTTTTGCTCGATAATGGATTTCAGCTGGTCAACAGTTCAGGGCCACCTTTGTTGGACGTTTTGCTTCATAATCCACCTAATGTTTTTAGAACGTCACAGATCTGGTCTTCACTTCGGGCCAAGAGAAAGCAGCACTGTATCTCGATCTTGTTTATAAATGGTTGTTTCTTTCTTTAACTTGGACTTGTGGAAGAAGCAACAAACCATGTTAAATGAGATCAGTAGAAGATCACGTATAGTGATTTATCTGAATTCTCTGACTGGAGATTTTGAAATTATGCAATTTCTTTGTTGAAACATGTTATTTTTAAGATACTGAACACACATTTTTTCTGGTGACTGGTGAACTTCACCCCATCCTTACTTCTGAAAGATGCTTTACCTATTCTTACTTTTTTTGAAGTGTTGCTGGCATCAAATTCAAAATGAGCAAAAATTTTTTTTTTTTATTTGCAAATCATTGTATTCTGTTATTATTTACATTTTACACATGTCCTTACCTGGTGATAAACAGGTTTTATTTGAGGACATTTCTGAGTGTCTAAAGAAAGTAGAACGATAAGTAAGTTTATTTATGTAATCAGTGTTGTAATGTGCAATTTCTGGCCATGGAAACACTCCCCACAACAAACTCCCTGTGGCAACAAAGTCAATCTTGAGGTCAAAAATGTTGATGTTTCCCAGTGTTAAGTTAATTCTATGTGTTTAAAGCCCAATTACAGCACCACAGTTGCCCAAGCTAAGAACTTGGCAGCTGTCTGCTTCTGGCCGCTGAGCAGCCAGAGGATTATATGTCGTGCTCAAGGGCACTTCTGCATTTGATTTTTAAGGGTGAGCAGCTGCTGTCAGAGATCATTCATGAAAAGAAGTACAAACAGGTTTGAAGGTGCATCAACGCAATGTTAAGCTTGCAGCTGTTGTTTGATATTTGTTTCATGAAGCTCCCTGTTTTGAATTTCCATTGATCTTTTCGACAGGCAGGTTCAGTTAGTCTGACCTATAAATATGGATGCATGCTTTGAATTATTAGAACGCAAAGTGAAAAGTGTGTGTATTTGCATGCTTGTGTTCATATGTGTCAGTGTTCATAGTTTACTGTCATACAGTCATGCTTGATTATGCAAGTTGAGTTCATAGCACTTAGCCTTGTGGGCTACTTATAGACCTCTCAG
The DNA here is from genome assembly GCA_032362345.1 of Sandelia bainsii. NCBI lineage: Eukaryota > Metazoa > Chordata > Actinopteri > Anabantiformes > Anabantidae > Sandelia > Sandelia bainsii. The sequence goes on from JAUMHL010000013.1 coordinate 7,106,225, forward strand.
TGCTTCCAGGAGATCAAAGGGAGAGGGAGATGTGTGGTGTTTGTGATATGAGCTGTTATATAAATGTGTGTCAGGTAAAGCTGAGTAATATGCTGAATATGCATTCCTATCCTGATATCAAAGAATGCACTTCCTATTTTTATTGTGTCCAGGGCTGCAATTAATTCAATTCAATTCAATTCAAATCAAATATTTGACACAGCTCATTGGGGGGACATAAATAACTACACAAACACACAGTTGATTTTATGACCCCGTGGAGAATTTAGATTAATTTCATGGAGACTCACCTGAACATTAACCCTAAACATTACGTCCTTAACTATAGTCCCTAACCTTAAATGAAGGTATTATTCTAAAATTTAATGACTTAGCTCAATTTTCAGTTAAGGTAGGTCACACAGTAACCGTCAGTTATTTAAGATGTATATTAGACAATCATCTCTCAGGAGATGCCATGGCACCTCGCAATATCTATCAAAATCAGAAAAGCAGGCTGATCTGGCTGGGGCTTTAGTGCAATGGTTTTTAACTATACCACTACCCTCTGGTACAGCAGTTCTGCTCAACTCATTAAAAACAAGCTGCAGACTGGTCAAAATATAGCACCTGGTTATTTATGTAATTATTATAGGTTCATTATAGATTACATTTACGCAAAAAGAGGTAGTTAAACCTTTAGATTCAAGAGTTTCATGGGCACTTACACTTTTATATACTGTCGCAGTTCTCCGGAACAGTTCCCCAGGACTTTTAAATCTTTACTTGGATCTTGAAAGAATTATGATACATGATACATTATTCTGATATATTTAGTTAATTTTAGTTTTAGTTTATAATTTCTGACTTTATGGTTTCTGTCCCATACTCCATAACTGACAATCTAAAGCCCAAATATTTTAATGTACTAACAAAGACATGGGATAATCTCATATGAAAACCAGAGAATTTTGGGGCATTTTTGCTTTAAAGAATCATACACTATGTGTCAACCAACTATTAACCAGCTAATTGGTTCAGCTCTAGGGTTCTGAAATATGTCATGTAACCATTCAAGCTTGGACCCAAATGCATGACTCTCTTGCAGGGTATGAGGCAGAAAAACTGTTCATCTTTAGGCAGCAGCAATCAGGGATAGGAAGTCTCAGTTATTCAAAAACTACCTGGCAAAGGTTTAGGTAAGGTTGAAGCAAAAGGTCAAAAAGCATGCTAGAAACTATGGGAGCTGACCTGCTACAATGGCTAAGCTCGATAGGCAGTCTGGCAGAGAATGGAGGAAGACAGACTAGTCCAAATACTATCTGCACTAACTCCAGGTGTGTGGATGAGCTGGGCAGGACAGGTGAGCTGTGGAGCCTGGGGAAAGCATGCACAACAGACAGGAAGGACTGTCCAGAGCCTGCAATGACTGGATATAACAACAGAAAACTGACTAAGAGCACAGACTGAAATCCAAGTTACAGAGTCTATATGTAAACTGTCGTGTGTCACAATAATCATAATACGTCTATGTCATGCAGATCTGATGAAATTATAATTTTACTTACAGCGATATCGCATAATGGGTTTTCACAGCCTCATCCGAGCCTTAACTGAATGAAGACATTCAGTGGCTTACTGCCAAGCACCCAGCTTTTAATCAGGCCAGACTTAGCCTAAATCAGTTTGATTAGCATTTCACTATGCTGCTTATTTTAACTGTCTGATTATTAGCAATTTGAGCTCATACATCTGATGAACAAAGGGATATCTCTTTATGACCCAGTTCTGATGAGCATGCACTACATTGCTACATTTGCCAAAATGTCTCCTTTCAGTATGGTTTTTTTGTGTTTTTTTTTTTGCTCAAAACGTCTTCGTCATAGGATGGAGAGTAGCCAGTTTTTTTGAACGGGTCATAAACTGATTAAAACAACAAAAGTGAGAACTGCTTGTCTGCCTGGTATCTATAGCATAATTACGTATATAGTTACACAGTCAGCATTTTACTTTGGAGGCAGCGCAATAACTTTATTTTAAGATGACAGAGCCAATAGTCTGCAGTAACATGGAAGCCAACTGAGGAACTTAGAGTAAAGACAAATGGACATTTCGTTTCTTTCAGAGATGATAACACAAAGTCAAGTGCTATCACCTCAGTGCTTTAATCTAATTATAATACCTGTTAAATTACTCATTTGCATTACAGTTTTAGAACAATTCAAATGGGCCACAAAAAATTTAGTAATCTCCTTCTTCCTTACTCCCTTGCTATCTATCTTTCTATCAATGCCGTCTGTGTAAATCACATTTACTACAGCATCTATAATACAGTATTTTCTCTCTTGTTTCCTCTCCTCCCCCATCTGTGTCTTCTTTTTCAGGATAACTACCACAGCGGCGTGTATGATGGATCTCAGGAGGTATCCCCTGGATGAACAGAACTGCACTCTGGAGATAGAGAGCTGTGAGTAGACAGGCCTAATGCCTTTAGGGCTGTCATTCAGCACAGCGCACAAGCTCAGGAGAAAACCAACACAGTCTTGTGTGAAATATTACATTTTGAATGAAACATTAACAAACCTGGTTCCTTTTTTCTTTTAAGGTCTCTAACATTCATTTTAAATCTGTAGCGTGGGGTTTACATTATATATCTACCGATCAACACATGATGCAGCTTTGTTCAATGCAAGGTTGTTGGCCCATTTGTAAATTTACTGTAGATCATCTATGTTTACGTGGTAGAGCTCTGGTTCTGCTTCTTGGTGCTGACCGTAGCATCTACTGTCCAATTTGCGATAGCTGGATAACATTTTAAAAGCATGCAGAAAAGCAAAAATAATGCGCAAAATATTGTTGGCCTACATCCAAAGATACAGAAGAACACAAAAATGACACTTTATTTTTACTGAGGGAAGCGTCAGTATCCAGCAGCAGCAGACCCTCACTCACTGAAAAGATCAGAGGAGGTTGACCAGCTCCAGTCAGTAGGGGAAAAAAAGTAAAACGTGCTCATCAGCCCAAATTATTGAGACTGATACATCAGACAGATTATGTGTCACACAGGCTAGCAAAGAATTTAATGTTGTGCTCAACATCTCAGGGCTGTGTACATCAATTAATTTATCATGCTAAAAAGCCAAAGAGCAGTTCAGAGCATCAGTCTGTCAATTAATTAATGAATTTAGTTACAAGTAACACTCAGGAATGACATTAAAAGCCTGTCATATATTGTTGATGTCTGTGCATAAAATGGCCTAAAACTCAGTTTTTAAAAAGTTTACTGTCTAAAATGTCTCCTTTGATTCACCACAATTTACTCAGGCACAGTAACAGTCACAATGTGACTGACCTAGTGAATATATTCTCTGATGTCCTGCCTGTCCACAGAGACCAAAATGATGCGTATTGACCTGAAGGTTGTCGAGCTATTCTTGATTTAGCCACACCTCCCACCATAAGGCTTAACAAGCTAAGAGAAAAACTTTTGATTTGGAGTTTGATTGAAGACTTAAGTAAGACGATTTATTTTTCCAGGTGTTAATGTTGCAAGAGCAATATTGGCAAACATGTGGAGTCATGTTGAAATTTTACTGCAGCGTTGACTTTTCCTTTTAGTTCTGTTTTGGGTGTATACAGTACAGTGTAATCTTTTCAGATTGTTTTGCCAAACAAAATAAATTGTCAAAGGATAAATAAAGAACAACCAACATACTGAATATATTGAATTGTTCTGACATTTCTCTGAACTCAAGTGAACCTATTAACACACTTGAATTTCAAAGCAATATCTAGTTCTTGGGAAAGACTTCAAACATGTTTTTTTTTTTTCTACCCAAATGACAGCCCAGTTGGATGATAAGCAACACTGCATATCTTGGTCTCCAGTGATGGTTAGACAGATGGTTACACCTTGGTGTATGTGTGTTTCTTCTTGTACAGATGGCTACACCACAGACGACATTGAGTTCTACTGGAAAGGAGGCGAGCTGGCTGTAACGGGGGTGACGCGAATCGAGTTGCCTCAGTTCTCTATTGTTGATTACAAGCTGGTGTCCAGAAATGTGGTCTTTTCCACAGGTAAATGCTGTGCTCTAGCGTGTTGTGCATGTTTTATGGCCTTTAGCCTTCACACACTGAATTTCTTTGGGGAATAATACATGTCAGTGGATGTTACATTTTATATTATATTGTTCATATTAAGTCTTGGCCTATTTTCAAGCTGATTATTTAATGAGTCTATGTAGCAAACATATCTGCACTTGATCTGTTGATCTTAAATCCTTAGAGCCAAAGTTGTGTTTGCCAGTGCGTCTAATTGGGTTGAAGTGAGGAAATATGCTGTGTTTGAAGTATCCCCCAAGTAAAAGCAGCTGATGCTAGGATGCTGGAACGGTACTTAACCAAAACATGCTGTAAATGCTGTGATTTACAAAGCAAATAATGTCCATGTCAGGTGGTTTGGTTATCTCGCTGACATTAACAAAATGCAGCTGAGGACCCAAGTTAATTAAATCAGTCAATACAATCAATATGACAATAGCGTTGTGATCTTATAGCCTCTGAAAATGTGTTTTCAAACATTTTGTTTTCTTTTAACATTAAATAAATGTGACTACATAAGCAAAGATCTAAGTCAGATCTTTTGGTGAGAAATCGCTGTCAATCACTGGGATTATTTATGAAGACTTTAACTGTCAGCAAGTTAGCAGTTAGCTATTCTTCTAATGAAACTATGAAAGTATGTGACACCACTTTTCAAACTATGCCCTGCCTGGAATAAAACTTCCAAACCTTTAATGAATATTTCTTTATCAAAACTGAGACATGGATGCTCTGGAAAACTAAATGCAAACACAAAAAAGAGGCGCACACACATTGTAAATGTTTTGACCTTGCCATTATAATTAACTGCTGCTGTGATATGTTAGAACATATTATATGTCATGGCAATTAATTAGAAGACATAGTGACACGTTAAGGCAATCTGTCAAGTTACTTTGCGAGAAAAACATTTACAGTATCGTATTTCATGCTGTAATCAATTTGTGTTGCTAACTTGCAGAAGTGTAGTAATTCGACAACCCTCATTGCACACAGTGGTTGTCTAATATATTCTGTTTTTATGTGTGGTACACCAAGGCCCTAAATTAATCAGATTTTTATGTCTACATTCAGACTGAGATAGAGAATTTATTGACACTCCCTAACCAATGGCCATATAATCTGATCAGCAGAGACACATTCAGCCAGCTTCTCCTCAGCCATAGCGGGGGAATAAAAGCTGTTTGACATTTAGTAATAAGAAATTTCTCTGAGAAATTACACTCACGAGAAAGAGCCACGCCCAGTCTGAATAGAACATCCACAGCAAATCATTCTTTTGTTTTGTTTTTTCGGGTGTTTTTCACATTTTGAATGCAGATACACAGCACAGATTTGTATCCCTCTCCCAAAAGTGTTTGAGTGGCTGTTCAAGCTACTGCATCCTTTCGCCCTCATTTTCACTGCGTGCCTGTCTCAGAGTTACACATGAGCTGCATTGCATTTACCATCACTCCTGGCTGTGAAGAGTACGTGTGTGCCTCTGCCTTCATGTGTGAATCAAACGTGCATGTGCTGAGGTGAGCGCACCATTTGTTTGCGAGAAGCGGCATATCCCCTGTGGGTGGCGACTATCAAAGTTTAGTGTCCAGTGGTCTGCTCCCGTGCTCTTGGCAGGGTGTGTGAAGCACATCAAAGGCTCCCGCAAGGTCTGGCTAATGACCAGGCTTCTATTACATGTTCCACTAGCCAGCCTTTAATTCCCTCCCTCTTTTTTTCTCTCCTCTCCCTCCCTTCTGTCCTGTCTTGTGTCTCTCTCACTCCTACTGCTTATTTTACTTTCTCCTCTTCTCCTCTGTCTTGCAAGAGGTGTGGTTGGATGCCAGTTACCCTCCTGTCTGACAGAAAAACATCCCAGGATTCAAGGCCTCATAGTATATTCATGTGGAATGAGGCTCCTATCAGTTATTCCCCTTTAAACGCACATATAAACACTGTCTGTGTGCATGCATATCTGTAGAGTTTTCATGTTCCCATGCAAATGCATATGGACGTGAATAATAATACTAAGTGTGACAAGACAACATTGCTATGTTAGGCTATAATATACTCTAAGTGTGTGTTGTTTGCACACCAAAATATGCAAATGAGCAAACCAAAATGTAATAGCTATTAACACCTTTATTGTCATCTCTCTGGCATCTTACTAATGTTAAGATGGCTTCAGTAATAACAGGTTTTGCTTTAATTTGACAAAGCCGGCCTTGGGTTTCATTCAGGTTTAGTTTTTGTTAGCAACTTGTGAAGTAACCATGAAAGTGGTAATTTTATACAGCTTCTAATTAATATGCCTTAGCAATCTTCTTGTCTCTGCAAGGATGAATACCTCGCTTTCTATTACAAATGTTGCTGGCAGCTTTCATCTGCTTTAACCAGCTAGTTAAGGTAACAGTAGATCCATGGGTTAGTTGAAAATCCTATGTACAGGGCACCTTTTAATGCAATGTTTAATTTAAGAAGCTACTTGGATGAGGAGTGAAATATTTTGTCTTTATCGTGATTCAACTTCCAGACTGACTTTTTAACAGGATACTGTATAAGAGATAAATATGCACAATTACAGTTAGCTAATGCTACTATTTTAAAGGGCAGCTTCACTGATTTTCAACATGATTCCTTGCTTCTAGTTTGGGGAATGTGTGTATATGAATAGTATTAAACTTTCCTCTATGCTCCTCTATGTTCGCTAGATGACAATATCCCTGCTTCTAGCTGTAAAACAGCTAGAAACTCCTGCAGATGTCATCATCTGGAGGAGTTTTTCCAGGCCACATGATGTCATCTGGAGGAGTTCTGGCGAACAGGTATAACAAGATTATAGCCTCAGTAGTGTGAGCAACCATATGACATCTGAACTGGGAACAGAAGTAAGCAAACACTCCTTGATCTCGCATCTGATGGTAGTAAGCTAGTTAGCATTGCATGCTAACATTTGCAGTTTACGTTTTAGGAAACTGTGTAATCCCATCTTTCTGGTTTTAAAAAGGGTAAAAAAGCTAAATTCCTGACTCTAGCTGAAGAGTGCCTCAGAATGAGCATGCATGTGGTCAAAGCTGCCAGAGGCTACAGCTCTATTTCTTATTGCATGTCAAACTTGTCTGTAACACCACTGTTATGCGGATGACAAAAAAGACCAAAAACAGGAGACCTGTCTACCATTGCCCTTCCAGACTCCATTGTGCACTCACCATCAACTCAACTTTTATAATCATCCCTGCATTTATAATCATCTCCTTCTTTCTCTCTCTCCTCGGCCTCACACATGGTGTTCCTCCCACTCGCGGATGTTGTTTGGTATAGCAGTTACAGCCAGTACAGTTCTACACCCACACACTATTGAGCCTCAGCCTCCTCTTTTCTTAAACCACTTCTGCATCTGTTACTGCAAAGATACTCAATTCGGATTTTAGCTGGAGGAGCCGTCGTTAAGGATGCATCAAAAGAAGTGAAAGGGATATTTTAAGACCTGTGACAGTTCTGTTCCCATATCCGCACTGTAATGAAGTGAACGTTCAGCTTGTGGCGAGTTTGTTCACGGGTGCCAGAATGTCTAATCATGAGCCAAATATAGGAGGATCAAGTGTGATAAATAAGACATAGGTTGTGTATTTAAGCTTTACTACAGACCAGCTTTACAATGTGCTTGACTATGAGCTCTGGTTTTATTCAAAGCTCGAAAGTATCCATCTTTTCAGCTGTCTAGACTGAATCGATTAGGTTAGGTGATCAACAGAAGTTTTATTGCCTATACAACTTTCAGTGCACATACCTGTTAGTATCCCTGAAACAGATGCAAAACAACGCTCGTTCACTTCATTCACTGCTGTTGTTATATAAGTGAAACTCAAACTGCTATTTTTATACATGAGACTCAGCGGGTCACTCTCTCTCAAAGCCTTTAGTGTTTTAATGGTAACATCTGGATTAATAGCTGACTACCCATATAAAAATACTTGTGCTGTCAATGATGTTAAACTTAATATCAGTGTAGCCTAAGTGTTTATGATTATAGGCTTTCTTTTGTTGAACCTACTGAATCACTGAGCACATTGTTGAATTGAGAATGCACCTGAGCATAAACAGTGTTATCTACATCCTTATTATGATTTATCCTGGTATGGATCATATTATAATGTCTGTCTGTTAACAAATAACCTGGCTACTCATATGAGATTCTTACACATGATGTGAGCAAATGAACTACAGTGTTAGAAAAACAGAAAAACACCAGATGATAGGAGAGTCGTCTGTCAGCAGAGAGTCCTAGTCTGTCTGAAGTGTCCGGTCAGTATCAGGTGTTATGTGCTGCTGTAAATATAAAACAAACATACATATTGTATTTATATTTCTATTTGTGTAAGCCAGCAGATATACCCATTGGGTGTATAATTATAAAAACTGCTCCGGCTAGAGATGCCGTCTTTATGACAGTGCCATCAATGTACACTTATTAGAAAAAAACAAGCAAACAAACGTATTATTGTTGTTAATATTTAGCATTATGTAAATGTGACAGGTGAGATGAGGACAGGAACCTCCATCATCAGGTATGAACATTAGATAATGATACAAAACAGGTTATGATTTAATATTAATGATGCTCAGCACACATTGTTCCTTGTGTTTGAGGAAAGACGGTTTGTTTATGATTACTATGACACAATTACTACAATTATGTTCAGGTACACTACTATTAGCTAATGAAGGTTTAATAGTCTCCCTGGGGGGGGGAAAAACCTTCTTGCAGTTTCATGTGTTATTGCTCACTGTGTGACAACTTAAGGACTGCGCCTTCTCTAATTTCTGATGACATTCAGTTAGATGATTATAAACACGACTAAGAGCATACGGCTGCTCTGTAACTACTGTAAGAGAATATTTGCTATTTTCACTTTAATAAACTTAATCATCAAAACAGCTGTCAATACATTTTCACACTGTCACTTAATAATGTATTAAACTTATTAATTTAGTTTTGTACATTAGCACATTATTATTAGCATAAAATAACTAATGTGATTCCCATGTATACTGTAGTGAAAGAATAGTTTAACAGCACAGCGTTCAAATATCATTCTGGGTTTTTAGCATCTAACATTCAGTAGGTAGTGAATCTTAATGAAATTGGGTGTTTTTTTCACAGCGACTCTCTATCCAACTCTGCACACAAGTGTGCAGTTGATTGGACCCACGCTCGCCACAAGTAGCTTTGGCTGAAACCCACGAATTGGAAATTATAGTGTAATGGCCCCCACTTCTACTCTAATATAAAACCAAAATGGAAAAACAGCTAAGAATGGTGGGAGTAAGGAGCCATAGATTCAATCCATAAAAAGACATACGCTGGGAGCCTGGGAGATTGCCTTTATATAGAGTATCATGCACAGGCAGATACGGTTTGTATTCCAGGTCATGGAAAAGTAATGCCAGAAATGCTTTCTCATAGCAGGTCATGGTGAGAATATTATTTAAAATCCCTGACTTATGAAGCACCAGAGGCAGTGCTACATGCATTTATAAACCTATTATTCTTTCAGTAATGCTGAATCCCTCAGAATCATCATATGAATTATGGAAGTGGATGAGATGTGGATTTGAGAAATAAAAAAATGTCCTGAAATTTTTATCACAATCCTGAATATTGTGTCATATCGTCATGAAATAGGGTTATAGTTTTGTGTGTGTGAAAAAGAGAGAGAGTGTGTGTGCATCCGCGTTAGGGAAGGGGATACTTGTTACCATGGCAATAAATCCAACCCATGCTGTCAGCGTTGCTATAGAAACTGAAACAAAACACAAGTTGTCCCTGTGTGCTCCATGGAATAATATAAGTTAGATGTTGTTGTTTTGTTTTTTTTAATTAGGTAAGCATGAAACCTAATTTTATGTACCGTGATCCCTAACACTACCTTAAAATTTTAATTTCTCAACAAAAAGCTTCAAAAAGCTTTGCTTTACGTCTGTCTCCTCCTTCCTTAGGTGCCTACCCTCGTCTGTCTTTGAGCTTCAAGCTGAAGAGGAACATCGGCTACTTCATCTTGCAGACCTACATGCCATCTATCCTGATCACAATCCTCTCCTGGGTCTCCTTCTGGATAAACTATGATGCGTCTGCAGCCAGAGTGGCTCTAGGTAAGGAGCAGTAGCCGTAACAGGAGCAGGAGCAGGTATTTGGCTTTATCAGATGAGGTAAGAGATCCAAAATGAGCCATAATCTCTCCCCATCCCTGATGGATTCTCCAAAGCGATATGTCTTATATGGACATAGGCTAACCAAATTCACTTTAGGTATGAAATAATTGTTCCTGAGCTGCTCCAATGATTGTAAAGATCACATGTCTGTTGTGACGTCTACTGTGGTTCTTCATAGGGCAAAAACATGAACACACGACCTTGACTTGAACCATACAAGGTCACACCTTGTGTCTGTAGTTGTTGTGGCCACAGATAGGCCTCCAGGAGTTATAAATACATCACATCGCTAATGAGCACAATTTCACTTCTTATTGAAGCAGGCTGTGTGTGTGCAAAGGTCCACTCAATGCAGGGCTCCTGTGAGCAGTGCACAAGTTGGCGATGAAAGCAGCAGGTCGCTGGTTGTAACCACTGTGTCTTCTTGCAGCAGGCTGTTGTCTGTGTTGAATTTTGAACTGGGTTGGTATAGATGGCATATAAGGCAGGAGTTATAGTCATAAAAGGTCATCAGGACAATAGCTAAAAATGACTTTCTAGACCAGTGGTTCTCAAACTATGGTACGCGTACCACTTGTGGTATGCATGTTCCTTCTAGTGGTACGCAGGAACACCTGAGAATTTTTTTAATGAAAATTAAATACCAACATTAAAGAGATAATACTACTATAGTTTACAGGTGAACTGTCTCCACTCACTGGACAACGTCTGACTTTTATACACTCCATAAACATTACTAACAGCATTAGAGTCACAACATCGCATCTCAAATTACAAGTGTTAGTCTAAACTAACTACACAGTGTGTTCATTCTCATGATGTTGTAGCCGAAATCTGGTATCTGAATGTCTGTCATAAATTAGAACCATGTCAAGTTTTGTTGGGGACGTTTAATTCAGACACATG
>JAUMHL010000013.1:7117505-7133418 GCA_032362345.1 Sandelia bainsii
GGTTATAGTGCATTTTAGGTTCGTCCTGAAATTTCACCCGAAAGCCGAATATCCCTAACTTTTTGTGAGTAGTGTATCATTTCAAGCAGACTTCTGATTACTTTAAAATATAAAGTTAGAGCAATGCAAAAAGAAACTCCTATCTCTTCTACCGTGGGGAAACTCAAATTCTCTTTAAATGCATCAGATTGGTTATGTCTATAAAATACATTTTTAACTGTGGAAGTTGATTCAGTTGATATAAATGACAAATTTCGTAAATAACAATAATTCCAGTAAACATAAAGATGCTTTTTATGATTAAGAGCTTTAAGAGCTTTTCTGTTGCTAAACATGTTTTTTATCAATACACCTTAATTAAAATTAGGATAATTTTCATCTTACTTACCCGTGCAATTAAACTACACTCAAGGTCACCTTCACAGCAGCTGCCCAACATTAAACTCCCATAACAGCCCACATTTAAATGCAGAGTGGATCCCTTATCTGTAATGTGAAGTATTCAGAATTGCAGTTAAGTGTGTACTGTGTATCCTGGCCAGTGTTAATCGATGAATCCCAACATGCAATGTAACTTCTTTCATGCATGGTTCCCAGTGCTGTCAGCCGAAGTGCCATTAACAGCAGCAGAGAAGTGGTGCCGATACCTGATTCATGAGTAGTTTATCTGACTTTGCTTACAACTGATATCGAAGCATTGAACATTATTATTATAACGGAGGGCAAGAGTATTGTCCCATTTTGTCTTTTTCCATCATCTGTGTTTCAGTTACATTTATATAATTTTTAATGTGTGCCCAGTGACTGTGGGGAAAAAGTGATTCAAATAACAACATAAAAAAAGTGTTATAGATAAAATCACTGAATTTGTTTTTGGTAGTTGAGTGAGTACCCCACTAAATACAGTATATAGAGTAAGCAGGCAGGTCACATTTTGATGTGTCCCACTCAGCACAAAAGCAATTTGGGTGGGAGACATGCGTACAGAACCCATCAGTATATTTTAATTTGACTAATTGAATTGGATTGAAAAATACAATAGATTTGTGCTGCGTTGATACTAGTTCCCTGAAGGGCTGTTTTGACTAAGGCATGTTGGCTTACTTAATTTGAGGGAGATTATTTTAGATTTTGTTTAATTAATTCTGACACTCCCCTGTGTAGACAAGGGACTGTTTGGATACTTCATGGTGTGAAGACTGTGTGTTAGAGCATGTGTGTGAGTAAGTACGTGCGCGTGAAGCAGTTTTTGTGTGTACATGTGGGTGTGTGCATACGTGTGCCAGAGCATAGTCTTTTAACGTTGGTGACCTTCATATCCTCTGGGTATGCCAGCAGCCATTTATCTTTTATTCATTCTGCCATTTGTGACCAAGGCAGCTTCTCTGGCACTGACGCTTGTCAAAACAGACCCTGTCCCATGGTATGCAGACCCTGCATGCTGCAGCCTGAACAAGCTGCGCTCTAACAGCTCATGCAGTTTCCAGGGCAAGAATTGCTTGCTTGCTTGTTCCATTCCTAGGAATTCATCGTCACTCTGACTGTCTGAGACCAAATTTTGTAATTTAGTAGATCCTCCAGTAAGTTTATCTGCAGTGGCTGGTAGAAAATACAAGCTTACCAGCCAAAACTGTTGCTGTTCACACTCTGCTAGTTGTAGAAAGCATCAGACTGAGTGTGAAGCTCTAACATCTGTCAACAACTTTGTTTGTCTCTCTGACAGGTGTACCTGCTAAAACAAACTGAAGCACTGTTCCAGAGCTTGTTGCTTATGGTTAATTCTCTCCACCTGGCTATGTGAGCTTTGTGTTATTATGTTCTTCAAGTTATAAAACAAGGCACTGCAAGAGGAGATAACTATTTAGCGTGATAAATCCTACAGCCCAGAAACAACATGCACAGACTTTTTAGAACAACATACTCAGAGGGGTCTAATAAAAGTGTCTTAGGTATTAGGCCTTGCGAACCTTAAGCAATTTCACATAAATAGCTTATGGTTCTAAACCATTTTGAAACAATCATTTGATACTTTCTGCAGCCAAATGTTGTAAAATGTTTGCTTATTAGGTTCATGTAAGGCTACCTATTATTTGTAGTGGGAAAGTGTAAAGATGCAACACTGTTTCTGTCCTAGGACTTAATGTCAAACCACTTTCTTTTGCTTTTAAAACCCAGTGTTCCATCGTTTTAACTGGCATAATGTCTTAAACTAGTACGCAGGAACACATGAGAATTTTTTACGAAAATTAAATAACATTAAAGACATAATACTACTATATTTTACAGGTGAACTGTCTCCGCTCACTGGACAACGTCAGACTTTTATACACTACATCTCCATAAACATTATTAACAGCATTAGAGTCACAACATCGCATCCCGAATTGTTGTTAGTTTAAACTATACAGTGTTTTCATTCACATGATGTTGTAGCCGAAATCTGGTATCTGAATGTCTGTCAGAAATTAGAACCATGTCCAGTTTTGTTGGGGACGTTTAATTCAGACACATGTGAGCAGACAATCCCAAAACACAGGTCGGTAATAACGACGCTAAATTGATTGAGGTTGGTTCCCGAGGCAGACAGCTGTGTGCGCACACTTCACCCGTTTAATCTCTCGGACTGTTTTTACGCACAGTCACATGGACAGAAACAGCCTTATTCACAGACATCGCTGAAGTCTAGTCGCTGAAGTCTGTTGGTTGATCAGGATGTAATATTTCTGAATCCAGAGTGAGCTAACGGGTGATCTCACGGGTGAAGTGTGTGCATTTGCGCACAGCTGTACAGCTGTCTGCCTTCTGCATGTCAGCGGGAACCAACTTCAATCAATGTAGCGACGTTATTACAGGTGGTGAAATGGAGTCATGTGATCATTGTTGCTACGTCTGATTGGTGAAACTAATGTGTAGAATAAATGGTTTAATTAAAAAAGTTGAGTGTTGCCCAATGTAGCGGAGTAAGAAGCGTTTCTTCTTCACAAATCTACTCAAGTAATAGTAAAACGTATGGTTCAATAAAACTACTCCAAGAAGTAAATTTTTTCAAAAAGTTACTTAAGTAAATGTAACGGAGTAAATGTAACTCGTTACTACCCATCTCTGGTCATACTTGGAGAGGCAAATATTTGGTACCAAAAGTTTGAGAACCACTGTTCTAGACAATAGACTTTCAACAGCAATCATAATTAAATCCATGTTCAGCCAGTAACTGAGACTCCAAAGTTACCCAAGGTATTACAAATTTTTGCCGAACTCATCCATCCACATTAAAAGAGCATTTTCAATTAACTCACGATCCTAAGGTTATCTCAATTAGCTAGATAGCTACAACTGGTACAATCTACCACAAGAAAAAATGAGAAGTTGCTTTTACGTAAGTTTGAAATCAAGGCTACAAGGAATCATTGTTGCAACTTTAAAGAATTGGACTCGAAATCAATCAACTCTGCTCAGCCCAGCCTTCCCTCTCCCTTATTATGCGCAGACAAGCACTTTAGACACTACCCTGGGGATTTTTGCACACGTAACATGGCGCTCATACGTAGCCAGCATCAATTTAGAGCATCATATTTGCATGTCATCAGAAATTGATGTTACGTATAAACACAGTTGCAGTCCCGCATATAACTGGTGGGGCAGTATGAGGCGAACTCAGCAACAGCTTTTAAACGCCACAAATATAGCAGTGAGTGCTGCTGTTTTCTCAGTCGTTATCTCAACATTAATCTCTGTTGCCATGGTTTCTGTTTACACTGTGCAAAGGCGGAACTTCACGGGGAAGTAATTCTATTGGTCAGGCGTGATTAGGCTCTAGTCTGCCTTCTCTTGGCTAAACTTTTCATTCCTCCAGACATACATAAAGTACACAAGGACCTATGTGAACAATGATACTGATGATGCTTCCGTTACCTACAAATACATGTTGACAAACAGCAAGTATACTCCTAGCTTTAGTCTTACTAAATTACAATAAATAAGAATGCCAGTCAACCAGAAATAATTGACCCGATTGGTTAGAAGGGTGAGGCTCACACAAAAACCTTTAGAAGGGAATATCTCTGCGCTGCTGACAGGCTGTTTGAGCGTCTGTAGTATACTGTATTTCTAGTAAAAGGTATTGCAAAAAAGGGTTACAAACAGTAGCTTTAAATAATAATAGTCAATCTATTGACCAGCAGAACATTGATATTTTTAGATTTCACTGCACCTGAAGTAAGCTTTGCTTCAGTGATAGTTCTAAATGTTAAAGATACTGTAGGAGGTTGTACCAAACTTACAAGATCATATTTACCCCAGGGACTAATTCAGAAAAGTTTTACACTGAGAAAGCACTTTCTGAACTGGCAACAATCTAGTCATTCGTGCAGCAAAGCCCCCTGCAACTGGCAGCATTTTCCAAAACACGAAAATCCAAGTTGCACCAAATAACTGATGCCAAGGAAACACACACAAAACCTTGCATGCTACTTTTTAACTTTAGCAGTAGACTCAAATGTAAAAACATAGCATTTGGTGGTTTCATTTCTAGTACTTCTGCAAAAGAAAAAAAAGTTGGTTCCAAAAGTTTGACTGTTAAAGCAAAAGCAGCTCAGGGAACAAGGCACAGTAGGAGTATTCACATGCTTGGATGTATTACTTGCATCTCTTCCTCCACATTGCAGCTCTGGCATGGCTATCCAGCGTCAATGTGAGTGTTTGTGTGCACATACCTATGTTTACTTGTTTTACATCCACCTTTATTATTTGCCTATAAATTGGTTAGCTTCTTTTTTTGGTGAAGCATGCATCCAATATCCAGTCATTACTGTATGCCTTTCAGTGTATGTCTGCTTATGTGTGTGTGTTTGTCCGTGAGGGGATGTTTACATGTGAAGTCCTGCTGACTGCAATATCCGGTGTGCACCTCCTCAGCTGAGAGGCAACCGGAGGTCCATTCCCTTTTCCTCATGGATCATTACAAGCTTTCAGCGGATACCTTGATGTGTGAAGAGTTTTTGTGTGTGGGTATGTGTGTGTGCAAACCTGCCAGTAAGAGCAGTGTAATGATAAGGGAGAAATCAATTCAAGGAGGCAGCGGGCAAACAATTGAATTGTTTGAAGGAGAATCTCATTTTCCTGAGCAATTTCGAAGGATTGCAAAGTTACAAATGACCTGCTAGCGCCATAATCCGGTTGCAACCCATTTCTCACAGTCGTGCCCTTCGTTCATAATCATATTATATGAGCAGCCAAGGTGTGGGCATTAGCTGTAATTGGGATGGGAGAACTTTTAGTGTAACAGTAGAAACACAAGGTGCAGTCCACTGTAGGTTCTTCCAGACCCTGGGAATCTCATTCTTCTTTACAACACTCCCTAAATGACAAGTTTTGAAACCCTACGCATGCTAACTAGATAGCTGACAATTCGTGCTGCCTGTTAGTGATTTATGCAAGTGTTCAATTAACACTGCTTTGATTTACCACCCATTTGTCTATTCTCGTGGCTAACATCCATTGCGGTTTCGCACGCTTTATTGCATCCTACATGATACCTCTTTCCTTTTATAATGTTGAGCTGTGTTGCTAATGGGCTATTGACTTGTGATTAGCAAAGATTTGATTGCTGTGTGCCTTTGTTCCAGCTGTTATGGTGGAAAAGAGACTCTGGGACATATAACAAGACAACGGGAGGGGGAGGGGACCGAAAGAGGTGCACTGCGAGCAAAGAGGGAACCCACCAGAAAATGATGAAATCTGGGGGTGGGGGATAAAGGATAAATGAAGAGGGAGACAGATTGAGGCAGAGAGAGAGAGAGAGTGATAAAGGGACGAAGCAGCGAACAGCGGGAGAAAAGGAGGGAGGCCCATCAGTGTATGGTGCCATGATTAAAATGTCCATACAGGGAGCAAGGGAAAGAAAAAAAAGGGAGAGAAGGAGGAATGGAGGAAAGAAGTGAAGGACAGAAAGTAATAGCACAGCTGAGAGAACACCTATAAACAAAAAGGCTGGTGTGGAACAAAAAAAAAGAAAAAAGATTGCACCATCCAATAGTGGCAGTGACACGGAGCATGTGCAGGCGAGCTTAAACACATTTACACCCACTCGTCACACTTTCTGACACCACACAGACATGCACAAATGTGAGTGGTGTTAGCCTTGTAATGTGCCAATAAATCACACAAAGAGCTAGATTGACCTTAGCTCTCCCTCCTCCCAACCTGCTCACTGTCCTCTGTCTGTTCATTGCACTTTGACACACACACAACAACAAGGCCTTTGGAGTGTGTGTGTTCCATTTATCTTAACCACATGTAAATAAAGTAGTAGCAGTATATCTGCCATATAGCATCTTTAATCACATAACATGAGATCGGGATTTGCATGAACACATGACATAAAAATAGAGAAATACCTGGAAACCTCAGTTGTTTTCTGTTTCTGTTAGTTGTGTTCTGTGTCTCCTGAAGTATTTATGTATTTGATTGTTTTTTGTTTTCAGTTTCTGCAGTTTATCTCTGTAGTGAAATTTTTTTTATTAAATATATTTCTTTCAACATTTTAGTGCATTTCTGTATTTGGTATTTATTTTTATTTCTGTATTTGGTTTATTTTTGATAATTTTATTGTGCATGTCTGTAGTTTCTATATTTGATTTTTTTTTTCTATTTTTACAGTGTTTCTGTTTTCAGTATTTTTATTTTCTGTTTTTGCAACATATTTCTGTATTTGGTAGTTTTCTCGACTTTGTAGCACATTTCTGTATTTGTATTTTTGCCTTGGTGCATGTATATTCTTAAGTTGCACAACACTGAGCTCTCAAGGCAAACTAGAAACCTATCAAATTGCAGCCAGTTCAATTCCCCTCATCTATTTGTAATTTTGATACAAGTCTCACATAATGTCTTTTTCTCTTTCTGTCACGGTGAAACTGAGAAAATCTGAAGGTGCCTTTACCAGCTGATAGCAAATAACCAGACCACCCCTAATGGTTAAGGTTACTAAGAGCTGGGGGCTAGATACATGCAGCACTATTCTAATGAGTTATTTCTGCTTGATGACCAAGGGACATTTGGAGGTTTCAAGGCAGACCTTTGAATTTCAATGAAACAGAGGTTATGCATTCACCTACCACTATGTGTGTGTTCATGCAAGTAAAATCATGATTAAACATAAAGGTGATCAGTGTTACAAGAGTGCTCAAGCAAAATACTGCACATGCAGTGTTCATTTTTTCCTCCTCACTGTTTTGATACTTCAATTGTACAGCAACATAATTATCTTTTTTCCACTGGGTCAATTCTCTGCTCATGTTTTGTTTTTTTTATATCCTTGTTTCTATAGTAACACCTCAGACATCTGTTGGAGTTTTCTCCAACGTGACCTTATAGTCACTGACTGACTAACAGCATCTGCTTAGAATACACTCTTTTACAATTGGCTTCTGCTATGGCAGGTTTGGACTGATTAAGCATCAAATTTCTCATCCTAGAAAGACTGCCAAGATTGGTAATGAGGGAGTCTTGGAGCAGTGTTAGTTTCACATTTCATCCTTTAAATGGAGCTGAATGATCTAAACCAGCTATAATTTACTGCACTTTTGTTTTAACACATCAGATTTAGATTCAAGATTCTTTATTTCACATACATAGTTAAGCTAGTACAACATATAGTGAAAGGTATCCTGATCGCTCCTGAGACTGTGCAAATTCAACAAACTAAAGTATGATAAGAGAATTAAAACTAAGATTAAAAACATACAGAAAAAAGTCTATACAAATTTATATATACAAAGATATCCAACAAAAGAGAATCAGGTGATGTAAACAATATACTGTATGCAAGTAAAGTGTGGAGTGTAAAGTGCAGTGTGCTAAACTACTGAATAGTGATACGTGATGCTTGAACAGCGAGTATCAGTGATCCAGTGTGTTGGCCCCTCTAGTTGGACATTCAGGATTGCTTTGTTAAAGTCTCCCGCCACAATGAGCACTGTGTCCGGGTGTTTGTTTTGAATCCCACTAAGCATCATGGAGTTCAAATAAAGCAATAACTGTGTCCGCATGAGGTGGGATGTAAACAGCAGTGGTGATAACCAAGCTGAACTCGCGAGGCAGGTAGAACTGATGGCATTTGATGGTGAGATATTCCAAATGAGGGGAGCAGGAGTGAGAAAGAAGAGAAACGCTCTTAGCCTTGCACCACTTAATGTTCACCATAAAACAGACAACTAAGCCTTTAGACTTTTTGGCGTCCGCTGTTCTGTCCATGCGGGACACTGAGAAAAAGTCTGCCGGAGCCATCGCTTAATCTGGCACCACAGGGGTCACCCATGTCTCAGTGAATCACAAAATATTGCAGTCCATCACATCCCGTTGGAAAGTCACTCTTGCTCTGAGATCGTCCAGCTTGTTTTCCAGTAACTGTACATTTGTAAGCAGAATGATGAGCAGTGGAGGGTGATGGGCTCATTTCATCAGTCTGTTCCAGACTCCGCCGTGAGTCCCGTGGTGTTTCTTTGTTCACCACCGCAGGGTTGCATCCTTTGTCCTCCCCTGTACTCAAGACTCCCCTGCACTCCGGATCTAAGCTGGCCACGACAGATTGGGTTGTAAAGTTTTGAACATAGCATTAGAGCAGTGATTTATGATATCCCAAAGTTTATAAAGTGTACAGGGTAGAAGCGAACAGGACGCAAGGAAGAGATTGATTCTCAGCATATTTAAAAAATTTATTACGTATCAAATTAAAACATGATGACAGCTTACAACTACCAAGTAAAACAATATTACAGCTTATACTAATTGTATTACTCATATTAATCATATAGCACAATGCTATCACTGCTCGTGCAGATGCTTATTATTATCCTTTAAAGGACAAGTTATAATTGTCTGGGGTTTTGTCACTATGACAGTGACCACTTTCATATTGCAAGTGGTTATTGTTTTACAACTATAAAATATAAAATAAAGTGCAAAATAGTAATTGATTCATTTCCAGACAACTAAATCAGTTTTGCTAAAACTCTAATACAGATGTAAACCGATGATTCTAGTAATACTTTAAGTTTTCTCTTACTGTCATTAAATCTTCAAAGAATACCTTATGTGGTTACTTTGTGCTCTTTATCTATAATAATGCCCATTATTATATTAAAAAGCCACTAATTCTCTTTTTCCCTATCAAAGGGATCACTACGGTGCTGACTATGACCACTATCAACACCCATTTGAGAGAGACTCTGCCCAAGATCCCCTATGTGAAAGCTATTGACATGTACCTGATGGGCTGTTTCGTCATGGTGTTCTTGGCCCTGCTGGAGTATGCATTCGTCAACTACATCTTCTTTGGGCGGGGCCCTCAAATGCAAAAGAAGTTAGCTGAGAAGGCAGAGAAGGCCAACAACGAGAAGGCCAAGTACGATGCAGCCAGGGTGAGTTGGGATTTGATTGTCGGACATGATTTCTGGCCTTCAGTGTGCAACTGACCCTAATGTATGTGTATGCTCAAAAATAATTTAAAATTTGTTGTAGCTGATATTTACAGAAAGGTATTTGCCTGTAGCCTGTCAATGTTGAATCAAATATTAATCTGTTATGAATATTTGGTTATTTCCACCAAAAATACCACAGGACATGATTGTGAAAAGGACTAAGTGGACAAAGTCTCAAATTAATTAATTTCTCTTCTTCCCAACAGGACATGAATGATAAAACAGTCTTGACAATGCAATTATACTATAATGAACTTTTTTGTCAGCTCCTGACAGCAGAAGCAGCAAAAGGAAAATGTTCTGCATTATTAAATTGTATTACATTATCACATTATTCATAGGAGGCTTCAACAGCCAAAATATGTTGGGTTTAAAAAGACAAATCGGGTATTTTGTTGCCCACATGTGGCTGAATATGTTCATTTTCCCAGGAGGCAGGTAGTAGGACTGCATCCCTAAAACGGTCCAATCAGGTTAAAGGTCTTCGCCACTCACGCTCGGTGAGTTGATTGTTCAGTGAGACTCTTCAATATCCTTGAGTCAACTGCCATTACCATCAGCTAACATAGATGTTTTTTTCAATTTTATTTCGCCTTAATGAAAAATATTTCTACATCCATGCAATGAGTCAATCGACAGCAGACATCTTCATGACATTGCCTTATTCTCAAGAGTATTCATTTTGACTTTGATTCATTGCGGTTTTTTCTGCATTGAAACAACACTCATGCTCGATCTTACATTGTAAAATTGGTGTTTCAGATATGAACCTGTTTCTCCTTTCAGAGCTCATCCTGAATGCATGCTATCTGTATAACATCATTAAAAGCCACATTTCTTACACAGCTTTCATGAAGTGACATGCGCATGTCGGGATGTGGCGAATCAGTCTGACTTTCAGTGCAAAGTCACTGCCGAGGTCCCCCAGGATTCTTTTTAAAATGGAAGTCTTAATTTGAAATCTGAATTTGAAAACATTTATATACTTTAAATATATTTTGAAAATATTAATGAAGCATGTATTGTTAAATAAGTATTATAAGTAATAGCCTTCATGTATTCCAAGTAGCAATTCTCCAACTCAGTGTTTATATGATAGAACTTTGAACAAAAGTTGGTTGCTAGCTGCTATAACTTAACTTGATACACTGGCATTTTGGGAATCGAAACATGGGTTGCACAAATACTCCAGCAGAAATAACACAAGGCAAACATTTTTGTTGCTTTCAATTTGTCAATATGTCTCTCTGCAATCTCTCACTTTAAAAAGGGAAATGTGGGACCATAGCTCACTCTGTTTGCATGAATGATCACCACTGTCCATTACTTTTTTGTTTTGTGAAACACACATCGTAGGCATAGAGTATTATGTGTTTGATTAAATTGTTCAGAGTGATGATGTGGGCTTACATTGCTTCAGACAGGGGAAAAAAATATTCGGTCCACAGCTTGTATAACAGGAGGCATGATATCCAGGTCCAATCAGTGGACATTTTGACAGCTCTGCTATTACTGTGACTAGATCCGTCTCCCTCACCATGACATTTTGGGCTATTTTAGTCATTCAGAAGAAAAAAAATATTCACTGACATTTCATTGATTAACTGTCAGTAGAAATTCACGTTCTGTTCTTTGTGTATGCAGAGCTGTAGAGGTGCAGTATGACCAGACGAGCAATAGTCATAACTACTAATACAAACAGCTGCTTTTAAAAAGTGCCATCCAGTTGATGCATGAAACACAAACTGTGCCTGAAACTGCTCCCACAAAAAGGTTTCTTGCTGATGACGCAAAGATAATAATTCATGACTTGACTTGCTGCTGTAGCAGAAGCAAACCATGATATTCATGGATGAACAATGGGCCACTGGGGACAGACTTATAAAAGGCTCTACATGGCTACTGCATAGTAGTAGGTAGTAGACACAGACTGAAATAGACACAAAGTGTGGTTGTTGTCTGTGTCTTTGTAGTTGTTTTGTATCTCTATGTCATTTCAAATCTCCTATTAGTCATTTTGAGTGTCTTTGTAGTCATTTAAAATCTCTTTGTTTTCATTTTGAGTCTTTGAGTAGTTCTTTTGGATCTCTCTGTTGTCATTCAGAGTCTCTTTGTATGACTTTTCAACAAAAATGTTGAAACAGAGGCTCTGGTCTAGGGGGACTGTGACCCCTTGGGCACATTGGGTAATCCTCCACAATGACAACCACATTTCATTGTCTTGAGTGCACTGTACACTGAGGGAAAGTGCTTTAAAAGTTTAGGTAGTGTCTTCTTGCATGTTGCATCTTGCACATAATGTTGTTAATTAGTTTTCTCACTTCTTTATTAATTTAGGCGGAACCGCATGGCCACGGGAACATCCTGCTAACCACCCTGGAGATCCATAATGAAGTGGCAGGAGGTGAGATCACCACCAGTGTGGCGGACATTAGGAACTCTCAGTCCATGGTGCAGCTGGACAGCACGGCTTCGGCGCACATCCAGTACCGCAAGCAGAGCGGTGGAATTGGCCCACGCTCCGCCAGCCGCCACTCTCTGGACCGGTCTGCCCAGATGAAACGCAGCCGCCTGCGAAGACGGTCTTCGCAGCTCAAAATCAAAATCCCTGATCTGACGGATGTGAACGCCATTGACCGCTGGTCACGAATCATTTTCCCCTCCGTTTTCTCACTGTTCAACCTCGTCTACTGGCTCTACTATGTCTGATTGGGCTGTTTTGTTGAGGTGTTTGTTGTTGTATGATTTTTTTTCCATTTTGTTTCTTTTTCTTCCTTTTTTTGTTTCTTTTATACATTATGTAATATGTTGAATTAAAGACTGCAACAACATAAGACAAAAAGAGACTAAGAAAGACTATTGAGTTTTGGACCAAGTTCTCTTAAATTGTTGTTTTTTTTTATGTTTGGAAGTCTTTGAATCCTTAGTAACAAGGTCTTTTTATTTTCTGAAGTATGTACTGTAATTGGGACTTGTGACAGCCATTTCCCAACATTTGACTTTTGGTGAACTGTATATATAGAGATATAAAGCCAGCAATTCAATAAATAGTACAGTATTTGCAAAAAAATTAAAATAAACACAACAGCAGTTAATGCAAAGATTTTTCTAATAAAAAAAATAATGAAGAAAACTTTACACTAAAGTATAAAGTGGTTGAAGTGCAGGCAATTCCTAAAAATCATTAAACAAACTAATGTATGTTTGACTGGCACCCTATGCACTATTAATGCATGTAATGATCAGTCTTGGTAGAAAAATAACCACTCCTTTTTTGTCTTGGGTTATGACACAACTTTACAGAAGAAAAGACTGTGGATTTGTATTTCTTTATAGCCTTGATAACACACAGTATACTTGCTATTAACTAATTTATGCATTGATCTGATAAACCTTTACCCAATTTAAAGTTGAGGATTTTATCCTCTGTTCAGGATGATTGTGACTCAGGTTGTGAATTTTTTGCTATTTGGCATCTTTTTCTTGACAAAGAAAAGTGTCACTGAAATAACCTTTATGGTCATTTGATATGATAAAAAGCACAAATATGAGTAAAACTGCCATCTTTTCCACTTCTACCTTCTAGCAGCAGCGCTTCAAGTGATAGCATGACAGAATTGCACTCAATTAATCAAACTTCCTCTAAAAACTGTCTTACTTTATTTTCAAACAACAGCCAAGGGCCTTTGGGGCGACCGTTATTCAACCCATGAAATATTATGATATTTTTGTACTCTGTGTCTTCAGGTATTCAATATGATTTCCTAACGTCTTGTCTTGTTTTCTTTCGCTTAACACTAACTCTGTTATGGCGATAGAGTGGAGGAATAAAACCTAGTGTTTGTACATAAGTACATAGATGTGTATATACATAAATGTGTATATATATATATATACTGTGAGTACAACCCAAAATGAAAATGATCAAATATTGAGCATTTTGTGATTGTCATACTGGCTATTACTGGTCAGACTAATGCAAAAAACAAAAAAACAAAAACAAATATAGGCAAAGATCACACAGGGATTAAACAAATGAACCAACAGGTCAGTCTGAGCATTTGTGGGTACCCTGATTACATTTCTTGTCAAACATTCGACCATGCTGAATTCCACCGTATGTATGTTTAAATCTGTATTTCAGAGCTGTAATGCACATGGATTTTACGATAACCAGTCTGTTGACTAATGAGCACATACTAGCATTGAATGTATCAGATCCATTCTTCAGGGAGAGGATAATGAGCCATGGTCATCATTTCTCCATCAGAATGTAACATGCCCATTCTTGCGTCGCAAGTGACGAAGGAAGAGAGGGAAGGGATGATGTTTCAACAGTGTGTGCATGTGCATGTGTGTGTAAGATGGGAAATGGAAAAGGAGAGTGAGAGAGAGGAAGGCATGGGTAGAATATTTTTTGTGTGTGCCGTTTGCCCGACTATGGACAAATGTCAAAGTATATTTGTTTTGTGAATAAAAGTAACTCTTCTGTCATAAGTCTTTGGATAAACTGCCACTTCCCGTAAAGCCGCAAACAAAAAAGAACAGTTACAACTCATGGACAATGATGTAAATCTGAAACATTCTTGTTCAGTCATGAAATACATCCACAATTTGTGCATGCACATGAATACAAGACACGAAAACAATAGCACTTGGTTTGGTTGTGATTGAGCTGTTTGGTTTATACAAGAGCCACTGACAGTCAGAGTTTGGATCAATTTAACGTGGAAATGAAAAACAGTTGAACAGTCTCATGTATGACTAGGAACTGAATGTATTGTACTTGGATTGTTGCTGCACAAAAGCAATTTTATTTCTGGAAACAGGATTAACCTCAGCCCTCATTAATAGGGCTCTAGTTGATTCCACACTCAAGCAGTTGACCCTGGGTCTCCTGTCTTCTTGTCCTGTTTTCTGTACAGACTGGGCGAAATACATGAACTGGGTCCAAAAAATAAAAAACCTCCAGTTATAGGTGACATAACGCTTATAAATAACAAATATATTGATAAGCGAATGTTTGTCTTTCCTGTTTCCATTGGTTTGTATGCTAGCATTCTGTGTGAACAAAGAAAGAACAGTTGTCTTGATTCTGATTTTGGGTACAAAAATTATATTTCGTGATCACATTAATTTAAGGTAGAGCATTGTTAAAGTCTCTGAACCAGTTTGTCCAAAGATGTTTGAAGCTGCTTTGTGTTGTTAGGAGATATTTTTACCTACAAAATGTCAAAACAGCTCATTAAGCTTCAGCTGTGTGTAAATAAAATACAATAAGAGATTTCTGAAGCTACAAAATAATTGTCAAAATATCTTCCTGGCTTACTGGTTCACTTTGATTTAAAGGATAACATTTTTGCAGTTGGTCTCTGTATGAGTCATTTTATTACCAAATTAGTGCAGTTGAAAAGTGAACGAGAAGACAGCTGTTACAAACTCTAGATACTTGTTTATCATGCATGCAACTACAATTCGTAACTTGGGAGGACTTTTTTTATAAAAAAAGATATTTTACAAACTCATTTATGAGAACTGCCAACTGCTCATTTTAGAGATGATATGATGCCATGTGAGCTTACAGTATAATAAAAAGAAAAAAAAAAAGTAAAAAAAATAATAAATAAAGTCATCAAAGACTTCAGGTGTTGTATGGCCTTGGTCCCATAATGGAATGTGAAATGTTCTGTGCTGCCACAAAATGTATTTAGGCTTAGATTTATACTGTATATCTCTGTACGTTTCTGTTCCTTTTTGAATAGATTATCATGTTAAACCATCAAATAAATGATACATTGTACCTGTGTATTTGGTATTGCAAACATGCATGACACGCCATAAGTAATCTGCATAAAACGTTGATGTTGAAGTAGTTCCCTGGATAAATGAAGATTGTGACAACGTGGAGGTGGAGGTTATTATTATTATAACCTGTCAATTTTCCATCCTACTCAGTTGGAACATGGTTCATGAGAACCTTTGCAGCTTTTCTGTACAAGTGGTCTGAAAAATGTATTGCAATCTGAGAAAGGTTTTATTTTTCTTCAAGGAACTCATTTCTTCCCATAAACAGTGGATCAATGAGAAAAACTATACTAGAACCCTACAACTATAGAGGGTAATGTGTATTTACAAAGAGAGTTTCCTGCTTTAAAGCTAATGATAATAATTAGGCCATTAGAAGGAGGTCAGAGACACCAAAGGGACCCGCGCAGAACTATTTTCGATTTCGTGATCACACAACAGTACATTTACAGAGAATGTTCTTTAGTAGTTTCTGGGTTTTAGTTCTTCAGCTTCCATTGATGTTATGGGCTCATGGTTCTTATAGGATGCTAGGCAAGATAAAGTTAGATGCAGATATATATACACTACTCACAAAAAGTTAGGGATATTTGGCTTTCGGGTGAAATTTATGGAAAACGTAAAAAGTTCAC
>JAUMHL010000013.1:7135368-7200398 GCA_032362345.1 Sandelia bainsii
TAGAAGTACATTTTTTTCCAAAATGTTACTTAAGTAAATGTAACGGAGTAAATGTAACTCGTTACTACCCACCTCTGAACTCAACATGCATATGCTAACATAGCAATGCAGTTCATTAAGGATGAGTCTCTAATGCAGTCTCTATGGGACCACTTTAAAGAGCATGCACGTGCAGAATGTGAGGCTCCGGGGTGCTCAAGCCCATGCCCTTTTCCCAAATTAATCAATGGTACCGCTCAACTTTAACTCTCAGGGCTCATAGCTTTTGATGCCTCAGCTCTGTTGGTATATAAAGATGTATATAAATTCAACGGTATAAGGTACAAACAAATAATTGATATTGTTTTGTTAGACTATTTAAATATGTTTGCTGCACTGACTGACATTACATCATAAAACGTTGGGCCATAAGATGAAGAATCAAAAGTAAAAGTAAAATTTTTCCATATTTTATCTATTTCAGATTACAAACAAATATTTTCAAATGTTTACTGACTTCACATGTACGGCCCCAGGCGCCATTTGAAAAGATAATAAAGCTTTAAACAGCGCTGCCTTTTTGTTGCTATTATTTCTATCAAGGTAAAAATAAAATTCAAATTCCAACACCCTCTGAACAGGGAGCTCAAAGCAGAGGCAGTGAATAGTAATGGTTAAATGTAATGATGCTATTGCTTGCTAAATGTTACTGACAACAAGCTACAGATTTTATATGTTGCCAATGATTTTTATATGTTTGTTCTTTAGCTCTATAGTGGGTGACTATGGGTCTGTTTGTCTCCCATCTTTATGGGATGTAAGGTAATGTAAGTTATGCAAGGGAAGCCTGTGATGTTAAAATAAATCAATAATTTAATCTGGATGGGCCACAAATAAACAACATGTCAGTTTTGGGGAAAGAATGGATGTAATTCAATAATAATAAATAGTAGTAGTATTTAGCACAGTAAAGAAACTGCCTGATGGAATCTTTTTAGGAGTGCAACCCCCCCCCCATCTCAGGTAGAGAAAATATATAGTATATTGCTATATCAGAAACTATTTATGCATGACGACTTTGGAAAATGCTGAGCTTGGCTTTCCAAATCCCCACTGCCCCTCCAAATTATGAGTCCCTTGGGCACATGTAATAGGGTTTTAATCTCTTTCCTTTGGTGCCTGGATATGGAGTATATAACCCCAAGGTAAATTGCACAGTTTATCATTAAACTAATCATTTAGAGAATGTCATTGTTCAGCAGTTTGAAGGAGGCATGTGTCTGGGGCTCTTGTTGATAACAAGGCATATAGTATAGTATTTTATTCTATGACAGGCCCACAGAGAAACAATTCATACAAAAACTCTGAGTTCAAATGTGGTATTGAGAAGCCTGACCAAACATAAGATGTGACTTACGTTACTGAAGACTGGATATCCAGGCTGCTAGAGGGTTACATCAAGATGATATTTCAGAAAAACTTTCAACTATGTTGCAGCAGGACGTTCAAAGTTTTGCATAAGGTTTAATATAGCAGATCCAGTCAATATGTTTGTTTATCCAACAGTACTGTACCTACCTGCATAACTTCCTACTCACGGTACAGTGCTTGCTTCAGTATCATCACATCCAAAGAAACCAAAGTACAGATTTGCAAGAGACTTCAGCTGCTGTCAAACTGTTTCTAGCACATGA
This sequence comes from Sandelia bainsii, assembly GCA_032362345.1. NCBI lineage: Eukaryota > Metazoa > Chordata > Actinopteri > Anabantiformes > Anabantidae > Sandelia > Sandelia bainsii. The sequence continues at coordinate 7,137,042 of JAUMHL010000013.1, forward strand.
GGTCCCCAGATCATTTCTGAGAGGGGGAAAAAATAACACACTCCTACTCCTTAACTTTGTCAGTTTCTTTTGCTGCATTGGAAACAACTGTTCTCCAGTCCTTATTTTAGAATACAGATAAATAAAAGATTTGGGTTCTTATCAAACCTTACAGTTTCGACCTGGTGTTTCTCAGGAGCGAGGTGGTCGTTGAGAGGCTGTCAGAAGTATTGTGACAGATGACTATGGGCCAACAAGATGCCAAGTCACTAATAAAAAGCACTCAAGAGGGCCATAAACTAAAAGTCAACCAAAGGTTATAGGAACAAAAGAAAATGATATTTTTTACAAGCAGCATCCTCCCTCTCTGCCTTGCAATCACTCATTTTGAGCTTATCTACTTGGTCTGAATACCGATTCTGAAGCTTTAAGAATGAACAAGCTTTTGATAAATGGAAAGCTACATAAATGTCAAGAGATTACTAAATGGCCTAGCCTCTGGGCTTGATATCATTAACTGTGCAAAAGATCTGCATCTGTACAATTACTCAAAGAATTATAATACAGCTCAAACGCCGAGGGAACATGTTACAGAACATAAAATTAGACAGGAACTGTAGCACATTTAAGCAAATAAGCCTCGACAGGTTTCATGACTTTTTTCTTGGGCAGAGATAATAAGATGCACTGTTAGGCTTGAAGCAAAACATACAGTATGAGCTGCTGTGAATCTGCTGTGGTGAGTGACTTATGGTGTTCATAAAAAAGCAGTGATGAGAAAGATTTTTTTTTTTCTTCATTTCTTGTCAAGAATTAGATTGACATTAGTCCATTGGGGAAATGGGGTCTCAACAGCAGCTAATAACTTAGTACAACAAAGAAAAATGCACAAAGAGAAGATACAGGACAGAAATATGATTGTTATATGAAATATTCTTCAGACAAGCAGTATAAATAGTGGTTAAAGAGAACCATATAGTGGTTCTTTGAGTACATTATTTTGAGCTAAATGCTAATATCAGCATGCTCACAATGACTGTGCTAGCACAATAGTGATTAGGAGGTGTATTGTGTAGCATGCTAACGATTAATCACCAGCAAGTGTAGCTGAGGCTGATGGGAACTACAGCAATTTTAATTATAAAGTACTGAATAAATTGATGCTTTGACCTAACGATGACATCAAAGCTAAAAAGTCAGGGGATTAACAAAGTTACTACAATTCATCCATGAATATCTGGACTGAATTTCACAGCAACAATCCATCCAGTAGTTGTTGATAAATTTTCACTCAAAGCAAAAATGTCAACTTGCTGGTGATGCCTTAGGATAATGCAAGTTCCTGAGGTGTTGCTCTTGCAGTTTTGTTCTGTGGTCATTTTATTATGTAACTGTAGTGTTAAACAACATCGGACTCAGAAAAAGAAAGCGGGCGTCCTGGGTATATTCAACCAGAGTTCATAAAAAAAAAAGGTAGAAGAATTCACAGCCAAACGTGCAGGAATTTTTTTTGCATTTACTTCAAGAGTACATGTTACCACAGGTGGGAAAAACCCAAACGTTTCAGCTATGCCAATAATTCTTCACTTTCATGACTGAGTCCCTTTAGCTCATTGCCAACAATGACTGCCAACTTATCACCAGAAGGTGTGTAAAATGCAACCCTACAAACAGGCGTTTTCCCAAATCTGCCTTTCTGAAAATCTCACAGAAACCTTAATCCTATAATCACCAAACAAAAAAACACACGTCTAGAACTACTAATACAAATAAAAACACACAATACGCATTAAACCTAATGTCTGCCTACTGTAAATTACAACAAATGCATGATAAACATCAGGCAAACAGTCATCAGTCATTTTAGTGTAACACAAAATTAAAAAGCTATTAAAATGACTGATTGGAAAGGAGTCTGGCAAAATTCCTCGTTTAAATTCGTAGGAGACGTGGCATTAATAGGTTTGAAAATTCAATAGGCTTCACGGTGTAGAAACCTTTCCAGATTACCACTTCTGCACGACGTTTCTTTCTACATAGACTTAAGGGCATGGACGCTGCAACGTATCTATAGCACACTGCTGTGACAGGTTAAGCAAGATTTAATGCAGAAATCTATACCAGAAAATAAGTTTATACAATGCCCTGTTTTCATGAGTGTCACAGCCATATGTCTTCTAACATCAGTTCTGACAAGCATGTTAGATAGATCTGACCGCTGTAGTGAAACACATTTGTCTTATGGATATAAACTCCAGGGATAAGCTTCATTTTCTTCATAATGACTGATGACTTATAAATAGAAGATCGCACTGACTTACAGGATTTCAGCCCACCTCACTTTTTCATAAGCAATAAAATGTATCCATACAGTTTAATCTAATACACCTTTCTTACTTGGTCTGGTCAAACCAGTAGCTTATGTTGACGTTGGCAAACTGTGGTGCGACTAACATCAATCTTTTTCTTGTTCACTCATTCTACCAATACATTATGTTTTAGCATTTTTCAATAATCATGCAACTATCATCTATTTTGCTGTTTAAACACTTAACTTTTGTTTTAAAAATGAAGGTTTAGTAGTTTTATTTAAAGAGAAATTTGATTCAGGCAGGAACACACTTGGTTAACATAATCTGCTTCTTTATCAATTAAATTTTAACATGCTTGCTGACTTTGTGGTACTGTGAGCAAAAGTAATATAACATAGTAAGATAAAAATGTTTAAACTTTTACCACAGCAGTGAGTTACAGTACTCCAAACAGGCCTTCAACAGTTGCATAGCAACAGCAGCATCCACCACTGGGGTTTCCTGCATACAGTAGATGTGAGTGTGTTTGTTGAAAGTGAGGCATCCCATGGACTCTGAGGCCAAGCTGCTCTGATGGGCATATGAAGCAAATTATCAATACGTTTTTCATTTTTGTTGACCCTAGTTGAAAGTGCCGAGTGGACAAATCGAGGTGGATTCTCAAACCTAATAGTCGACCTAAATAACCAAGCCCGAGAAACTCAAGATTCAGCCATGTTTCTTATTGAGAAACTCACTGAATGAATTCTTTCTGATGTCTTCTTTCTCTCTTTTATCCCCTCCCTGCCTGCCAACTGACATACTTTCTTTTAATTCATCAGCAGCACGGCGAGCAATGGAGGGAGCGTGGGAGACAGTAGGAGAGAGAAAGAAAGTGTGTTTCAGCATCAAAAGACTGTCTGGGAGACTAAGGGGAATACATTGACTCTTCGATGTGCGTTTTGATGATGCATTTCTGTTTTATGAACTCAATGATATACAACAGCAGCAGAAGTGTATTAACCTACTTCTTCCTTTACTGTTCTCGCATCTGTCTCACTTGCTCTCTCTCCCTTATCGTAATACACTCTGTTGCTCATTATTCCCTCTCTTGCATGTGTCTTTACTTCTCTTGTCTCACATTATTACCTGTCCTTTATTTTGTAAAACATACTTTCTGGCATCAGCTGACAGGTGAGGACATGCTGTGCAAGACAGCATTTTGATGGCTCATCCTTCCTGCAATGAAATCTTTTCCAGTCCCTGGACAATAAACTTTTCTTGAAGAAGCAACTGCATATTTCTAAATCATTAAAGATTTCAAGGGCTATTCCCCAAGTGTTCAATACTTCAGAGAATAACATATCCTATTATGTATGACCCAGAAACAACTCACTCATATCTTGAGTCACATATGTTAACTGCAATGCAAAAAACAGGCTTTTTAAAGAGACATAAAAGTGAATACTAACTACTGTTTTGCTTTGTTAAACCAGAGAGGAAGATTTTGTACAGTCTAGCTTAGCCTTTGTGGCAGTAATACAATTAGTGTTCTGTTTAATTGAACTTGATCACCTCTCTTTGTTACAATACTCTACACTGTTCAGATGTCTTTGTCTCTTTGGGGGATACATCAGCTAGATGACAACTAATGAGAATTAACAGACATAACACATGGAGGCGCCATAACATCTGTCTGTCAGGGAGAATTTACATAAATGTGTTAATTCTGCAGTTTGGAATCTAGACTTATGTCTATCGTACCATAGATACGCATTTGGACAACACTACTGACAGTAGAAACAGAGTAGGAACTGTTAAGTCTGTTTAGTGAGACTAAATATGAAAAATATACCCACTTATATAAGGGGTGGCTGTACTGGTTAGTTTTGATACATTGATTGATACAATACACTTTAAAGCTGCTATAGTCATTTTTTATGTTAACAGTGATAAGGAGTCACTCAGTGTTGAGTATCATCACCAAACTCTGCAGTTTAACTCAGCTTAATGGAGAATTAGTGTCTTTTAAATCACCGTTTAGCTTTTTCTGATCTGCAGCTTTAATGTTTTCACTCCCACTGCCGTCTTCAGTTTCAGCAGCAACAAGTTGTGTTCAAAAAAACAAAAACAACAATGCACTTCATGCCTACATGTAAACAACAGAAAGATAAAATTAGCCACTATCTGATGAACACAGTGGAGCACATAGCAATTAAAAGGCAGCAAATATTAAGCGAAGCACATCTACTAAATGAATGCTACCACTGCTGTTTGCTAACATGTTAGCCATCAACATCACAAGGACATGTCAGTGATATATTTACAGCTATATATCTCCAAAAAGGCTAACATTCTTTTGTAAAAGTGCTGTACTAAAGTTAATGACAGAGTCATTTCTACTGGCCTTTGTGCCGATTTAATATGGACTGAGTTTACTATCAGAATTAGAATCAATTGTTGCACACACAAGGAATTTGATTCCAGTTTCTACTGACTCGCAGCATACTTACACAAAGTATGAATGACAATAATAAGGAAAATTTACATGCACACACACAAGCATGAACAGATGTACTCCAGGAAATAGCCACATGCAAAACCCCTACTAGTAAAACATGTGTAAAGAAAGAACAAACACTAGGCTGGCAAATGCTTCAGTGCTGGCTTTCAGGTGACTATATATGAGGCTGAGGACTAATAAGATGCAGGTGTGTGATTGATGATTGGTCAGTTGAATAATAGGTTCTGAAAACTGAAAACTACTTTTAATTGAAGTAGCTGTGTTATTATGGGCCATGTAGAGATGTAGTGGAAGAGTTTTTGGTTGTCACATATTATAAAATACAATATATCCTGCAGGATGGTCTATAGTTTGGACTTAATGTGAAATCCTGCTGTTTGTGTACATAACCACTTGATGCCTTATGATTCCAACAGCTTAATTTATTCCAAGTACTGAAGTCTGACTGAAGTTCTCTGACACTAAACTTAATTAAAGCACTTTATCACAGTTTCTTAAGTTTCATCCAGTCATTATACAAACTTCTCACACTGTCAGAAATGACCACCTCAAAAAAGTCATTCGATCTCATATTCAGCTCTATCAGATGTAGTGGAATAATTTAAGTCTTCCCACTGCACTTTCTCTTGATTCATCAGTATCTCATGGCAGATCTCGCTTCAAAATAGTCATACATGTTTCATGACGAATGACATTACCAGACTTGACTTTTTACTTGATTTGAAGACAGAATACAAAATGAAATCACTTGTTACATAGACTGCTTCTTTTTTTTTTTTTTTGAGTGTGCATCCCTATTTCCTGTGTTCAGACTTCATCACACTGTGTGTCCTCCTATTTGTTCTCCACTGGCAGGAGCACTTCTATTCCCTGGGCTCATTATGATCAGAACAAAGTGAGCGGTGGCTGCCAGCGAGCGGGTGACTGTAGACACAAAAGTATCTTTGTTTTAAATGTCACCATATATCTCCAAAAAGGTTAACAACTCTGTTTTATCATTCTGGGTTTGTTGCAGTTTCTCTGAACGAGACAAAAGAGTTTAAACAAATTTATGTCAGTCTATTTCACACAGTGAGTGTGCTCTTTTTCCAAGACCAATACGTAAATAAAGAAAAGCTGAGACATAGATGCAGCAAAATTGTTTGTTTATGGACAAAGATTTTTTGTGAAAAAGAGAAATCATAATTGTGACTCTCAACACTTTATCTGTCGAATTTAAACACTGTATCAGCACACAAGCATCACACAAAAATGCGTGGCTGCATTTGGATTTCATAACTGTGAATGAAGAACTAAATTAGCATTAGTTTAAAGAAAAAAGCAGCAAGCGATTGTGTGCCTTCACAGGATGCCAAAGTAAAAAACGCATCAGCACTAAGAATAAGCTTGTACTTTCTGCCCTCTGCTGGAAACTTTAAGTACATACGTACATGCACGCACTATCCTGCACCTGCACTCCATCACCCCTTCCAAACACACATTCACACGCCCACACACTCATCTTCAGACACAAAGAGGCGTGTTTGTGTGGTTAATGCTCTCCGTTTTCACATTTCTTGCTAATTAGCAGCTGCTTGTAGCTCATACAGACATATATATTTAAAAGACATTTTATTTAGCCTGTGTCGATGGAGCCATAGACACCTTATTGCATGTTTAATTACTCCATGTTTCTAGTCTGCACTGTGCAGGGGCCAATTTTATGGACAGTTTTACACTTTCCAATTATTACTCGCCAGTGTTAGAGAGGTGGGCTGGATGGAAATCAAATCAAATCTTATTCAGTATTCTTTCATATTTTAATATATACATATGGTTAACATAGAGATGTATTTAGTTTACCAATAAAAGGCTAGCATAATGGAAATGTGAAGGTCAGGGAGCAGGATGGACAAACAAAGAAAAAACTACTGTAGTCTACAGCAGTTTCATAAGTGTTTGTTGGTCCTTATTTTGTATTCTCACAGAAACACATGACTAACATATCGATTTATGGCCATTAGTTCAAAATCTCATGTTTATTTCTGAGAAACTGTGTTCTACCATTATGGCAGATGGGTCTACATACTACAATACCCATGATCCACCACAGCCACTGTTACTAAGGAGCAGAACGAGTAAATCTTAAGATTACATTTTCAGTTTCCTCAACACTATGTTTAGCTTTAGCTGCCATTAACGCTAAAATGCATCTTGGAGCCAGTAGTTAATTTCTCCTCTTATGTTTAATAGCTTTGTAACTTTATATGACACTTCCACTCCTCACCCAAACAATTTTCATACAGTCCCCTAAAAAACATTTCATACTGTATGTTGTAGAAAGAGAAGTATGATCCTCTTTTAGCAGAATATAGTGGTCTACACAGCTTCTAATGCAGATTGCTGCAGATGCTGCTTGTATTCTTGCAAAACTAACATATGTCTTCTCCTGCAGAATCTGTCAGAGACACCTACTGTTTCTTTATATAAGACCTTTTCATAGCACCTATTTACCTTGAAATGATGTTGCCAAGTAACAACATCCTGATTGTGTGTGCGTGTGAGTGTGGAGTGGGGGGTGACTGAGTGGGTGTGCAGTTTTCTGTTTGCAGGTGTGTGTGTGTGTCAGTGATGGATGCTCCAAAGCACCATTACAGGCTCTAAAAGTGGGCTTGTAACAGCCGCTGAGCAAATGACTTCAAGCCCTCTTTACTCTGCCGCAGGTCTGCTGCTGTAGAAAGGTGCAGGCAGGAACTCATATATCTCTACTACACATTAATCCTTAATGCTGCTAATGCCCGCTGCCTTGCAAAGGGCAAAACGCTTTATCTGATGCCTTGATGCAGGATACTGCAACTCCTTTTCTTGCATCACACCTCATTTTCCCAACCTCCTACTCTCTCTCTCTCTCTCTCGCCTTCTCAGTATGAGCTGCTTAACTGATACATGTACTAGAGTAATCCCCTTCTTAGTGAATGGGATTAATATTTAATTCAAGAAGAGCCTTTTATCAATACCTCGCTGTGCATTCATTGTTCACTCTGTTTAGGGTGGCTTTAGCCAGCTTGTGGCAAACTGAAAGAATGATAAGTGTGTTAATGGGCAGATAGGAGCAGAAGAACATCACTCGCCTTTCAAAAAGTAGCTGCTCTAAAGTTCTGGGGGCAGAATTTATCAGCATCTTGTCAGAAATGCTGTAGCGCGAGTCAGTGGAGTTAAACATGATGTTGAGGAAAAACTGCATTTGACAGCTTTGCAACTAAAAAAAACTATTAGCAGTGAATCACAGGCATATTTGCCTTATTTGTCCCTCATCTCTATTGTGCTAAAGACAAGTTATTTCTCATCAGCTAGGCCTCTGAGAATCTCAAATTCCTCCTTTAAAGTCAATCTGTAATGTTTTCTGAACCTCTTTGTGCTTTACCCTTGAAACTCCAGTACTCACATTTATAAAGAGCCCATTATGCACTGATCCACTGCAATGCTGATCCAGGATTAGCCTTGAGGCGAGAACACATGACAGAATAAACTTCTGAATGAAGTAAACCAGCCTCACTCTGCTGATTTATGCTGTATATATGCACAAATAAAAAATGCATGGTGTTTTAAGCATTGATAAGTATTCAAATTTGACCATTTATTTTGAAGGTCTTACTTTTAACATGATGGTTTTGGGTCAGTCTGATGCTAACAGGTTAGAAATATTTTATGAAATTACAAATTCTTGGCTATAGATAAACAAACTCACAAGCAGCTAACTTGGCACATACTGTGAAATAGGTCAGTGTTATTTGTTTTTGACAAGTGAGCTGTTGGCCAGATATTGCAAAGTGCAATCCCCCAGTACGCTCACAGCCAAGAGCAAAGATCATGAAATCCACTTGAGGTTATGTCTTTAAAACTCAGCACTGAGTTATAAGAGCTCTGGGGGCTCAGTTCAGCTTGAATGTATAGTTGTAACACAAGAAGAGATAACTGAACATGAGATTGCCTTGGGGCTTTATTGTATTGTTTTTTTGGTAAGAACATATTAGGTGTCAGAGGTGTAAAAACAGAGCCTAAGTAAAAGTTAAATAAAAGTATAACCTGATTAAGAGCTTCTGATACTTTTAAAAGCTCTGTAAGTGGATCTTAAGTTGAGACTGTAAGACACTGATGCAGTCTGCCCCAGAGGTGATATTACTCCAGGAAAGTACAAAATAAAAGTCTATTTGGGTGCAAACATTTTTTGGATACTTTTTTTTAAGTGAATACATTTTAAAGTTAACAGATTTTATATGTGACATGGGTGGTATCCTGTGAAGCCAAGTGATAATAAGATATTTATGATATATTTTAAACAAAACAACAGCAGTTTTAACATTAAGATTAACATTATAAATCTCAAATCTAAATCTCATTCTGTTGCGACCTTTAACAATTAACATGTAAAGAAAAAGAGGGAATCTTTGTCTTTGAAAACTCAATGCATGTGCCCTGTCGTTTTCAGTATTTGAATTATCTTGAAACTTGATGGTGAGGCTTCAGTGATATATTTGGGCTTTGGCGCCACCTACTTTTTTCTGTTTTTGATCAATTTCGTGTGGATTTGCGTCATCGCGCTTCCTCTATCCGTGGAAATCCGTGACAAAATCAAGTTAGCAAAGGTCAAACTAAAAACGTAAATAAGAAGGTTGTGCCATCAAAATAAAACTACAAAATTGTGTTATGAACAAAGTATAGAGAAAAGTTCACAATCTCACACAGAGCGGAACACAAAAAAATTAATTTGGTTGTCATATATTTCATGATATGTGACAACCAAAAATTCACACAATTCATTTAAAAGCAGAAGTAAAAACTAACCCAGTCTGCTTACTTAAGTACATTCTAGGACTTCACAACAGCTGTAGATATGTTTCCTAATTACTTTTGCAAATCAAGATTTACAAACACATGATCATCATAATTAATAAGGTGTAATAGAATAAACTGACCAGGAGTGTATAAATAACATAAATAAATGTGTTGTAACTGGCTGTATTGATCAAGTAGAACAATAAATACTTAACAAATGACTGGTGCAAAGTAACTAAGTACACTTACTTAAGTACAATTTTAAACATTTCTATTTCTTTTTTCTGCTACTTCATGCCTCAACTTCACTAAATCTCAGAGGTAAACATAACAGTAATACAAAATAAAGTCTTTTATCAATCCCTGGTTTGAAATTCAAAAGCTGCCCAGCACTACGTAAAATAATTCAAATTATAATTGTTATTCAAAACATATGATCATACAAACAGTGGGTAGTTATGGTAAATGAAATAAGCTATACCGTTAACAGCTACAATATTAATAGGATCTACATGTTATTGAAATCCAATAATACCATATTCATTGATGTGAAATGAGTCATTCTGTTTAAAGTGCACATTTACTTTTGGGACTTTTTAATACTTTTGTACTTTTTCTTGAGTATGATTTTGAAAGAGTTTTGAAAGGAATCTTTACTTTTGGTATTACTTCTTTCACTAAAGTAAATCATTTGAGAAGTTATTTCACCACTAAATTGTTATATTTATTAACACTCTTAAAGCAGCCAGTGTAAAAAAATATGCACCATAAGAACATAATATATATATGAGTATAATATGTAAAAATGGTTATACTTACTCTTTGACAGTGGAAAATGGTAGGCTACACACTGCATTAAAAAAACATCACTTTTATGATCAATAATAATAATAATAATAATGATGATGAGTTTGGGGCTCAGTTGTTCAAATGCTATCATTTATTGTTGCTTTTTGTTCAAAATCAAATGTGACGCATTACAGTTTGATGCGTTTTATTTTGAAATATTCGGTCGGAAGTTGTAATAGTAGTTACTTTAACTTGACTCTGTTGGTCAACATTTTACCAACAACGCTATTTTTCTAAGCGACTGCTTTGTTGATTGCAGCCATTTCTGACATCGGCTCGTACGCTGTCATTCAGCATTGTCTGAGAGAAGTATCTCCCGTCCGTCACACGAACCTCGGAGTAAACACAAGTTCAGTTTCTCCCTTTGTTTTCTTGGCTGGCTCGGTCGCCAGCGGAATCTCGTCGGGATGGACCCAGTAAGCAGATACCAAGTGGTGAGTGTGGACCGAGATCAAAACACCGTGTGATCGCTTGGCCTGCTTGTCACAGGAAACAAGGCCTTGCTTTAAAAAAAAAAAAAAATCAAGGCATTACAAATTATTTACTATTAAAATTAATCATGTTACACATTCATAAAGGAAAACGGGAGTGATTACTTCTGTTGTATTTATGTCTTTATTAGACATACACAAATTTTACACAAATTGTGTTGTTTTGACAGCTAACGTAACGTTTCACCGAGCACTTCCGCATCAGCTAGGCTAACGCTAGCCAAGATTAGTCTTGTACTTTAGGCCTTGAAAGTTTACGTCATGATACAATGCAATACACACGTAATAAACATTATATTAGGTGTATCAATACGGCAGCTATAATCCATGTGTTAAGTTACACGGCTGTTGACAAGCTAACACACTCATAGCTGTTGTTGGTGAAGCTAGTGCTAGCAGGGGGTTTTATTAGCTGGCTAGCACTTAGCTAATGTGGGGTATTTTTAACTTCTGACATTAGAGAAGGCTTGGTTAAGTGTCCAAATAGTGATAATATCTCCTTAATACATCCGTAAGAATCATGTGAAAAGAACAATGCTTGTAATTAAGTAACTAATACTTTATAAACTAATTATTTATTTATTAGTACAAGTTTTCTGGATGCAATTCTTAATAAGTTCAATGGCAGTAAATGTGTATTTTCACTCCTCGTCAACACACTGTGAATATAAATGTGACTTAATGAAGTTGAATGAATATTTCGATTAGCTATCTTAAATGTGGGGTAATTTCTGTTATAAATGTATCTCAAGGAATGAAGAGTAACAACTGTAACTGAGAAATGTTGGAAACAGTTTGATATAAAGTCCGCTTTGTGCTCAGATGCCTGTGGTTCTGGTTATGCGAGTGATAATCCCACAGGATCCAGAATGAGCCAAAGAAATCTGCACTCTGACTTTTCAAACAAAACAAAAATTTCAACAACAGTCCAGTTTTGTTAAATAAGATCAGAACAATATGTGTTAATCAACTTCTGGACAGTGAATTCTCAAGGATCATTTAGATACTCAACTGTTCAGGTCAAACTGGTTAAAAACTTATCAGATGTGGTTTATAAACAGCCCCATCTTCATGTCATTATGCCCAAACATTTTGCTCTCTATCTCTCCGGCTTCTCTCTAAATAATACTTAGATGTCTGCAAGTATGTGTCGCTGATACTCAGAGTAGGCCTGCATGGGTTTCGAGTATATTTGGACACACAAGGAGGCTTGTGGCTACGTTGTTAGGATCTTATGTAATCCTCTGTGCGGGGGTGCGTTATGCTTTGTCCTTGATTTCAAGCCAGTCTTCAACCACTCATTCACTTGCTGCACTGCACATTGACCCTGCGCTGGTGGAAGTTTACAGAGTGGTTTGAATTCCCATTTTTTGAGAACTTTATCTAGATGGTGACGAACACGTTTCAATTGTGACAGTATGTCGTTAAAATTATGTCCAGTATTAAACTGAACTCTTTTGTTATTAGTCATTTTTGACTTTTGAGTTATCAGTCTACGTCAGCTGTTATTACACAGGGTGTTTTCCCTGTTTGTAGTGGTGCTACACCGCAAAAAGAAAATTGCCATTACTTCATGGAAAATGTTTGAATTGGTGAATTTCCCTCTTAAACACATAATTATGATACTCATAATTGGAAGATAGAACTAATAAAATATAGGTTTTAACCTACATGTAGCCAAAACCAAAGTTAAAATCAAAACTGAAAGTGCCTCGAGTATTTTGGCACCACCACGGAAAGGTTTTTCAGACACTTTAAATGAATAAAAGACTTAACTTGCTCAGCCACATAATTTAGAGACAGTTTCAGTGGATTTTCGGTTTTTATCAGAAGCACAACACAGGATTGATTAGTCTGTGTCTGATATGTGTAAAGACTGGTTAATATAGCATTGTACTTAGAGTGAGATGAGTAAACCATGAAACTACCAGTCTTTAGCTGGTTTTTGACCTGATATTTTAGGACTGAAAAACCGAAAAGCCACGTTTTTTCAAGGTCAGTATCAGCTTTACTGTAACTATACACACAAGATTGTGCAACTAATTGTTCCGTTTCCTGGAGCTGTATAGTGTCAAGTTAACTTTCTGAAGGACACCTTGAGGGAAGTAACATACAAAGTCATAAGGAATCACTCCCTCACTTTGCCCACCTAGATTTCCCACCAAGCACTCTGTACCCATCATGTTCCCATTGGCCCACTGTAATTTCAGAAGGCGTTTGGCTCTTAAGTCAGATGAAAATGAATGTGCTGAAGTCTGTAAATGACTCAGCTGTACTGTGCACTCTCATTAGCTGATTACATATGTATTACAGATTACTGATTACAGACGCTCCTCTGTTGACATACTGATGTCGTCTCTCGTCTGTGTAAAGTATCAAACAGTCTACTGAGGGTAGCTGTTACTGCTCTTACCCTGCGCAGCAGACCTACACCACCAGTCATTTATCCAAAACACATTCTTCAAAATACCAGTTACAGTTGTAATCTTGCATTGCAAACTTGTGGCTGCTTCATAATAAAAGCCACTCAGTGTTTTGCCAGCTAAGCACTTTCAATGTTAAGCACCAACAGTAGCAAATGTTGGATTTTCATTAGTACAACACTGATTTTGCTGTAGGTGAGTAAACAGTGAGTCTTTATTCAATGATATGAAAAGTTCACTGAATTCCATACATGCATCCCTTATGCTTAGTAGGCAGTCTGAATCCAGCACAGAAGTAGCTGTATATGTTTTCCATGTCATTCTGTAAGGTCTTAACCTTACAATTAACCTTACAATTTAGGGTACCATAACCCCCTAACCCTAACCCTCGAGATGACTTTTGTTGTGATCTGACAATATATAAATACACTTAAGTGAATCTAAATTGAGATTGAGTGGACATTTGACATTATCAATTAACATAACCATATAGAGAGGTAATTACTTACCCTACATACATTGAGTAGTTATTGCAGATACATGACCATTATAATTGCAAATTCTAAGGCAATTTAAGTTATCAGTAAGTAGACCTTTTTTACTATCCATTGTATTGAAGATGTCTTATGATAAATGGCTCATTGTTAGCTGACTGATACATTATCACTTAATGCTTATCAGTGCAAAAAAGTGTTGTTAATGTTAAACATAACAAATAAAATAAAGAATAATAATAAATAATAAAAAACAAACTACAACTGTCAACAACCAAGGATACACACCTTATACCTTAATAACAACCTTATTGTTGCAAAACATACTGATGGCATTGGTTAGAGATGTATTTCTAAGTTTCTGAATGTTCCAATGAGCACTGTTGTGGCCTTAATCCAGAAGTGGAAAGATCACAACCAGTGTGCTCCTCTCAAGATTTCTGACAAATCTGGTCAGATGAGACCAAAATTGAACTTTTTGGATGTAATTGGACACATCATGTTTGGAGGAGAAATGGCACTGCACATCACCCCAAAATCACCATACCAACAGTGAAGTTTGGAGGTGGGAACACCATGGTGTGGGCCTGTTTTCAGCACATGGGACTGGCAAACTTCATGTAATTGAAGGAGGGATGAATGGAGAAATCTACTGGCACATTCTTGATAAGAATCTGCTGCCACCTACCAGGATGCTGAAAATGAAACGAGGGTGGACATTTCAGCAACACAATGATACCAAACACACAGTCAAGGAAACTCTCAGTTGGTTTCAAAGAACGAAAATAAAGCTGCCCAGAATGGCCCAGACAATCACCTGACTTGAATCCAATTGAAAAACTATGGACAGAACCGAAGATCAGAGTTCATAGAAGAGGCCTCCCCAGAACCTTCAAGATTTGAAGACATTTTGTTGGAAGAATAGGCCAAAATCACACAAGAGCAATGCATGCGGATAGTTTCTCCATACAGGAGACGTCTTGAAGCTGTCATTACCAACAAAGGCTTTTCTACTAAGTATTAAATAAAATTCAGTAAGCGTGTTCAATACTTATTCCCTGTGTCACTCCACTTTATTACACATAACTTAATTTATAGACTTATTTATTTTGATTTCTTTGTATGTGTGGATTACTTTGATTGTTACAACACCTTGTGCAAATTTCATGTCAATAGCACCATTAGAACAGATATTGATGACTTTCTGTTGCACTGTACATGAGCAAAAATGTGCATAAACATAAGATAAATATCTCTTTAAAATGCTCTTGTCTGTTTGCAAGAAAACCAGAAATGGCTGAAGGCGAACTCAGCAACAAACCTGAAATTGTTGATATATATTTTACGAAGACGTTTACCTACATGTTAAAACTACATTATGAATGATGCTGTGCTTATAAGATGTAAGTCATTACACACTGCATACATCCATTATCTTAACCGCTTGTCCTCGCAGACACGGGGAGAATATACAAAGTCCATAGAGAACGCCACCTGGCCAACCCGTGGATTCAAACCCAGGTCCTTCTTGCCGTGAGCCACCACTACACCACTGTGCCACTCTACATACTGCATGTCATGCAGAATTTGTTCCTGTGCCACTATTGTGTTACCCACTAATTCAGAAAAGTACCAAAAAAGACCCAACAACCAAAAACAGACTGCAAAACACTTACATAACTCCTTTATGCTGCTGTTATCAGCAAACATGTCCAACCACAAAATACTTTGCTTAAATCCTTGATTGCACCTAATGAATACCACTTTTGTAGAGTTACTTCTTTCTGGTTTATATTTTAGTTCAGTGACAGCTACCGTCACACGGTGAGCTTAGAAAAAGTGGGGTGCATATTTTATGATCTTCACACAGAAATACTTCAGAAAGCTACCCATTTTGCCTAGAAGAAACTGAGACTGGAGCCAGTTTTAGAAATTAGGAACAGTGTGAGCAATCCCCTCGAGCGGTTGCACATTTTGGCTGACTGATCAGCTGATCTGACTGTGTCAATTTCTCCCCTTCAGTTGCACAATGAGGACGACTCTTCGGAGGCCTCCACAAGCGAGCAGCAGCCCAGCACTTCTGCCTCAGCCCAGGCTGGTATGTCCAGCCAGGACCAGATTCAGGCCCAAGCCAGGCCAGCTCCTGCCCCAGCACCAGGGGACTCATTAGGATCAAGGACTCAAGGGGAGGTGGATGCACCTCCACCTCCCTATGCCTCCATTGACCTGGGAGCAACTGCTGCTGCACCCGGTATTTCTGAATAATAATTCCTTTAAATGATCGTCTCCTTAACTGAACTTTATTTTACTAAAGTGTGGTTGCGTGCTTCCTAAAATAGCAGCAAGATCACATCTCTTTGGAATTTTGTGGCAGCTCCAGATGAGTCACTTTTGATTTCCATGACAGCATCACCACATTTCTGGCAGCTACTTAACCAGGTCCCTTTTCTTTCAATTATAACTGAGCCTGCCTCCTTCTCCGTTGTTGCCACAGAGACCAGTTTCCGAGGCGACTTTCCTGTGCCTCCACCCTACAGTGTCGCCACCTCGCTGCCAACGTATGATGAAGCGGAGAAGGCCAAAGCGGCTGCCATGGCTGCCTCTACTGTGGAGGTGATGCCACGGGTGAGGAGTTAAGCTCATACATAAACATTGACATACTATATTTCAACTCATCTGGCGACTTTGTGTAGTGGTGTGCCTGCTACTGTATATGTTATACCTACTTGTGGTTTGCTCATGTGCATGCCCACATTAGGATGATGAATTCCCCCCCAGAGATGATTTCAGTGACGCTGATCAGCTGCGAGTTGGAAATGATGGAATTTTCATGTTGGCCTTTTTCAGTAAGTCTGTCGCATGTTAACATTTTTAATGCATCTGTCAAAACACAAGACAACGGGAACCAGTATTTGCTTTCTGAAACACTCCTCAACAATGTAAATAATTGTCTTCACACGTCAGACTTTAATGACTAAGCTGACGTCATGACTGCAGACTTCATCTCTGAAAAACATTCATTATTTATATTTCTACCCTCAGTAGTGGTTTAATCTTGAAACTTTACACTGGCAATTCTTCAGTCTGTCATGGTAAGTTTTTGTTATTATTAATATCAGGCAAAATGATGAACTTTCTTTTCTTTGTTGCTCTAGTGGCCTTCTTGTTCAACTGGATCGGGTTCTGCTTGTCCTTCTGTTTGACCAACACCATTGCAGGACGCTATGGAGCCATCTGCGGCTTCGGTCTATCCCTCATAAAGTGGATTCTCATTGTCAGGGTATATATTTTTATATTAGCACTGCACCAAATTTACACCAGCAACTGTGCTAAATACGTTTGCCAGAATCTTTGTTGGAGAAGAACTATAATATTTTTTGTGAATATAACATCTGAAAATGTGACAAGGGCCACACATTTACAGTAGCAGCCATGCAGGTTGACTGAGTGGCAGCTATATACAGCAGGTTGTAGCTTAAAACGTGGTAGCAATAGCAAATAATTAATACTGCATGACCATCTTAAATGCTTATAAACAGACTTTGAAGAGAGACAGGAGCAATATCCGCTTCATTGATCTGTTTGGTATGTGTTGATGATGAGTATTTGGCAGTAAAGTGAGCTTAGATACCAGTGAAATAAACTTACATTTTTTTTTATCTCTGTGGCTTCTGTGGTTGTGGCACCAAAGCTGCCACGGCAAGTTGAAAGTGAAAGTTTAACCGTCATGAATTGTCGATATAGCAGCAAAGTGCTGTGCGTGTTCACCAAAGCATCAGCTATCTTCCCACCTTCCTTGATGTTGTCATGTTTATACTGAAAACAAACGCAGGCAGCAGCAGCAACCGCGCACTGTCTGAAAGAATATTTAAAGGTGTAGTGTGTAAGATGTAGAGGGATCAATCAGCAGAAATGGAATACAGTTTTTAATAATTTGTTTATAATCACCTGAAAAGAATAAATGTTTTATTTTAACGCTCTGCACCGGCGATAGCCAGTTTGGCAAGAATGATGTTTATGGCTTGTGAATGCAATATGTAAGGAATGCTAGGAGGTAATTATTTAAAATTTGGCACATGACATATTGCTACTCAGTGCAGTTGTAGATGACAACATAGCCCCTGATGGACATCATACTCTCTCTCACTCTTGGAAAAGGAGTGATACGAGGTATTCTGATGGTTGCAGTCTCCCTGCTAGATGCCATGAAACCGTACACACTGCACCTTTACCATTGCTAGAGTTACAAGTTTCTGCTAGTCTATTTATAGTGTGTTTAGTAGGATGCTGAGTTTAACCCAAACACATTTTTGACAGCCTGTGTGACATCTTACACTCCAGAACTACCAGAACCGTCCCACCAAAAACACAAATTCCTACTGAGTGAAAAGGAGTCAGAAACAGCTCTGTGTCATCTGATAAATGTCTATTTCTGTGTTCAGTTCTCAGATTACTTCACTGGCTACTTTAATGGTCAGTACTGGCTCTGGTGGATCTTCCTGTTGCTTGGTAAGTGCATGGCACTTGTATTTTAATCTTGTTCTATTCTGATCATTCAGTTTCTCTGTATCTTAACACAGAAGTCTTGTTTGAAATAGGTAAATAATTATCTATTCTCTCTACAGGTCTCCTGCTGTTCTTCAGGGGTTTCGTTAACTATCTTAAAGTCCGCAACATGTCAGAAAATATGGCCACCTCTCACAGAACACGCCTTTTCTTCCTCTACTAAAGGTAAACTAAAATCTGTTGCAAAAGCATGAAGGCAAATGTCACTATAGTGCTGCTTGCTGAAATGATTTGATGTAATTTCTAATAGATTTCCCCACCATCGCCATTCCTTTCCAATGTGAAGTTCCTTCCCTCCCCCTTGAATGACCTGACCAAGGAGCCTTGCAGTGAAGAGAGGGGACAGGGAAGGAATGAAGCAGAGAAGTAAGGAGAAGTGTTACCTATCTCATTAAAAGCATAACACAACTCACTCTGAAGTCACTACTTCTGAAGCGATCTGCAAAATTTCTCCCTTGATGATCACGTCTCCTCCCTGGCTTTGTTTTTTCATTTTCCTTTGATTCAACGCTCTTAACACACAAGCCCACGTGTGATGAGTGCTGTTGACAAACACAACCATGGTGTAAAGACAGACGTTCTGAACAGAGATTTGGGAGTTTACTCAGAGACACAAAATGAAAGCACAATGAAACAATGTCTTAATGTTGAAAATACAGACAAATAATTTAAGTCATTGTGCAAAAACACAGTAACAGAAACGTTAATCAGCTTATAGTTGAAAGAGAAAACTTCAGTCTATAAATTGACACTGTTTTAAAATAGAACGTGTGAGAATGTATAGGCTGTGGAAACCTATTCTGAGTGTTTGATATTTATATTTTCCCACCACTTTGCCTCGTTTGTGCGACTAAGATCGAGTTAAGGATCTTGCCTATTACAGTAAAGATATCTGCACATTACAAAACATCTTCAACAGTTTGACCATTCCACATTTTTTAATCTGAGTGTTTTTAAGTCTTACTTTAAACATGATGTAGCATTTTAAGCCCTCATTACCATCTATGGCAAGAGCTAATTAAATCTACTTTAGTTGTTTTATAGTGTGCATTCTAATACCATCTTTAGCCTCTCTCTCTGTGGAAAACCAACAGACATGATGGAAGATTTTCTGCTCAACGTCACTCAAATGTCTGAGAAAAACCAGAAATATGCAGTGATCAGTTTACATATCACAGACCCGGATGCATGTAGTGTTTTTAAACCAAACATACAGTAACTTCAGTCTCGCCCATGCCTTTTGCTTTATGGTGAACACACATGGCTTAGAATACAACACAGGGTGGAAACAAGCTTGGAATTTGTTAAAACTATTCCATAATGTCTAACATTTAGAGACTGAGTTAAACTAAACCCTGACTGCTGGAAAACTGAGTCATTGAACAAATATTTGAAATGACAAAGTAAAAGATTTTATAAAATCAGCTGTCAACAAAAGTCAACATTTCCAAAAAAAAAAAAAAGAAGATTGTATAAACCTAATGGGAAATATGCACAAATGGATCTGCAGAAATAGCTTTCCTACCACTGTCATGCTGACTTTACCTATGCAGTAGCGATTTTTTGTCACGATACTTCTAGAAAAAGAGGGCTACACTTATCTCTGCACTGGTCGATGTTCTCTGTGTTTGAATCAAAGAAACATGAAAGGACTTCCAAAAGTTCCAAAAAGACTGCATTGTGGCCAAAAACAAAACATAAGCTTATATTCTTGAACTAATATCACTGTATATGGAAAAAAAAGAATTTGCACCTTATATTGGGTCAGTTTATCCCAACCAATCCCATTATTCACATCTTAAACACCAGACACAACTGCTTTTTCCATCCCCGTCTCCATACTGATTGCCAAATACGTCTGGCAAAACGGTTACTCTACTGAGCAGCACAGCTAATCAGTGGAAGCTCAAATCAGTGTTTTTTAGGCCACCCAGGCTGCTCCAGTCAGATCAGTGGAAAGTGGCCTAAAGGCAGGAGAAGTCAGCCACATATGCACCTCCTGCTTCAGTGCTGTTGAAGTGGAATTTACATACAGCACAGTGCAGTAACTGTTAATGTGCCAGGCTTCAGTAAAAACTCTTCGGAGTAAAAGAGTCTTATGCAATTTAGTTACTTGTAATGACTTACAATAATATAATTGTGGATGTGAAGTCCTGTGATACTGGAATAGATGTAGCTGAATAGTTTAGTAATCAGAGATCGAGGTCCAATTGTGACATCAGGTTTGGTCCAGAGTGAAAAGGCTGTTAATTTTTGGATAAAGCAAAAATAAAGTAAGTTCAGTGTGGGGTATACATACTGCACACACATGCCAACAAAATTATTGTAATCACCAGTAAAATCAGAGGCAGTGCAATAAAACCAATGAAGATGTGACTGGGTCTGCATGTTCTGCATGAGAAAACCAACACATGGATCTCTCTCTGGGATTTTGGCTTTTATGATAAGATTAGAATTTCTTCCTTTTTTTTATGGAGTGAGAAGCTTTTTGGTGATGTAACACAGCTCCTAGTGGGGTGATGGCTTCTATGTGGAGGAAGCACCTTTATTATGTGATAAACTGAGAAAATTGTCAGCAGATGTTGCCATTTCTCATGAGTGTAACAGTGGTGAAATTGGGATTCCTGTCCATTGTGAATGGAGCATGAGTAGTCTATGAGCTTGTGTGTCATGAAAATTGAGCCTGACTGGACAAAGGAAAAAAAACAACACATGCTTTTGGATTATTTTTGTCATCCAGAAAATGAAATGTATATACCAGCTTATGCCAATTCATAATATGTGCACTTTGAAGAACTTCTGTACAGTTTGATTTGTGAATCTGCAAAATTTGTGTCAGGGTTGAAAAAAGCTATATTAGCCATCCATGCTTTTCAACTGGAATTCTTAATCATCTCAAATGGATAATTTGCCTTTTGCACTTTTACTTTTCAAAATGATAATATTGTTATTGTGTCATTTCTTTGCTTTTAGCCTAAACTGTGACAGCTTGAGTATTGCCAAACTTTTTTTTAAGCATTTTTATTTCTTTTCTGGTCATATCTCACTTAAGCCTCTCTCAGCAATATCAAGATCTTTCAGTGAATTCAAGCTCTGCTGCATGATTTATCCTGAATGAGTGGGGTAATGTCAGGATTAAAATAGTACAAATAAATGTCTTTGTAAATAAATGATGAAAAAAAAGGGGCAGCCAAAAATATTTTTTGGATCAATGTTAATCTTTGTTTTTATGCATTTAATGCATTGTAACTGTAACTTAATTGACAGATAATGTCTTGCAAAAATGCCAATAAAGTTCAAAAACCTGCCAGTTAATTGTTAGATTTGATTTTGTTTTTCTGCACTTGGGAGTCTGAATAATGTCAGTGTTTTAAAATTATGCTGATTAGCGTTTGTTATCATTTGCACATGTCACATAACTTGAGGATAAAACTAGGATTATCAAAATGGCAATGCAAAGCTCTTAATTGTGTAGATTGCTATTTTTCACAAAGGTCTGTATTGATTCTAATTTGTTCATATTAATTCTAAATGTGTACTATACATCTACACAGGCCATCTAGGCCTCAGTGTCAAACTGACCATCACCCAGGTTCACTTCCCATTCTTTGTTGTATTTTCTCCCCTGGCTCAGTGAAGAAGGGATTACCTGAATATAATGGTCAAATCATAGCTATTCTACATCATATTGATAGTACATCACACAAACCAGCCAAGCATCTACTGCAGGGCTATTCAAATAGCGGCCGGCGGGCCGCATGCGGCCCAGAAACAACCTCCGAGTGGCCCAGCCTGTGGTCCTACCAGAAATGCAAAAAAACGGAAAAAACCCAATTTCTAGTTGACAAATTTTCACAGAAATTCCCAAATTCCTACAGTAGCGCTGACAGTGAATGCAGCACTCTCCTAGCAACAGTCAACCTATAACGCAGAATGTTGTTGTGTAGCGGGCAGCGGTGTTAGGACAGTGATAAACATGTCTTTATCATCTCACAAGTGTAAAATAGAGGACGAAAACCATCAGTTTAACCGGACCGACAAATATTTCTTTATTTTACCAGCAAGAGCAAGTCCAGACACCAAACCTGTTTAATTTGCTGTGAGTGTGTTGCGGTATTTAAAGATTATAATGTGTGGAGAAAACACTGAGAAATAGAGTTTCTGCACAAACTTTCTTCATGTTAAGAAAGTAGCAATTTTAGTGCTGATTATGATTACAATTACTTTTTCTGTTAACATAACGATCATATGTTCACAGTTAACGTAAATAAAGTCGCAAATACTGAACATATGAATGAGATGTCCACAGGCAACGTATTTTTGACGGCCAAAATATCCGATCTACATCCGGTTAACTGTCGACTTTACAGTTCAACAGTTCTCTACAGTTCAACATCCAGACGTGTGACTCTAGCGATATAAAAGTGTTTTATGGTTGGGATCAGACATCACAGCAGTGGGTTAGTGTCAGGGGAAGACTGTGGGCTGGTTAATAGTAGGTGAAAATGTTGCTTCACACACACAACGTCTGCATAAAAAAAATAAAAAATGTTTCTAATCTTAACCTCAGTACTTTTCTTGCCTAAACCCAAACTCAGACAGGACTTTGGTCTTCAACTCGGGTCCTGCACAGTAAACACCTGCATCCACTCCAACCACCTCTTTCCAAATTGCTTTGCGTTAATAATATCACGTCATCCATTCACAACTGTTTCTTACATATCATCAGTGCACAGTCGGTAGTAGTAATATTTTAGTAGAAGTATTCATTTGTGTTGTGTTACTTTTTTCTTTTTTTATGGGTTTGCACACTTGTAGATTTGCCAGCATTGACAGTTCTTTTTTATTCTATACCTGTCAATCAAATGTGACTAAAATATCTATTTATTTCTAAAGCCAAAGATATTGTTGGTGATACTGTTCACTATTGTGTTTTGTATGGATTTAGAGATATTTAGTTTGTTATTAAGTTGCTGCTTATCTGTCACTTGCCAACAAAACCCCTACAAGCCAGCCTCTGCTGGTCAGGCAGCCTTTTTCCTTTCATAGGCCATTTCTACACATTCCATTCTGGCAACAACACAAACTCTCTTCTTAGATAAGTGCTGGCTATCTCCTGAGAAACTATGGTTTCCTAAATCTTATCGTCATCATTGTCAGTCTCTCCTTTAGTCTCTCTCTTTAGTGTCCTGAATCGTAGCTTCTTGGCTCTTAGCAATTTCAATGTCTGGGTCAAACTTTTATTATTTCAGACAAAAGAATACACCACAGAGACATTTTTGTTTCCTTTTTCCGATTCAAATACGTTATACAGCCTGACAAGACAAAAGATCACACTGCAACGTTTCGATGTAACACAGATCTTTGTCATGAACTGTCAAACAGATGTCACAAAGAACAACAAGCATATATTGGCACAAACAGATACATCACTCAGATTATCCTAGTCTGAGTGATTACAAGTCAACCTCCTATCAAAAAGGACCAATCAGGACAGAGCTGAGATATACTGTGTGATACACCCATATAGGGAGTGAGAAATGCCACTATGGGAGGTGCAAAATTTCCTTCAGGAAATTACTATAGGAATATACTTAGTCCATTAGTCATAGTCATAGGAACTACTATGCAGAACAAATTGTAAATAATGCAGTGCAGATTAAGGAACTCTCAATGGCAATCATAAATAAATATATATATATATATATTTATATGATGCACAACAAGACATTACAAAGACAAGTGATGTTCAGAACGGGTACTGCCACTTGTTGGTTTGTACAAATCATCTACCTGATTTTACATCAATCTCTCATTTTCCATTTCATTGTCCAGTCAGATCAGTCAGATATACTTAGATACATACACTCATCAGGTGCTAATCATCTGAGGTTTTGTCATCAAAAACAAACCTATTCACATTGCACATAGTCATTTCATCCCTTGTTAATATGATAAATATTCCCTTGTTAAAACTGAGTTAAGGGCACTGAGGCACTGTATCAACAAAGTCAAGATCATTTTAAGTTACTTGTTCTGAGAAGTTGGTTTAATCAGGTCTTTGTCTGATTTTTACTTTGTACAAAAACTGTGCTTTGAAAAAGTGCACTATAAATCAAATTTATTAGTCATACACTATCTCAGCACTTGGCAAAGGCATTGGCAAGAAGATTAAAAGTGAAATTGCCTGCGACTACACCGTTGTATTTAGTTTGTACTCATTAAATCCACTAGATGGAGCCAAACCTGTAGGAAACTACTGTAGTAGTTTATTAGCAGCCCAATACACTTATACAGTTCATTCAACTCAGGCATGTCTGTGTGCCCCTGGGTGCCTGTTTAAATTAGCTTTCTTCATCTGAAAACTAAAGTCCTACATGTTCCATTTCAGTTTCATGAGTTTGGCACTTCTCAACTGTATACATGGGGGAGGAAGTGTAAGTGTTGTTTGAGCATGGGAGTTTGGGGCCAGCGTGAGATCATGAAAGTTGAACAGCTCTTATGTCTTTGATGAGCAGACATTTTTAGTATCTATAAAATCTAAAAATGAAAGTGTACTAAAATATTGATTTAACACCTCTTTGCCCATTTTATTAAAAAGCTCCTGTATCATTGATGATCTGATATTTTATTTTATGGTCTAGTTTCTCTAAAAGTCAGCTATGCTGCAGTAGTGATTTGTGATCTATTTTGCTCTTTAGTTTTACTGAAGTTTAAATGACGGCATGACCCAACCACTGATCCGAGTTCAGTGGTCCCACTTGGAGAAGCTTGATAAATATAAGCCAGAGGCTCTTTAGCACTGCTCTGGGAGTGCTTTTTGCTCTCTGCAAGATCAATGTGTCCTCATACCCCAATGCCTCAGGCTATTAACCAGACCCTCTCTCCTAACACAGCTGTCCATGTTAACATCTAAAAGCTTAGTTTTATGTCAGAAGACATCACTGGGCAGAAGGCAGAAAAATCAGCAGGACATTAAGTGGCTCATTGCCAGCTCAGGACTGCACCAAACTAGATAAACTGCTCAAAATAACATTTAGGTTGCAGCCCAAACTAAACTGATGATCTGACAAAAAGACACACGGCCCAAGTGGAAACTTCATTTATTCGAAACTAGGAAGCATGAGGTCTTGTTGCAACCTTTATCAGGCGTAGTACCCGACAAACCAGTACATTACCTGACAGAGTTTACGAGAAAAAAACATGCCTTCTTGATAAAGAAGATTAGATTTTGGTGGTTAAGGTTACTTTGGTCCCATGAATTCCTGAAAGGAATTTAATTGCATCTGGCGTAACTGTCGACTTGACCAAAAAGTTAAATTTTAGCAATTCTGGCTTAAAGGAGTCCATGTAATACCTTAAACTGAATCACGCCTGAAAAATGCAATTTAACTGGAAAGATGCAATGGCACAACATCTGTGGGATTTCAGGTGTAATATAATTGTCCCAGGCTTTTTTGGTGTCCAAGTATAGATTCATACTCAGTATTTTTTATCTGACATAGTTAATTGCTGGCTTATGATAAACTGAGAACTACTTAGCTACAAAATTACATGCACATAAATATCTAAATGCCAATCTGGGAATTTGGGAATCTTGGCTCATAGAGTCAAATGAACAAAATTAATCAGTAAATGATATATACTTGAACATATATGATCTTCTGAAGACCATTACTTTTCCTCAAGCCTTGTAAGCATCATGCTGACTGTAACAAGCAGATGATATGTTCACAATTAGCATGTGGGGAAATAGTGTTATTGTGTAATTTCTTGTTTTACCACAAGGAGGCACCAGCTGCACATTCCTTTCACCTATAGCTATGTGCAATGACGTCTTGGAAAGAAAATGTTTCGATCTGATTAAGCTTAAAATAAGGTCACGATTGAAATTGACCACGTATAATACAGGAAACCACAGATAATGCCATTGCTTGTTTTACCACAAAGAGGCACCAGCTGCTGCTTCCTTTCACCTATAAGATTTGTTAAGTAAAATCGCTAATTTTACATCGAGGTTTGGCTTCAGTGAAGCAGGTACAGGTGAAGTACCCTGCAATAAAAGAGGAGTTGAAAAGAGAACTGAGAAGAGTTACGAACAGTAATTACATCTTCCGGCAGTTTCATTAAAGAAGAGCAGGAATAAAGTTAGGATATTTTAAATATTTCCCTGACTCTGGTGCAAAAATTGGGCTGATGACCTAACTCAAGGCCAAGGCTTGACTTTAGCACTACACATACTGTGTCGAGAGCCTGTGTCTGCCAGACCACATTTGTCTGTTTACTATAAAATCCTTGTAGCTACAAGCTGTCTCCTGACACCTGACAAACAGGGCATTGGTTTTGCTCTTCTCTTCCTGTGTAAATTATACACCAGGTTTTGATAGGTGACACATTAGATACAGGATGTTGTTCCCTCTTGGCCTTTATTTTACTCAACAGCTATATGAGCTACAGCTGCCAGAATTTGATACGCTTTTTTAACAGTTTCATAGAAACATTTTTCCACGTTTAGCTCAGATGGCATGAAATCAAGCTTCATCTGAGAATAGATGGAAATTATCTTTTTAAAATATCTCTTCAGGCTTTCTGTATTATCTCTGGAGGCCTGTAGCGTTGATGCAGAAACACAAATGCATGCTGTGAATAACAATCAGCGTCCACCAGGGGAAGCTGAAAGCATGAGTCAAATAAAAGCTCCATTGCTGCAGGAAATAATGACTCTGTGAACTTTTTCTTAGATATTCTGGGAAGTGTGCATCTTTTGTCGATATTAGCCTTTTAGTAAAGACTGTATCCTTTTGAAAACAAAATCTGAGCCTGAAAAAAAAGAAAAAGAAAGGGGAGGATACGTTGAACAGAGATCCTATTCACATAATGGGTTTATGTTCCCTGCTTGCCTACCAGCCTGCCCCTGGCCCCAATCTGGCCTCTCCTCTTTTAGAAGGCCCTAATGACTAACCCATTTACATAACTCCCTTCCGATTTGCAAATGTTTCCTTTTATGAGGCCCTCTTCTACCTCTGAACTCATTCTCTTCATCCTTTCTTGTTCTCTATATGTGAAAGTCTCTCGCCCTCATTTTCACCAGGTGGAGCCTAGTTAAGGTCCAGCCTCAAGCCCAAACTAAAATCTGTCACATGCAGAGAGAGAGAGAGAGAGGGGGGCAGCCAGAGAACTGTGGTGACAATCTCTGTCAACAGCATATCTGAGGACCTCTGCTGCCTGGCTACTGCTGAGTGTGTGTGTGTGAGGGTGTGTGTGCTTTAAACCAACTGGTGAAGTGTGTATTTATTCCAACATCTCATTTGCTAATATTTTGTTCAACCAGGGTACTAAATTTAATGAAGTGCCTTTAACTTGAACTCATTCCAAATGAGGACCCTGCCAGAAATCAAACTGAGCACCACAGGTGACCACTGGTTGTTTGGCAAATTTACAATAATGTTTTCTTTATTTCCATACAAGAATGTTATGTACTGGAACTCGCCTTGACCAGTAGTGTGGCGTAATGACGTCGTGGAATAAAAATGTTTGTGGTCCCGCTGCTATCTGATCAAACTTAAAATTAGATCACGATTGAAATTAACCACATATAAATACAGGCAACCACAGATGTAAGCCCGTCATATACGGGTGTTTACCAAGCATCAGTGCTTTAGTCTTGTCAAACCACAGACAAGAGTTTAACTAGTGGCTCTGTGTTTGAGCTTTTACTGACTGCGCATTTAATAAAAATACTCGCTATTACAATGCAGCATAAAAATTTAAGAGATGGTTAGATTGGTTTAGCATAAAGATTGAAATGATGCTCTGTCCATAGGTAAAACAACAACAACAACAACAGTCTACTAGCACCTCTAAACCACATTAATTAATACTAATCTTGAAATATAAAAATCACATGTTCATTAAGTTTAGGCTTACAGTTAAGATAAGTTAAGCTATGCTAACAGTCTTCTGGTGCAAGATTCACATGAAACAGACTGATGAGAAGTACAGCTTCCCATCTTACACTTAGGGCAGAAAACCCAACTGTTCCTTTCAAGTGTGTTTCATTTGAATATTTCTTTCATCTCTTTATTTAAAGTTAAACCATTTTAACCAGCGATTTGAGTTGTAGGAAATACAACAGCAATGCATCAAGATAGTGCATTTGTTAAATTTACTGAACCCTCTAATCACTCATAACAGCAGTCACCCCTACAAAGCCCCTTGGACCCCCATGGCACTAGGTGACGAAATATGTAATCTGTTTGGCACAGGGCGGCACGGCTTTCAAGTGGGCATGAACCATGGTGTTGCGGAAGAACAAAATAGCTGTGTGTTCCACTTTTGGCATTCACATGTACACACACGCCTCTTTTCATTCAGGAGTCACTACAAACAGCAGGGCCTTGGGGCGTCTTTATACATACAGGAAGAAAGGGTTTGGAATGGCTTCCAGGACACATACCTGTCTGTTGTCGAACGTCAGGCATGGATCTGTGACTTTTCACAAGACTGCATGTACACACAACATACCCCTTGCAACATAAACAGAGACTTTCAGGGTATTTCCACCACTGATGTGGCCCAAAGGTTAAAAGAAAAGAACTTGTTAAGGGGACGAGAAGAATTTTCTTTGACCAGATATTGTATAATGACTGTAAGAGGCAATTGTTCTTGGGTAAGTTATCCTGCCTTGGCATACGTCTAGTGGAAAAGAAAGTTTACTTCACTTCTTTCCTGTAATTGTCTAAACTTATTTTTGTATTTTCCTGTGCAGCAAACCACACCCTTTTGGTTCTAAAATAGCCTCAAAATGTGACTAAAACGGATCTGATTCATGTTTTTAAAGACACAATGAAGTAAATTAAGACTAATTATGTGTTAACTGTAATTCTTTTACTTGACATTTTAGCAGCTAATATTGCAAGCAAAATCCAGATAAAACACCCAGTTTTGCCACCCAATACCATAGGTTATTGCTCAAAGCTAGCTGTTAGACCCTAACTGAGCAATATCTGTCTTTTTTATACGCTTTGTTTGACTTATGCATCATTTATCCCTTGTTCCCATGCAGCACAGTGTTTCTGGAACAGCACTTATAATATACACACACTTTGGTACAAGCTCAACGTCAGCAAATATTGACATTCTCCTGTGGATGCCACCTGGTCTGCCAGGAATAATCAACCAACAACGCAACCGCTGATTCATCTGCAGAATTGACAGACACAGCCAGAACACAGCATCCAATAGGATGAAGATATTCCTACCGGAGAGCATTGTGGATAGATTCAGACTAAAATAAACTACTAGATATGTAGCATAATCACTGATGGCCAAAATGACTGAAACAGCAAAGACCTCCACTAAATCTCTAGTCAGTGTGGCACAAAATTTCAATTTCTGTCAATTTCATTTACTGCTTTATTTGTTGCAAAAAATAAAGTTGTTTGTATGCCTTTAGTATTCACTGAACCTGCACTAGTGTATCTTCTGTGCAGTTGGTTTCTCGTATTGCTCGTATTGCATCCATTCTTTATGGAAACAGAAGAAGTAGTCAGCTGTGTTCAAGCATGTAATTAGTTTCCAACAGTACCGAGTGATATGAAATTGACTGCAGAGCATATTATCCACTAACTGTGGCAGCGTATGTGACAGTTATATTTACAATCAGCTCTACTTACAGAAAGTGGGAGGTACCTGCTGATTGATTTTCACATTAAAGCTAAAATGAAAGTTGATGTGGACTCCACATGAATACTTCCAGGGTCCAATTAAGTCAATGAGGCAGAAAGGTTCGTATCATTGTCATATACAGCTTGTGCTAATGTTTTAAGTCATACTAAGGGTTTAGTTATCGTGTTAGTTGGTTTGTCCAAAACACTGTTCCTGTTTGAAAGACTACAAAAACAGAATGTTTTTGTAGTCTTTCATGGTTCCTTGAGGATGACTACCAAAGATAACGGTGATTACCTGGCCTTTCCTCTAATGCCAGTGAGGCTGAGAGTTTGTATTTCTTATATAAGTAAGATAAGTGTCTTGACTTGTGTAGACTGCCAAGCAGTTTGGTACAGATATTCCTGATCCCGAGAGGATGAAATCTACTTACTTTGGTGATCCCTTGACTTTTCCTCTTCCGATTACTATTTTTAGTGATTTGGCTAGAAAGCTATAGGAATGAATCACCACAAAATTTGATACTGGCATTCATGGTCCCCAGACAATGAATCTTAAAGATTTCTTGACTTTTCCTCCATAGCCATAAACAGGCAAAAGTTTTCACGTTTTGCTCAAAATGCTGTAGACATTCATGGTTCCCAGAGGATGAACCCTACTTTGGAGATAATTTGACTTTTCCTCTAGCACCACCATGTTGGTATTTGTGGCTTTGAGTCAAACGTTTTGGGAACTGTTTGATAAAGTTTGGTACAGACATCCTATAACTTTTTAATCTTACATCATCATGAAGTCACTTGGTTCATGAAAAACCTATAAACTCTTCTACATCAGCTGGTGTATTGTGTGTAATTAACAAAATTTAACACAGCAAAAGTATGCATGCTAAATATCAGCATTTTAGCAACGTCACAGTAAGCATTTTCATATTTAGCTCAAAGCACGGAGCAACATGTGGTGACAAATTCCTGGTACAAATTTACATGAACTGTATGCAAGGCATATTTGGGCAACCACAAACTACTGACATATACAGTAGATGTGAATAAAATCATCCTTCTCACACGCAGCTACATAGAGGGGACTGTAAAGATGCAAACATCTGAATGGGATGGTGATGGTGTGCCAGTAGGTGAAAACAATGACTGTTGTGTTCATACGGAGCAGGGGATGGGGTAAGAGACAGAGAGGATCAAGCGTATAGCGTGTGTGCTAGAAAACAAAGATGCTAAGAATTCCTAGGTATATTTAAAAATTAACATCTCTCTCCTAAAACCACAGACTGCTTAGCACGTTGACAAAAATCTCTCTTTCGTGTAGTGCCTGCAGAGCAGCTCACTTTATACCTGATGACATTTCAATTTTGGAGTCTGAGCTCTCTGGTTTCTTGAGAGACCTACATTCCCTTTAACTCCTTCATGTGTGGAGAGCCCTGACACGTGGAGTCTTGGAACTCCTGGAGTGCGACCTCTTCATATTTTCACAGTAAACAGCCCCTCCAAAAGCTCTCGCTCCCTCTCCTCTGTATCTAAACAGTGGCCTCCTTTTAGGGCCATCACTTAAGGGCCCTATTAATAATTTGACAAGTTTTCTCAAAGATTAATTACGGCCAGCTTCGAGGCAGCAATTATGCAGGGTGGAGAGACTCTGTAAACCTTCTCCAGCTCCATTTCCAGGCCCAATTTTCCACTTATCAAGATGGCAAAGGGGAGGAGAGGGTGTCTGATGCATAGATCCCCATTAGTTAAAACGAATAAACAGCAGTCACTGGCAAACGCTTTTCAATTCCTTAACAGACAAAAGAGATTGAATGTAGGACTGGAGTCATTAGGACCAATTTTTTAAGGCCTAGACAAAATAAAATCTGGACTTAGGGTAGTGGTAAATCTTTCTAATTCAGAATGAATGCCAAGGTGAGTGTCTGCTCTTGACATGACTGCAATGCAGCAGTAAGAGTGTTTTATTCAAGGGACTGTATAAAAATACAGTTTATCTGAATAAATTAGCAGTTAATATCAAGTAAAGCTGTGGCTACTGGGAATGTCACAAGTGAAGCAGGTATTTGGTCATAAACCAAAGCAGTGGACAAATTGAAAATGTGACCTGATCACTAAGGCTATGTCTACATTAAAGTTACAATATGCAACTAGCAGCTGCATGTACCATATGCGCCCATACCAGACAATTCAGATGGTTTCTTCAACTACCTCTGCCCACATCACAAGAACAGGTAATTCTCCTTCTACTGAGCATGCATAGAGGACCGACGACCAAGCAAGGCTGCCAAGAATACAAATTAAGAAGATATGTATACTATTTCCGATTGTGCTCTGCAGACTACAAGAATATCAGTGAAAGTTCTGAGATATGGCAAGCACATAAAAGTATTGAGGTGGGGGAAACAGAATGGACTTCAGTCTTCTCAGATAAAGAAGTCTGCTCTCAACGTAAATGTCTGTAAAACTTTTGATCCCGACATGACATGAAAGCACTTCTAAACAGACAGTGTCATGCACTCAAACACTAGAAGCATTCAAAGCAATTAGTGCTGAGTTCGACCCACTTCTGGCTTTATATGATGAAGTGTTGAACTTGTGACTGCAGGGTGAAGTGGCAAGTAGCAGCCAGACACCATACATCACCACTGAAGAGTGGAAGGCTCCTGTCCTCCACAGCAGATGGTTGGTACTGAGCCAGTTTGCATGCGCTCGAGTGTGTTTGTGTATATATGTGTGTGTGTGTGTGTGTGTGTGTGTGTGAGTGAGTGTGAGTGAGAGAGAGAGAGAGAGAGAGAGAGAATACAATGAAGTAAGTGTCCCCATGCCATGGTCTGCCAGAGATAAGAGCCACCTGCCTGTCCCATTCTCTGTTCTGCAGAGTTTAAAGTCCTGAGTCTCACTGCAATTCGTATACATTACTTGAAAAAGCATCAATGCAAAACACTTGGAGTGTAACTGTCACATAAGAAAACATTGTGTAGAAGTACTTTTATATTTGTGAGTGATACTTTCACTCATCCCACAAAAATGTAGGTTTTATCATGCTCATGTTTTGGAATAAGCAAACAGCTACAGACTCCTACCTCCAAACATCATCATAACTTGTTTTCATGAATATTCTCCTCTTTTGCATTCACTCAAAAAAAAAAGAGAGCAAGAGGGGGACAAAGAGGTGAACTCAGAGCACAAAGACCAGATTGTTCCTTTCCACTGTCTGTCCATGATAACAATGGACCATTCATTTGCCCTGAAATGGGCCCTAATTAATTCCAACTTTACATTCTGACCTACAATCTCCCCACTGCTCATCTCAATGCTGGTTTTCCCCCAAATCCATCAATTAATCCATCAAGCCAGATGACGTCACCCTCTGTTTTTATCTCCTTCACAAATGGTAGTTCATACCTGCATTCTCTTTTCAAATATCATTTCAGGTTACATTTAGAATTACAATCTACTATTACTTTTGAAGGATCTTTTCTGCGTCTTACACAGCTATGTTTAAATCGTACAATTTTCACTGGTAACTTGGGGGCAGTGGGATAAATGGTAAATACAACATTAAACCTACAATATGCTACTTGAGCTAGGCTAGCAAGAGACTCCAAGTCAATTTGCTTTACTCCACTCTCACTGCTTTGCTGTGCTCTCGTGCCATCTGCTTCGCTTTGGAATCCTCTGCACAGCATTTCAGGTATTAGTCATTATCAAATTATAAGATTATATAATGTTGCAAAACCTCTTAATTTGGCAGAAATCGTTGAAATTGATTGGTTAGAAGGGTGAGTCACATTTAACAACTCAAAATTAGAAGTGACTACAGTATATCTCTGGTTTTGGTCACCGCCAACTACAAAATGCTATGATCACCAACTAGTTGCTCACTTTTTCTAGATAAGGTTTGGTAGCATATGGGGAGTGTATAGTGGGTTTATCTGAGCATCTTTTTCTGAATATGTCTAGTGTAGCTGGAAATGAGGCTGATGAAAATGCTAAGACAGAACCTAAATATTAAAGTTGGGGGCTCAAACCAAAACAATGAGCATAAAAATACTAAAACACTCTGTAAAACCCAAGAATTTGTTAATAATTCTCTTAGGATTAATCACTGTGAGCAATTTGTTTCACTTTACATACTGCATGTAATGTACCCAAATATTGATTAGTGCAGCTGTAACAAACCAAATACACAAAAACCCAAAACACATTTCAGCCCACCTAACACCAAACCACGTTGTTCTCTTGAAGAGAGAGAGCGAATTCTGCAGAAATAAACTGTTGCTCTCATTTGTGGCTAATATGTATAAGCAAAAAGCATTTTTTACTACTACTACTTTAATACTACTCATGTCAATCGCTTACATAAAATGTCTGGCATTGAAAGCACCTGTAGTCATTTTTCTTTTTTTTTTGATTGCAGGATTTTCTGCCTCTGCAAAAGAATGTGCAACCTCCCTCTTTCCTCTACAGTAGATTTCTCTTCTGTATATTTTTTTTAACGTTGGCGTAAAAAAGCAAGTCTATAAAAAAAGCCTTGTCTCTTTCATTCTGAGGGGCTGACATCAAAGACTGACATTTACCATGTGTGTTCCAGATCACAAAAAGAAAATGTGCTGCAAATGGCACTGCTGCTGCACTGTGGCATGACGTTATTTGGGCCAAAATGAGATATTATAACAAAACAGGCAGAAAGATAGGGTCCATCACTAACCATATTGTTTTCACCATATCAACATCACAATAACAGGCCAACAGTTAAAGCTGTGGTTTAAAAAAGACTAGAGGACAGCTTTTAATAATAATAATAATAATTATAATAATAATAATAAGCAAAACACAAACTTGCAGCACTGTGGCATCTTCGCTGCTAAGCCTGTGGTCAACTCTCTGAAGTTCCCTTTTCACCACTAAACCAGTGAAAGTGTATGTTATATAGAGTTAATTATGTTAATTGTGCTCATTAGAGAAAACAAGTACTAATTTTACATAATGGTTGAGTCTACTTTGTTGAACCTTGTTTTCTCTAAAGCTTAGCATCTTCTAGACATTTTGGTTATCCCACTTTCATGTCCGCATGTAGGTCATTTTTACAATGTACACACTATAAGTGATCAGATGTAAATATGCAGCTTGTTTGTCTATGCAACCCTAAGAACTCTGGCAGAATCACCTGCTGTTGCCATGTGCAGGTATCTGTAAAGCCCACACTGATCTGTTAAGTAGACTCTCTTATTTTTGTCTGTGTGTCCTCCTCCTTCCTTGACACCTTGCAATAAAATTGTCCCTTTGCAGTCTCAGCCCTTGCTCTCCTCCTGTCAAACTGAGCTTGGCGCTGTTTCCTTTTTCCTGCCCTACATCCGAAACGCAAGGAGAAAAGTGAACTGAATTAAGAGGACGAGAGCGGAGGGAGAAAGGCGGGAGAGAGAGAGGATAGAGGGGGCTCACACAGTGACAGAAAAGAGAGAGGCAAGAGAGGGATATAGGAGGGCAAAGGCATGAAATGTGTGGGAGGAGAAGGGGGAAGGGTGGGGAGGACGGGGCGTCTGTGTTGGTGGTGGGGACACAAAATGAAGAACAGAGGCTGCTTTGTCGATAGCAACAGCAAACTTTACAGCGATCATTTGCTGCTCTCGCTCCATGGCCTCAAAGAGCAGCAGTCTGTTTGTGCCGGGCGTATGTGTGTGTGCGCAGGGTTGTATGGATATGTGCTGGAGTGCGTCTATGCCAGCATGTGTATCCGTTTGAGTCTAAACATGAAGGAGCTATAATCTGCCTCCTTACAGGATACACATGGAAAACACATGTGTCCAAACACATTCACAGGATACTGAGCTGGTTAAATAGGCATTAACACGAAGCTTAGCTTGGCACAGGTAGACCAGATCCTTGATAAGAAACTGCCTTTTTTTGCACAGAGTGGATTATAGCGAGGCCAACAAAAATAATATTACAGACAGTATTTCTCCAACTATGAAGAAAAGGACATGAAATGATTGTTTGGCTGGAGTCCATTATATACAGATATACAGATATTTTGAAGACCATGCCAAAATAATGGTTGAAGCGTTTTGATATAGTCTGTTATGCTATAAAATCTGCCACCTGTTGATCAGAGAAGTCATTTAAATTATTTTTCAGCTTGTACTTATATGAGATACAAAAATGAGATAAGCAAAATGGCCAATTTACTGTATGTTACTCTAAGATGTCATTCAATTGTAAAAGCAACAGATGTTGATTCAAGCTTCATAAACACTGGATACTACATTTCCCATGATGCAGCTCAATAGGATCTGCCTGTTCGTAACAGGTTTTGCACAGCTTGTGGTCTCAAGTCTAACTCAACCTGTAGAGGTCTCATAAACCAGTAAGGTGCTGATGCCTTTTCTTGTAGAATAGGACCTTGCAGTCTTTTGTGCTTGTTGTTTGAATTTAAAACCAGCAAAAGGTTGTCCTTGTTTGTCTCTCTGGCCTCTGGTTAGAAAATGACAGTCTTGTTACCACAAGGGAGAGCAAAACAAATAGTGCCTGGCTGCTTCTATGTCAATAACAGTGTTTGAGCTGACAAAAAGAAAACAAAAAGACTAGCTTGGTTCTTATGAAAATCCCTCAACTTTACACGTGAACCGAATTCTTTAGGTCTTTCACTTTTTCAGAGCAAAGTTAAACTTATGGGATGGATTACTCCCAAAATTAAACCAACTACCAAACCAAACTGTTGTTTCAACACCTCATCTACACCCAGTCTCAGCTTTTTCTGTATGTCCACTTTGAACATGACACCTTGTCAGCTTGGTGTTAGCTGACGTAAACTGTCAGCCCGTCACACATTATGACCGTGTGACTCACTACAGTTTGCACAGTGCAAAAGGATACACAGATATGTTAAGACTTAGATATAAATATATTATACTTGTATTGTTTTGGTGCTTTAGACATGGTGCTAAAGTTACAAGCTACAATACTACTCAGAATCCCTCGCACCGTGTGTAAAAACTAGTTAGGATGCAAAGCAGAACTTGAAATGTTTAGCTAAAAGTAACAAATAAAAAAAAAAAGAAAAGTAATGGATGAAAGAAAGTCAAAAGCAGCCTACAATAATGAACAAATGATTGAAGTAACTGTGTTAAATATCATTGAGCACATATGGTCGGTCCACAAACTCACCAGAAAATTAGACATGAAAAGGAAAAAGCGAACAAGTGATATACACAATAAAATAATTTACAGGCCACATGGAGTCAAATAATTCCAATTTGAACTACAGTATGAGCTGACTAAAGCCAACAAAAACATCTTGGGCTTACACGCACTTATTATGTCTCTAGAAATGTTCAAATGTCCTGACTTCTCCTGCTATAACAGCGGCTTCGACTTTCTGTCTTCAATGTGGCCACTGAACCTGCCCACAGGCATGGACACCTTATAGTCCACCCAGCAGTGTTAAATAAGCAAAAGTTAAGTAGGCACGATGATTTCATTGGCTGTCCCCTGTGCCAAAAAGGGAAACTTATATAATCTGATTCAGTGATCGGCTGCTTGTAGTGAATTCATCCAGCTTTTAGTCAATGGAAGGCAGTTACTGTTTGATGAATTACCTCCACTGAAAGAGTGAAATCATCCAACCACCACCAAACTGTGGAACTTTTTTGTTTGTTTTAAGAAGCAAGTGAAATATGATTAACACTAGAAGAGTTACAAGAGATTCTCTGCAGATTTCTCTCCCTCTCTTGCTGGTTGCACAGAATGATTTTCTGAGAACCCCATTCATCCTCCTTTCCCTGTGTGTCACAGCCAAAACCTGGCTACAACCATGTCAACAGCCGGGGCATTACAGAGTGTGTGTGAGAGAGACACAGACAGTGAGTTTTGGTTTGTAAGGGTCTCTTTCTTCAGGGTCATTGAGCCCAGGTGACCACGGGAAGTTGTTTTCCAGAGCTTTTCCAGTGGTGTGTGTGTGTGTGTGTATGTACTTAGTTTAGGACTGTCTCACCACAGTCCTCCTCTTTGGGCAAACACAAACACATAGATGCATACACGCTCACCTGCACACACGAAATTCCTACGAGAACAGACACTCCCATGTGTGTTATTCATCCAGTGTTTGTGGAGTGTGCAGAGGAAAATCAATGTTAATGGCAGTGTGTTAATGAGTCCTTTGACTATTATATGACACTATGTCGATTAATGTGAGCAGCTGAGGACTCACATTAACAGTGTTGCTCCTATTGTCTAGTTTTATGAAAGATTTTATTTTTAGACATTAAAAAACCCTCAAATCTGAATTATTTAGTTAGCAAGTTGTGGCCTTAAATGGTCAATACTTCCATCATGGCAGACATGCCTTGTTTATTTTGAGAGGCAACTTTACTAACAGGTAAATGCCACTCTTCTACTCTAAATGAGCTCAAGTGAGACTGTTCTCTATATTAATCAAACAGGAATTCCAAGCTGAAGGAATTCTGTTGCTTTTGGCTCTGGGCCAGCAGCCGTGCTACTTTTTAAGACGCCTCATGGTGAAATGACATGTGTGCAGCTTTTTTT
Source organism: Sandelia bainsii (assembly GCA_032362345.1). Classification (NCBI taxonomy): domain Eukaryota; kingdom Metazoa; phylum Chordata; class Actinopteri; order Anabantiformes; family Anabantidae; genus Sandelia; species Sandelia bainsii. The sequence goes on from JAUMHL010000013.1 coordinate 7,175,684, forward strand.
CTTTTGCCTCCAACTTTAGGGTCTCTGCAATGAGGCAATCTCTGTTTAGAGGCCAATAGCAAATCAGAGCTGGGGCACATGTTAAGTTCTACAAAGGCATACTTACAGTGGGTACAACATTTCTGACCTGTTTTAAAAGGTCTTTATATATTTATAAGTCTTTATAAGTTAAAATGCACTTACTGTACTTTATTATATTTACATTTCCAGCTGCAATTACACATGGACTAGACTAAAACACTTTTCTGGCCCAGCACTCTGGTAGAAAGACTCTTGCTTTTGCTGTACTTGTTCCTTGATAATGTTCTCTACTTGTTCTGTGACAAAGTCATTACTCCAAAATTCTAGTAGTCTAGTCTTCTTCACTTGTCTGAGGTGGCTAGCTTGGTTGTCAGTCTTCAAAGCATGCTCAGGAAAGGAATGACCCATTTTCCTTTCAGAAATTTAAAATGTAGCTGTCTGTCTTTCTTCCTCCTAGATACGGTGATGACAAAGGACTAGACATTCAAGTCTCACATGCAGTAATGTATTTCATCACAAAGTAAAAACACAGAACAACAACAACACAGAATAATGCTTGAAAAAACATATATAGAAATGTTCAAAGTCACATACAAAGTAACGCAAAACTCTATGCAACAGCCCGGGTTTAGTTTGGAGGCCAAAGCCATCTCTGTCGTTATTGGACTTCAAGTGATATAATAAACCATTTCTAGTTATCTGCCCACATAAACTGGGATTCCATACATGAGAACACTGGCATAGGGCACGCACGCTTTAGTTTGTTCTTTGCTGATCATAAGTTTGTCTTAATGAGTACGCAAGTCAAAACCAAGCATATGCATACTTGAACTGATGAATTTTAACTTCTGTTTGACTTATAATGTCTTACAACCATGACAATGTGCTTGTTGGAGGCAGAAAATTGCACCATATCTTTTAAGATAAGCCCTCTGTACTCTAGATTGTCCAGGTTTGTTCAGAGAGTTGCTAAACAAAATGCATAATTCCCCAGGACAGTTGGCGAATGTGTGGAATTTTGCAGTGATTTAAGGTAATGTAACCAGATGTGATCATCCGTAGTTTTTTTCATTACAGCCCTCGTGATAACCATGATCATTTTGTCCTTATTGCACATCGGCATCCCAAAGCTGCATGTCCCCACTGCTTCTAAATATTCTTCATATGTCACTGCTGTACAGCAGCGTGTTTCTAAACAGAGGAGCCTTTATCCTGTGAAATACTGCACCTGTGCTTAGTGCAGAGTGGATAGCTTTGGCACAGAGCCTCTCTCTCCTTCCTGTCTTGTCACTGGTTGTTTGGAATCTAGAGGAATCTTGGGTATGCCGACAATCTCTGAAGCCATTGACAAATTTCTGTCTTCAGGCTGGGGAAACACACACACACAAACATGCTCTCATGTGCATATAAGGGGCACACAAATCTTGGCTTGACTCAGCTGTCATCAGCTTGTCAGCGTGCCGCACCTGTGAATGGTAACAGGACCCCATGGCTCGCCGTTCTCTCATAGCTGCCTGACAGACTCAAGAGATCAATTTCCTCCAAAAGAGAGCGTATCGGGAAAGGAGGAGGTTCACCTCAGATTTTATTGAGAAGCTAACAGTAACATACCTGAACACACCACAACCAGCATAATTTCCAGCTATCTGGGTCTCAGGGATGATCTCTTCTTCACACAGTGAAGAGTTGTATAGTTTCAACAGGTCACAAAAGCCACATCTGTACAACATGTTGTGTAGACACGTGCACTAGGCAGGATGATCAGTTAATTCAGCTCCTAGGTTATTAATGGAGATGAAAAATGTAAATGTTCTATATATAATTGCAAAAGAAACCTGCAGGTAAACATATCAAGGTGATTCCCATGCACACTCGCCTCTGTGCAGCCAGGAGAACCATAATTCCAGTATAATTCCTGCTGTGAAACTGTACATAGTTAAAGTGGTGCTTTGAGTTAAATGCTAATGTCAGTGTGCTAACATGTTCATAGTAAAACTACTAACATGCTAATGCTAAGCATACAATGTTTTCCATGTTCACCATCTCAACTTCAATGTAACATTTGAAAACCATTTGCCCAATAAATGCTCAACAGTCAAGCATTACCATCCCTAAGGCCACACCGCTAGCATGGCTAAAAACACACTGCCCATGTACTTATCTACTACTATATACAAGTTTTACAGTATTTCAACACGGGTCTTAAAGTGCAATCACAAGTAACTCTAACAGTTAATGTTGAAAAATATACTACACAACACTATAATACCACTTTGAGAGCAATAGCTATAAAGCTTGCTAATGTTAGCTAACAGTAGCCACACAAGTTTCTAGTCATACCAGACTAAGTAAGGTTGTATGAGCAAAACTGCTAATTGCATTAAAATAAAGAAGGGAAAAATATATTGATTATAATTTCCACTATTCAGACTGTGTTATTTCATCTCTGATTTACAGTTTCACCTCAAGTGTTTAGCTGCAACATTTGCATTGCAGCATTAATGAGAGTTGTAACAGGACATATAGCAGTGCTAAAAATATGCAGGTATTTTCCCAGGAACAATGAGGAGATTTTGGCCAGAATTCAATTCATTAGAAACAGTCTGCTTGATATGCAGGCCAAAATAAAAATATGAGCACCATATTGTTGCTTATTAAAACTGAAAGAGGCAATCGGCTCTCACAGATTTTGCTGTCAAAACTAAACCATTTTTAAAAGATATGATGCCCCATGCGGCCTCCAAACATTCTACGAAAAGCTGGCAATGGCAAAAATCCAATTAAATACGTGCAAGGAAGTCTCGAGTGTATTTCAGTATTTCACACTTAATGGCACATTTCAGTTCAGTGTAGCCAATCTTAGTTACAGTCTTTTAACCTCCAAGACTTAGCCAATGCATCATTAAGTTTGAGCCATAGAAAGGAGAAATCTGTTTTTAATGGAGCCGAATGGCACACAGGTTGATCATATCTTTTTCTTCCACAGCTTTGTTCCACATGATCTCATTCTCCCCTCATTCCAATCTCCAGCTTACACCACAGGGATGACAATGAAGACATACTGTCTGAATTTCACACTGGAATTTCTCTGAACTCTTAATTGGCCCAGCCAGTGTCTCTCAACAAGCACACACTGACATCATGGACAGGTTTTACGACTTCTTCTTCATAGCTTAGATTTAACGTGTGTGTGTGTGTCTGTGCGCGTGTGTGTTGTAGTCTGTTTTATGCTTTCTCCCCACACCACCAGTTATGTCTATGTAGATTTGACTTGCAAATATCCACACCCTTTTTCGTTGTGCTGTAATTTGAATAATTCGATCCGGGTATCAATGACGCTATTCAGGTAGACGGTTACATGTCATTGAGTTGAAAGGTGCACACGAAAAGGAGAAGTTGGCTTGCAAATTGAGGTGAGCAAAAGAAAAAAGACTGCTGGAAACATGTAAAAATATTTGCCTAAACCCCACTAAATTTTGCAGTGCTTCTCACCTGTAGAAAACCCTATAGCACAGGTGAAAAATAGCTTAGTAATGGTTCATTGTGAACGGTTACATTCCAGCAACCAATGGCTTCACTTTTTTATAGACTTGTTGTACATGCAAGGAAAATATGACATAAAAGTTGAAAAGAAAACTATATTTTTCAATTTAATTCATATTATTTATATAGCACCAAATCACATCAAAAGTTATCTCAAGGCACTTTACAGTGTAAGGTTTAAGACCTTACAGAATATAACTATAAAGTTATGCAGAAAACAGTCCCACTTGAGCAAGCTGAACAGTGGAGGGGAAAAACATTTACGGAAGACACCTCCAGCAGAACCAGGCTCAGGGTGGGTGGCCATCTGCCTCGAACAATTGGGGTAAGAGGAAGGTGGAGGGAGAATATAACAGCAGGCCACAAATATGGTAAAATGTAAAACGATCAACGTCTTAATGTCTGTGAAGATTCTCAAGTCACCCAGGGCATGGTTATCCCAAAAAAGGTTATTCAGTGGCAGCTGGACTTGTTTTAGTTTGTTTTGATTAACATCTTAGTTTTCAAAATGTTTTACATTATTTAATTTTTTTTTGTTTTTCTTCTCCCACTAACGTAACTGACCTAGTTTTGTTCTCATGTGTGCAGACAGTGTTTGGCTGCAGGTATATGAAAGCTAAATGTTGGCTATTCTCTTCATAGAATGTAAACTCTTACTATATAATTCAGAGCCTGTTAGTGATTACACACATGCATCCACATGTGTGCACCCTCCCAAAACATACACCCACCTACACATAATTGCCACCATCACACACATCCACACACTAAATGCAATGTGGTATAGTGAGCTGTCAGACCGCACTAATTCCCCTTTTTATGTGTGTCTGTCCTACTGTGTAGCACAGGGATCAGGATTGCCTTTCAGGATAACAACTGAAGCTCTAAGCTCTTAGTGTGTGTGTGTGTGTGTGTGTATCTGGGTGAACAACAATTGGCCACTAAGCTGTAAAGAGCCTTGCAGCCACGGTGTCGCCAACAAATATCCACTGGCTGTCAGCAATGGACCGACTTTGTGCGTGTGTGTATGTGTTTGTGTTTGTGTGTGTGTGTGTGTACGCGTGCAGATGAGCCAACTTCCTGTGGTGGATTGAAGTTAAGTGCTGCTATTAGACCGAGGCCTCCAGTCGGGCTTCATTGTCTGGGCGAAAGACTTGATTATACTGACAGAAACACACGCGCACACACACACACACACACACACACTATGTAAGAATACACATGCTTGTATGAAAACCAGTACACATGCATACAAACAGGTCCAGTTTTCAAAGTTTTCGACATGATCTACAGGAGTTTGATGCACACACAGCTCCATCTACTTCCCACCCCCTAAACTTTTATGACAGATTCACTCTCTAGTGTCTCTCTTGTTCCCTCTATTTGCCTTTTTCGCCTTCCTGGCTGCTGTAATCTTCCTCCTCAAGGCATAACAGTAGTTCAGCTGTCACTGTAGTAGAAGTGGGTTGCATAAGATTTTGATTTTAAACTGTAGGTGTGCCCCGTAATTCACCTTGCAAAGCAGTATGTGCTCTCAGAGCTGAGGAGGTGCACACGTCGTAGCTTCGTCAATCAAATTTGAACATGAAACTTAGCTAAATGAAACCTAATTTTGAACATTTAGCAGTTGAGATTTGTTTAAAATGACAATAAGGCCAAGATTTTGCCCGTCTGAGTTCATTTATTCACATTCTTGACTAAATTAGCCGTTTTCTTTATGCAGTTCTGAACTGAATACCTAGTGGAGTGCGACAGTAGCATAGTACATACTCAATGGAAAGTAAAAAAACCACAGTCAGGTTGGGGGATGCACTTCAGCTTTGAGCTCTACATGTGTGTGCCTCTTTGCCGCCCACATCGGAAAACAAAAAAGAAAAGTTCAGCTTCTGAGAAAACGTTTTCACTGGTAGAGAAGAGAAAGGTGTGGTGGCTTTTTTCTTTAACACCTATGCTCCGTGGAGTTTTATCACCTCTCATTACAGCCATGTTGAACTGACTTTTGTGACTTTAGCAAGCTGCATAAATTATGCCTGTGTGCACAGTCAATCAGAAAATCAATCTAAAAGTTAATTTAAATTAAACGTATTCAAAGTTTTAGTGTTTAAATCTTCTCCCCGCAGTGAATGATGCCTCTTAGTTGGTCTATCTGACTAAAAGAAAGTTTGAGTTTATTCTGCCACTGTTGAACATGACAAACCACAGGTACAAAGTCCAGACGCTTACAGGAAGATGATTTACCACAAAAAAAAAAATTTTTTTTTCCTCCCCCAAGAAAAAAAGTCATCATCAGTCTATAAATCTTTTCACTGAATGCAGAACCATGATTTCACATTGTATGTGAAGATAATTCTTTAAGGCCATTGGCAGTGAAGTTAAATGACTTATAATGTTTTGCACAAAATGTAAACATAAAAGGTTTGTGGAAAAAATTTCTATTCATTTCTTGTGTGTTTTATTAGTGTGCATCATCCCCATACTTAAAAATTGATTGGATTTATGGATTCTGCTCTGCATGCTTTCAGTATCACAACATTACTTCTGCTTCAAATTAGTATGTAGTATGTATTTATACATACTAGTAAAGGAATGAATGTACAATACTGTTAATAGCCATGCTTTTAACCATGATGCATGGTCTATCTTTCATCGGGTTGCTCCACTACTTGGTTGAAAAATATAGCAGTGTGTTGACATTTTGTAACCCGTTAGCTTTTCCTCTAGTGGTAATTCTCTTAGTACTTTGGTTTATAACAATATTCCTGCAAATGATGATATTCTCATGCACCCCATACATACCTTATGTTTAGCCCTAATGCAACAATAACAATTTACACACCGATAACATTTCCAAATAACTAGCAGGGCTGGAAACTGTAACTGACCTACAACTTGCATGTTTTCCATATTTCTGACCCACATTTTCCACGTAACACGTTTAATGTGAAGAGATTTAAGATAAGTAAATATGCAGCTCACTACAGACCTTTGGTATTGTTGGGGATTTCCATTTTGTTTGACTTTTCATTTTCATTCCACTACATTAAGTGTTTGAGAGGAAAATATTCTACCTAATGAGATTTCAAAATAATCTGAATGATGCATTGTTACTGGAAGCTATTCTGCTAAAAACATACATTAACACTGTTTAAGTTATAACTTACTGAAATGTATCTTACTGTTAATATGTTATCCTTAATTTAAAATAAGTTTTTTGTAGACACTGAATATATTCTACAGTGTTGACCTATTTACTGGTGAGATGACTTTCACCTTGAAATTAAAGCAGAGACAAGTCTAAAAATACTAAGACTTGCACCAAAATGAAAAGATAATTTATTCAGTAATGTGTATTTTTTTGCAGTTGTCATGGGGTGGTACTTACAGTATCTCCCTCACTGCTCTGCAATTCCTCTCTCTCTCTCTCTCTCACGGTGCTGTTTGATTGCTTAAGCCTGGCCGTCAGACAGACAATGTGTCCATGAAGAATAGCCTTGCTTCCTTCCTGTCTTCCTGTGCTGTGTTCTGCCTTGGTGAGCAGGGTGAATAGGCCGCTCTGCCCCACAGCCGCCATGAACCACAAGGGGCCACAGCAGCTAAAACCAACAAAGAGAGCCGATCTGGGGCCCTTTTTTCTCCAATTCACATCCCCTCCTCCTGCTGCTGCTACTCTCTGGTGCCAAATCACTGGGACTGCCATGTGGATAACCCATCTCCCAGCGAACAATTTTTATCCTTTTTGTGATCTCACATTTTGTTTTTTTCATTATCTGCTATAATTCTCACTTTTTTGTCAGTTAATTGGCTGAGTAAGTCTGAGTATTCATTGCATTTAATGTGGTGTGCTGCTCATGGACGTAGTAATTATAAAGGTTGATCACAGAATGATAACAATAATGATAACTGATAATTTATTAATCCCTTTGGGGAAGCTGCATTTTTGGTGCCAAGAGTTCGGGGTTCAGTGTCTTGTCCAAGGACACTTTGACATGTGGCCAGGAATTGGGGGAACTGGGAGTCGAACCACCAACCCTGGGGTTTATAGACGACTGCCCTACCAACTGAGTCATGGTCATATATAGGCTATATATAGTACATACATAATACACTGTATTTCTATTTAATTTTTTTTTTTTTTTTTTTTACAGGAAGTGAGGCCCATTTGTTTTGAAAATAACTTAATAACTTTGTCACTGAGGATTTTGCCCACAGCTTAATCTGCTGCCACTGAGAAAGATTGACCGAACTAGTAACTACAAAAGACAAATAACTGTAATAACTGTAACGGGAACTTTGTGTGGAGACATGTTGAATTTTATGTGAAGAAAAAGCACTACAAAAGGTTTCCTTTTTTTGCTTTTATACTTTATATCCCAACAGTCCGAACTATTTTTTGTCCAGCTCATCCAGCTAATTGCCCTCCTCACCCCCCCACAACAAGACAACTGTCTCCCTATAGGAATACCAAGTAGGAATAGGTAGCTGAGAGGAGAGTTGTGGAGCCAAAATAGCCCCACGACTATTGAAAACAGGATGAATGCACACTGAGCTGAATACGGGGGTAAACTGTTAGGTCTTTGTCATTCAAAGTGATGCTTTTAACCCTTTGCCCGCCCCTCTTCCTAACAACCCCTCCTCCCCCCTTCGTCCTCTCCCTCTTCATTCACAGCTGAGACAATGCAGTGAGAGAGGCAGCCTGTAACTGCAGAGATAAAGACTAAACACAAGATCAACTCTTGCTTTTCTCTGTCTAATGGGATTCTCCCTGTTATGTTTCCATCTCCACTCTTCAGCACTGTAAAATAGGTGAAAGTTCATAATTATGTAAAGCAACAGACCCCACCACCCCCCACTTTCCATCAGTCAAAGGCTGGGGATGAATAACAAACAAGTAAGAGCAGGTTGGGCCTCGGCGTGTCAATCACGGCTCTGAGTGCATACCACGCACGTCCGTATGCTGTCAACAAGTGTCAGGGGCTTATGTTTCGCCTGCAGGGACATTCAAAACCAAGGAATTCCTGAACAAACCTTTGATAAAAAAAAAAAACAGCATGGAAAAAAAGGATCCAGAGGAACGTGTATGAAATGAACTTGAAGCCAAGCCGCAGTGTAATAGCAGGCTTACATGGATACATATTTGCAAAACTACAGGTGGAGCGCTTGATTTATAAGATGAAAAAACAGTGATAGGACTGAATTTAAAAGTGAAGTAAATCACTTCCTGGAGTGCACAAGGACCCGTCTTTACCAGAACCAGATGTTTTTCTTAAAGAGTGCCCGAGGTGAACACGTGTCCTTGTTTGATCTCTGTAAACATCATGGAGTGATGGTGTTCTAAAGACAAAAAAGCAAGAGGGTGGGGGTGGTGGGGTGATGATAGCTCTACTTGACTTTTCGTGCAAAGCTTCAATAAAAAAAAAAAAAATAATAAAAAAAGGCAAGAATGGTACTAAAGTCTGCCTTGAACAATCTGAAGATAAATTGAAAAATAAAATCTAACTTGAACATCTTTAGGTAATAACTGAAGTGGTTCTTCTTGTTGGCTGAGTACATGAACACCGAAAGAAAGGATAACAATGCAAATAAAAAAAGTAAGCAAAAACCAAAATTAGTCAAACTTCAAGGTTGTTTAATTTCAGACGTTAATATATTTGTTTTCTAATTCATAGTGAACTTCATCCAGCTTTGACACTCCTACAGGTCACCTCAGATCTGCAGCAACTACAGAAGAGCCCCAAAACGTGTGACACATTTAACAATGCTTTCTCAAAATAAATATTTTTCATCATAAAATAATAAACCTTCAAATAAATATATATATTTTTTTAACTTTACACTAGGCAATGTTGGAATTAGAAAATAAATTTTTCATACAAGGTCACTGTACAATTTACAAGAAGGGATAAGATTTTTGCTTTGTAAATTACATAAAAATGATTGATATACATTCCTGTGAACGTACAAAAATCATATGAATGAATTTTACTGATTCATATAAATGTGGATCTACCAAGGTGCCTCTGGTGTGGCAGAAAACCTTTCACAGTTGAAGCATAATATGTACAAAAATAAAACATCTGTCAAACTTATTTTCTAATGTACATACCCATTGCATTTACTACTTTACATACAGTTAGTAACAGGAATCTGTTCTTAGCATATAAGTTGTATTAAAAGTTTAAAAGTAGGCTTTCCATTTGGACTCTCATAGCAATAATATCTGGGCACTTATGTGAACAAATTATTTTTGAGGACAAAACAGTAGTTGAATGTATCTTCATGCCTTTAAACCTGTGAAGCGCTTAATTTGGTTTACCTTTCAAGTGAAACTCCAACTGCTTGGCTGAATAACTGCACCCTTCGTGCCTTTAGTAGTAACAGTTCTGTCAACTAGCTTTAAAAGTTGACAATTCATGGTAAGTTTTGGCTGTCTTTGCCCAGTTGCATGAATGATGGAAAACACAAAGTCAAGTACAACAGCATCATTAGCTTCTTAAGCAAACCTTTCAACAGAGCTACAAGGCCAGAACATTTATCAGTTCAGTCAACATGGAGTCTTTCCATCCTTCTGCATGTCACACAACCATATTGTCTACGTTGCCTTGCCAACATTCCCACAGTGGATTCTGTTTGTGTTCTTACACCGACAGCCAGGTCGTGTGACTCGGTCATAGCAGCTCTGGCACACAGCGACACATCCTTTAGCTGGGAGGTAGCAAAGGAGACAAGGGAAGAGCAAGGAGAGGAGGGACACAGTGGTCCAGCGGACGCAGCAGTGGGACTGCGTGCATGAGAAGGGCTTGTCTGCGCACGTGTCCTCATCGTCGCTGGAGCAGTGGTAGAATAGGCCCTTGATGCAGCACACGCATGTCCCGTACTCCACTGCGCTCTGTGCAGAGCACATGCACCGCCGACTGCACATCCAGCAGGAGGGAAGCACCCGTGGGCGACTACACTCTGAACACTGGCACCGACCACAGTTCTCACACTTGTTGGAGTGTTTACCAGGATTTTTATATTCTCCGCTACTTGGCACAGCTCCCACTGCTCTGGACTCGGAACTGGTGAGAGGTTTCAACTCTTCTGAATTAATTTCTGCACGTATCGGCTGGGTTCTGATTATCTTATTACCACCTGCAGAGCTACTGATGAGCCTGTGGCCTGAAGAAGAGCTCCCCACACTGGTCCTGATGCTACTCTGGGAGTCCTCTATACTGGAAGACCACTGCATTCCCTCCCTAGAAGAGAGGGAAATGTTTGCGTTTCCATGCTGACTCGCTGAATGCAGGTTGCGGAGATTATACGGTCTCTCTTCCTGACAGTCCTGCTGCTCACTTGTCCTTGAACCTGGTGCTGTAACCAAATCACTGTTCTGTTGGCTATGCTGAGCGGCCGGAGACCTTTGGGTGACTGTGGGCCCCTCTGTATACTCATTACTACCGCCAATTATCTTGATCTGATCCAGAGACAGCACAGTTACAGTGTGGGGCAGATAACCGTTGATCAACCCAGGATCTGACAGACCATCATGGCTTTCCAGAGACCGTAGTTGTAGTCCCCCTTCGTCATGCGGTGTCCCCCCAGAGCCAGTCGATGACCCCCCAGAGCGTCCTCCTCCCCCATCGCTGTCGTTCTGACTTATGGAATCCATCTCGGGACTGAAGGGCCACTCTGGCTAGCATGGGACACATCTGAAGTCCTGTGAAAGAAAGGGAGAGTTTATATCCGTCTGTTACAAGCCATGCAAATGATGCCATGCAAAGCATAACCAATATCTGTACAAGCACCACTATGGAAATAAAGTCAAACAAATGCATCAGTGTTGGCGAAGTGGATGTGTGTGAGCTGTAGGGGAGGATGGGGAGTAGAAAATGTTTTTTGGAGACAGTTTCACTCAACCGTGAGTCTATGAAACTACACCAAGAGTACGTCTTTGTCTATTATAAAAACCATACATGACAACAAACTTTTGTGCTTGCTCAAAGCTGCAGCAAATTCCACATTCAGGCTTTACTGTTTAAGAGCTGACAATCAGATGCTTTTCTAACAGTTCTCTGTGCAAACCTCCGGCTTTGCCACATTCACTGTATTACACAATGACAACTAACCTAACAAAGAAAAAAATGATAGGCAACTTTGCTTCTACTTCAGAGCTAAAGAAATAAGTTAATTATTTGACAAATTTAAATTAATCTGTATTTTAAGATGAAGACCATGAACTGCAAAGCTCCCAATTCGGGTACGCCATGGGGCTTTTGTTTCATCTCTCTCTCTCGTTCCTGTTGCTTCTCCATTAATTAATCGGCAAATATGTTTATAATCAATTAACTTTTTAGGGAGTTATTTAAGCACAAATGCCAACATTTTCACTATATCCTGTTCTTGTAATCTCTTTATTATATAAAACATAATATCTTTAAATTTTGTTAATTGTACAAAGAGCTCTGGGTAATTACAACATTTATAATTCTAAAAAAGCTTCAGACAAAATGGTTAAGAACATAATCAGCAGATTGATCAACAATGAAATTAACAGTTACGGTATTACTAGGCACATGAATATACTATACATATTGGGCTACATTAGAAAATATGTATTAACTTACAACTTTCAATGCTAAAAATATTGAAGAATCAACATTTCCATTTTCAGAGGTTATGTATGCTGATGTTCAAAGTTCAGGTTTGTTCTGTGGGTTTATTGAGGGAAGTAGAATACTTTACTGTAGACTGATATTGGCCACATAGCCAACAGATAACACAGACATGGAGAGTTTCGAGCACATGTAAGAGCAATTGTAAACGGAGGGGAACTAAATTTGATTGTGTTAAACACTGGAAAGCATTTTTACATTACAAATATCTAACAAGTCTATAGGCGCTCACTGCCACACATCAGTTATTATCTCACAGCATATTGCACTGTCACTCTGCATTAATCTAATATATTCAAATGCACAGTCTTGTTTTCAGCAACATATCACACCAATGTAAAGAAACTGACAGTAGTGGCTTTGATTCTCCTTCCTTGCGCTAATTAGCTTTCAAATGCCATCTTTTGTAGGGAGTGGAGGGTGGGGGGTGGTATGAGGTCCCCTCCTTTCAATGACCATAGAGGAAGGGCTTTTGTTTGTTGCATGACAAATGGCCTGCAGTAGCCCATTCTGACACATTTTGCATTATCACACTCTTGAAAAGAAGGTGAGTGGATGAGTGACAAGACTAAAAACAAAAAAGAAGTTTGGAGCATGAAAGAACCCATGTAAAGTTTGAGTGATGCATTCAAGGGTGGTGGCGGGAGTGAAGCACTGCTCTCTGTGAGCATGTACAGCCCCTAATTTCCTTGCAGGGTCTGTGTGAAAGCCATGTTGGCAACAGTGGGTGGGTGAAGGGTAAAGCTCTTCACACTATGATCAAAACACCTGTAGCCTGTTTAGGTGGTGACAAATAACATTATTAGACTGACAAAGTATTAAATTCATATATAAATGAGTCACAGCCTACTGTTTCTGATAGACAACCGATGAGTTAGTTCTCCAGTATGTGTGGAACATTAATATTGCAAATGCACACGAGTGTAGTGGGGAAAATGTGACATAAGTTGCAGCACATAGAAACATGTCAGCACATATCAGCATACTGGACATGACTACTTCCTAATAAAGAAGGCAGCAGCAGTGAGATGGGTGAAATTAGACATATATAGCACAGGTACATGCACAAGTTATTTTTAATAGCGTGAAAACACCTGTCTTCATTACGGGAAAAGTACACTTTCAACTTAACCGACAAAACAACCTTATGGTGCCCCTTCTGTTAAAAACCAACGTAATATGTAACGTTATGGCCTATAGGTAAGGTAAAAAACAAAATAGAAGGTGAGGCTCCAGATACTAGCAAAAAAATAATACGTCAAGACACAATACCTGCCAAGAAATGCGTATTGATTAAAATAAAAACGACTTGCATTACAATTTGTGATTCACAAAAGGCTACACTTACCGTGCTTTCGACACTTTAGCCCCCGTTAAGGTGAAATAAATCCACTTTGCGTTAAGAGTTTTTCCCTACAAGTAAAGTTCAGTCGGGGAAGCCGTCGGTAAAATCCATGGAGAAAGTTTCCAACGCAGCGCTGAGACGTAAATCCCGTGTTTTTGCGCAAGAGCACGAGGCATTAAACCAGGCGAAAACTTCAATCAATCAGCGCCGCAGCGTAAACTTCGCCTGACTCCACTGCTCATTATGCAAAATGGCCCCTTTTCACAAAGAAGAAAAAAAGCGAGAGGAGCAAAAGACAAAACTCGAGCTCAGAAGTAGTTTAAATTCGGTGCGTATTATCCACTGTGCTGCGAGGGGCTGCAAGTACTTTTACTCGTGTGTGCGTGTGTGTGTTTTTCTCTTTCCGGAGAGGAGGACGGGATTTGGGCTGTAAATGGCGTCAAGCTGAAGGGGGAACAGAGAGCTTGTTGTTGCAGCGGATATCTCGCATCCGGTGTTCAGCCATTGGCTGCTAGAGAGCAGCCATTCACACCCAGTCTGATCAATTATACTACTGGAGCCAGACACCGCTGGTCAACTGCTGTGGAAATGTGAGCGTTGCCCTCCTGAAAGTCTTCAAGTTCTTATCAGTAGTGACCCGTTTTTTGTTTTTTAAAAAGCTGCCCTTTACATACCACTCCCCTGAAATTCATCTGTTACAGCAGCTCATGGTCGTGGGGTTTCAAGTAGGCTGTAAATAAAAGTCAGACTTAAGCAGGTGATCAGCAGCTAATTTGTACAGATACTTTCAAAGATAAACACTGAACTTTTTATTGAACTAAGCTTTTTATTTGTATGGGAGTAATTCTACTGTTTTGCACTGCTACTTTTACTTTGATAAGAGGGTTTTAGTGGCTACTTCTTCCACCACTGTGCATCTATGTACATGTGATTTAGAGGGAAAAGCAATTATTTCCAAATATTTCTTTCAGCAAAACAGTGTGTGGAGTATAAAATATTGTAAAGTGGAAATACTAAAATAAAAGCAAATACTATGTAAGAATACTCATATTCCACCATTATAACCACATGTTTTTAACTGAGTTATACTTTTTGTTCTTTATTTTGCCCACATATCAGGAGAAAAAAACTAAATACTGATGGTTAGTTGGGTCATTAAAAGTTAAGTAGTGTCTAAAATCAATGCAAGTGGAAAACTAGTTGAACGGTTTAGTGTAAAGATCGCAGTGTCAGATAACTGGTGTCAATAAAAGCTGCAAATGTCCCAAGAAGTAATTTCCCAAATATATACACACTTGCCTTTGACTCTCTGGGCTGTGTGTTAATCATACTGAATCATCTGATGCTCTTTGCCAGGCTGCAGGAGATCTAAAAGGTAAAAGCATCTGTAGAGACAACTAATTAGCAAGCCAATGCTACGGTCATCTCAACAGTTCTGAATATTTGTAGAGCAGCACCTCCATGTGGCTGTCTCCTTACTCTGCAGATTACAATCAATAGAGGCTGGACTGAACACATCCTTCAAAACCAAGTGACAAACCCATCAACAAACCCTCTGGCAGTGACATGATGTTGACTTCACACATCATGTTGAAAGTCAGGGTACAAACATATTGGTTCCCCAGCCATGAAACACAAAAACATCTGTCCAAACAAGATCTATAAAATGTGAGCTTAAACATCTCTTTTCCAATTTAGTGATAGAGTGTCAGATCAATTCGAGACAGAATAGTTATGAAGTTGCGAGTACCACGCCACTGGGAGAAGTCACTTTAATCAACACAGAGTATGACCTGGCAAATTAACTTGGATCCAGGTCAGGAAGCTTTCAGGACTTCCCTTTTCGCTTTAAACAATTTATCTTCCTTTGTTCTTCTTGTCTACATTCCCATTTTCCTTGTAAGGTGTTTGTTCTTGTTCACAGTCTTAAAAGTAAAACAATAAAAATGTTTACAGCAGGGACATACAATGGAAAATTGTTTCGTTTTAAGCCCATGAATTAACAGACAGAAGCATGAGAGAAATAAAAACAGGTTGACTTTGAGTCTATTGTCATCATTTATCAGTACATAAACAGGAGTTAGAAACATTGGTATTAGGTCTTTTCAATTGTTGATGTTTCAACAAACTAATGCTAATTTCAATGTTCCCACACACACACACACACACAAATGAAAACCACACGTGTGGTTTCAATGTTTTGCTTGATTGGGCTGCTACAGAATTGGAGCCTTTTAGAGACACTGCTGACACCTTCTCAAATCGCTGATTACTTATGTCACATCATTTCTTAAAGTTTCTTTATTCCAGAATCGTTTCAGTAGAAATAAGCTCAAGATCATTTCTTAATGTGGGGAAGTTCTGTCAAAGATGTCTGCAAGGTAGATTCATCGAACAGCCTGGCAGCAGTGCAGAGACATTCCTTCCCAACCGTTTTTGAGTGAGGCTCACTGTTATAACCAACCAGATCAATCAGTTATTTCTGCTTGACTGGCAAGTTTAGTAGAATTTTATTAACTACTAATACCTGAAGGGCTGGATAGAGCATACTGTAGGGAGAGGGAGTGAACTGATTTCAAGTCTCACTAAGTAGCATATTATCTTTATTCTCTGTGAATGGTTCACTTTGGTAACTTCTGGTTGACCAACAGCAAGCTGTCTTGACAAAGCTGACCTCTGAGAGGATGGAGAGGCCAAAATAGAGGAAGCTGTTGTTACTCTGTTTCCTAATCACTCATCTTAAAGCTTGTATGATGGACAAATTCAAGCACGTGTTTCCTATTTTAGTGTTATCTCCGGAGGATTCACAGTTCAAAGATCAACCTTGTTCAGCTTGATACGTGCAGGTATGGATGCCCAATAGAATCGCTGATGCGATGTGTTTGGAAAATTAGAGGTCATTATTCTAGCCGTGTGCCATCACCTTATGTAGAACTACATCACACTACAAAGGGCAGCATCATACTCACAGGCTGTACACAGTTTGTGATTGCTCTGAGCAATATTAAAATATCACCTACGTCAGAAGCAAGACATGGTTATTCTTTTTAGCGGATGCTTGCGTGGTATTAATGCTGTTTGAGGGCAATTTTAAAAGACTAATGCCAGCATAAGCAGAACTCTAATCATTCACCACTGTGGATGTGCAGGTCCTTGAAGCTGATTGTCAAGTACACCTGTACCATCAAGTAACTGCAGCTGTGGGTGGTGCTATATTTTGAATTTTGGTATATGAAAGAATCACGTAAAACATATGGTAAACTTACTGTAGGGTTTGGTTTAAAAATGTCTGAAAACAGTCTCACATAGTAACTTACTACTGTCATCAACTTTCAGCTAGAGCTTGAAATTAGCTGCTCAGCATCAGACTGAGCAGTTAGAGACTTGTTAAGTGGCAGATATCAGCTTACCATCACAATAAAACTACCTGTATCTGTGCAGGAGGAGCAATTTTACATACCTTTGTAATTTTTGTAGTTAAGTTTTTAACCAATCTAAAGATAAGATTGGGCTACACAGACAATATAATTTTCGCTTTTCCATTAGCTGAGTTGCTGGTCCTGATGAGGACCTACAGGGCACTAGTGTAGTTTTAAAATGTCTGTCATGTATAAAATGATACTGTCTGAACATACTGTAGAGAATTATTTTCTCTATAACTGTACAGCCTTACTATGCGAAGACAGTTTAGATTATTTTTAATTTGGTGCTATTACATAAAATTGAACTGAACAATTTATCACAAGTAACAGTACTACAGTACAAACAATGCAGTTTTAGCATGGGAAGTCCCAGTGATACCCATAAACAAAGGACAAGAATGAACAGTATCTGCAAGAGCACATGGTGTTCCCTTTTGCTTCTGGTTTGCTAATCTTAGGTTCCTTTTTGTCACTGCAATTTCCTTCCCAGACTCTTGTGGATTTCTGTGTAAACAAGTTTCATTTACTGAGTTTTCACATCTGTGGGGCTATGATGAAATGGCAACAAATTTGGGAAGTACCTTCAGTAGACACACTTTTGCTGATGAGCTATGCAGCCATGCGTAAGTATGAGTGAAGGGTGAAGATTCAGGCTGATGAACATTTTTCCTCTTATTTCACACTCCTGCTAACACCTTGCTGATTATGCTAACACCTGAGTTAGTTTATTGCAGAGAAACATGCACTTAATTAGATAGACACTCCTCACTTGCCTGCTTGGGCACATCACAGACCTTCAATCAGAGCTGTACATGTATTACCTGACTTGTGAAATCAAGCGTGGATGCCAAACACTAAGGATGTTTATTGGATATACTTCTGGCCCTACCAAATTTAGAAATATATTAATGCACATTAGCATTTGTATCAACTAGATGATAGCTGAAAAATGTGGTTACTGTACTTTTGCACAAGTTAGGACTGATGTATTTGTAGCACTGTGTGGTACCTTTACATTAATAATTTAGCAACAGTAACAATAACACAGTTTCACCTATCTTGTCCCCAGAAAAACTGTTGGTCCACATTGACAATAAAAGACAACCCAAATTGAATTTAGCTTGCGTTTCAGCAGTGTTGGAGGCCTTAACATCCGTCATGTGCACTCACCCAGCCGTCTCTCAGGCCACTGAATCAAGCATGATAAAAGTCCACTTACTGTGAGGCCAGCAAGGTCTGAAAATTGAGTATTTAATGATGGCCAAGTTACAGCAATTCCAAAAGTTTTTGTCCTGTGCCACAAGCTATGGCCCTGCTTTTCTTTTCTTAGAATACCTGAACGGTAAATTTCACTCCCGCTGAGCTTGTCTGAATGCCCCACACACAAAAAAAAGAGAAAATTGAAATGAAACCTAAAACCCCTGCTGCTGTGGGAGATGAACTGTGTCTGTATAGCCGAGCAGACACTGCAAACTGTTTGAAATAGCTTTGTAAAAGGACAGAGCTGCCAGGCTTAGCACTGTACCAATACATTTATATTTTCAGGAGTGTGTTGAATACAGACAATGTCATTCACTTTTCTATGTGTATTTTAATGAATCCTTAAGTTACACTTAATCTTTCATTTTTTGATTAGTGGTAGTTTGCTGAGACTACTTACTAAACTCTGCACAGGGCAGATGCAAGGTACAATGATAATGTAATGTGCATGTGTCTTTTGGGTACTAGTCTATCACTGGACAATCGCTGCACAGACAAAAAAAGACAGAACTAAAATAAAGACAGAAAAGAATCAAAGAGAAGACATCATCCATCATGGAAACACTGACAGAGGATTTTGGGACCTAACTCTCAGAAAGAAATCATTTAGACCCACAGTCACCCTAGCATTCAAGGATTCCATTTATTTGAAATGCCTGTAATCAGTGCAGTCAACAGATCTGATTATGGAAGCCAGGTAAATTTGCATGACAAAATGGAGCAAAATCACAAGAGTGGCTGCATGCCCTGTGATCATGACAGGGTGCCACTTGCTCTATAGCGGCATGGATGGGGAAAGTTGCTCAAATGAAGCAATGTCATTAGTTGTGACATTTGAATGTGTATCCTGATCAGCAGCAGGCAGGGATGAACTTGCTTGCCAGGGGCGCTGTGTGGCAAAAATAAGCTGCTCTACCCCCAATAACTCCCCATTCCTCCAAATCTTTGTTATGTATAGTTCTTCCACTGCCTGAAAAAAGTAAAAAACCAGAACAAAGCTAAATTTCTGACACACTTATATGGTTCCTATAGAAGACAAACCTGAGATTAATAGGACCCAGACCAAGGTTCTCATCATGTCAGTTGATACTGTACTTTAGTGGTCTGTTATCCTTTGAATTAAACTAGCATTAAGTAATAATTGTGGAGTATCCAAGGCCTATGGAGTGAAGTTGCTGCCAATCTGGAGGTCAGAACCCACGCCAAAATACATTTTTTTATGTTTTTTATTGTAACTTAAAATAAAACAACAAAAACTAACAAACACTTTTTGATTGAACTCCCAACCACAACTAGTGCACATATGAAACCAGCAACAAAGGGTCATGAGTAGACATTGCTTGACTGTAAGGTTCACAAGCCAAAAAACTTGGCAACCACTGGCATATACCGTATAATATCTTTGTGTGGAAATCTCACCCACTGGGATAAAACCAGCACTGTGTGGATCAGATTGTTGGACAAACCAAAAGCTGCTTTGACTTTTTCGATGTCCTAATAGGTGGCTCGACTGCAAATTCCAAAAATGGAAGAAGCTACTCTTCTTCTTTGGCAAAATAAATATTGCAGAGCAACACGGTCATTCAGGATCAAGCACCATTTCTTTGTCTGGTAGTACCTGAGTTAAGGTTAGAGCAGACTGGTTCATTTTAGAAATGCAGTGAACCATGTCTGACTCAGCTCAGGCAGGGCTTGACAGAGCTGGACAGAACATAACAGAGCAGGTAGAGGGAGTGAAGAGTGAACTGATTTCAAGTCTTACTAAGTAGCATATTATCTTTATTCTCTGTGAATGGTTCACTTTGGTAACTTGTGGTTGACCAACAGCAAGCTATCTTGACAATGCTGACCTCTGAGAGGATAAGGAGGCCGAAATAAGCAGGTGTTTGTAGTGGACCCTGGAGAAATGTCCTAAAGAGCATGAATTAGAAAATCAACAAAAAATACATTATCACATGACATCATCCATATAATTTAGTAAATAAATGCCTTTTGTAGCACAAAAGCTTTTAACTGATAGAGTCCATTTCTACAATAACCTCATACTTCATTTTTTACTTTGTACTTCACTCTGTGTGCTTATATGAATAGCACGACCCTATGGAGTTCACAGCTGTGAAAGATCACTGTTCTCAGATCTCTTGTTGACTTCTGTGCCATTATAATACAGAGAATACATGCAGTACACAGAGGCAATGCTGAAGCGTCTCAGTGGATGCTCATACTGTGCTTGGTCGGGGCAGAACTGGGGAGGAGAAAAGGGAATCACAGAATAGTTGCTTTTGCTGCTTCAAGTCGTGATATGGGTACAGAGTGAGTGTCGGGTCGTCATGATATTTTTTTGGTGGTAGGAACCTGGCTATTGACTGGCTAAAAACACATTGTGATGCATTTATTACTTACATGAAAAGGTCTTCCATTGTGTGAAAATGTATTTTGGTTCTAGGACATTTCAATATCATATTAAACCTTTTCAATCTGTTAGGAAATGTAATTTCAAGACGATACAGTATATTAAATCCCTTCAACCTGTTATATTTCCCCTGCCACAAATACACAATAATACCTCTTGTCTTTGGTTAGGGACTGAGGAACCACCTTTGAATGAGTGAATGAGATTACAGGCAGCAGCTCTGTCGCGGCAACAGAGCAAAAATTTCACCTACCCCTGCCTTTAGGGGAAAAAAGCATTACATAATACTCCTAATAATAGTCATACAGTCCTTTAAAACTTTTCCTTCTTATTTTTCCTATTTGCAAAAGTACTGTTGTGGTTTTAAATAAAACAGGCCGCACACACATATTGATTAGTGTACAGGCCTCATTGCTCTTCCATTGACCGTCTAGTCACTCTGACCTCCGCACTGCTCAGCACTCACTCCTTGAAGTCTTGGCAGTTATATGGATTGAGCTCATTAAGCTGCTGTGGACGGGAGGTCAGCTAAAGTAGTTGTCCGCCCCTCCCCAAATAAATACATTCTTCCAATCTACTAATCTCTTAATATCATCCTTTAGAAAAAAACACTTGAAAAGAGGCCTCTTCGCTCTAGGAAATGTCACAGATTAGTATTAGCAGGGAGGGTGTGGAAACCTCAAGGGCGTTCAACTGATGCAGCTTTATTCAGAGGAAGTGTGGAAGCCTGTGTGTACCAGCATTGTGTCAGTGTGTATATAGAGTTTTTTTATTGCTTGCATGAGGTTTTCAGCTTTTCATGAATATAAAAATCTATGAGCAAGTATGTTCGTATTTCGCTTAACAGTGAAGAATTTATTCTGTGTTGGCAGGACTTTTGTGCTGAAAAGCACTGATGATGGTATACGTAGAGATAGATAGATATACCTTTATTGTCATTGTACAAGTACAGTGAGATCTTGTTTGGAACAAGCCAGCAGATACCCCAAAAAGTTACTTAAAGAATAAAATTGTTATTACTAAAGGATAAAACAAAATTACTTATTAAAGCATAAAAAGATATTTAAAAGGATAAAGATACAAATTAAAGCTAGATTGAAACAAATTACAAAAAAAACTAAACTAAAACTATAAGCCATATATGAGACATACAGCATTCATCTAACATGTCTCACACATATTGATTAGGACTCAGGCCATTGTTCCTATAAATAACTCAAACTGAAGCAAACTGAACAGCTGTACTGCAGAAAAGACCAAAGTCAGTGAAAGAATAAAACCAGTCTCAGACAGTGGCGATGCTCTTTCCGATACTAAAATACTCCAATCCAATCCTTCATCCAGTGATTGTGTGGTGTAGTGCCAGAGCAAAAAGCTCTGGTTAGGGTTTAACTTAAGCTTTTTTATTCTCTTGGCAAAGTGAAAAGAGTTAGTGTGTGAGGTGCAGAAAGTCAGGAAGCCAGACAAGCCCATACATGGTATCAGATCTCAAGGTTTTGGCTGTCCAGATGGGGTCACTGTTGTGATATGTTTAATAAGTCTTTGTGTCTGCCATACAGTGTGTAGTCATCTATCACAATAAGACACACTGGACAAGGGTTAAAGGCGAAAGAGTGGACTCACTTTCAGAGGAAGCCGAGTTGTTTGAAACTTTCACCACCATCTGAAATGTGTGAAGTGTATGAGGCTGTTGCATACCACATGAAGTAGGCTATGACATCACATTTAGTTTTATTGCAGTTTAAGAAGACTAGGAGTCTGTTGCTATGCTGGCGATTGTTAAGCTTTTAGCATTTAGCTTAAAATGATGTCCACGCTGGCAATGTGAGCGGCAATGGATCTACAGTATGTCCTAAAAATTTTCCCAAGGGATCCATAAAGTTTATTAATATTAATACGCTGATATCTGGCTGGCATAATGTTTGCGTTTTTAGGTACACAGAGCATGCACACTCGCACCTCTCAGCACCCCGCACACATGAACGGGGATAAAATAAAATAATCCTGTGGCTCTTCTCGACTTAGACCAAATGGATTACATTTAGATAATAAAAAGTCAATTTGTGGGGTTTGTGGTGCCCAGTAAAATGTATTCACTCTTTTATAGCTGCTCCTTTTGCAGTGATTTATGTTTGTTTTATGGGCCAGTGCGTGTCACATGATAAATGTGGAACTGCCCAGTGCTGATCCTGGGGCTTGCTTCAGTCACATTTCACTGTTAATTACTTGAGCTTATATATACTGTACATGCTGTAATGCTCACTTTTCAGTTAATTTTCTGTTCTTATAACATAAACTGAATCATAGTATTGAAGGAAATTGTGTAAATAATTTTATTTTAATTAGTGGAAATCTGTAGAGATTAATTAAAACAATTTGGAAATTAAGTTGCATTTCCAAAGGGAAATGTGCTACTTTATGCTCAATATTTAAAAGGGCACTTCACCAGTTTTTCACATGAAAGACAGTTTATTAGTCATTACTAGGCTACTACAGAGACAGTGTACGAAATCAGTGGACTGACGTAAATGTTGGTGAGAATTAAGTTTCTCTTTAGCTGAAGTTTAAACTTTAACATATTAAACACCATCATTAATAAACATATGCACAATTATCATTTACATTAAGATGCATTTTGTGAAACAGCAAAGAGAAAAAAGGTAGAATTCATTGCCATTCTGTCCATATACAGATTTCAGTATACTAGGGAACAAAACTGCATTTCATCAGTGCTGCATTCTTCTTAAGAGCAAACACAATTAAAAAAAAGACATAAAAATGACAAAGTCGGTAAAGCGCAAGTAGTATTAACTTGACTAAAGAGCAATGAATCAACAGTGCTGTCACACATGCAAACACTACTTTAATCATATGATAAAAAAAATTACTGGCTTTAAGACTGGTCTTACTTCTTGTGTGTCAATTTGTTTTCTCTATGCTGCAAAACGTTCAAAAGGGGTCATTTCTTTTGAAAGGTACACACAAAATAAATTCATGACCTGAATGTGTTTGAGACCATGAGACAGTGAAAAAAAGTTTTGCCCTACCTCCCTGGTATATGATGTCCTCAACAGCAATTCAACTGTGTGAATACACCATGACATAAAAATGTTCCCCAGCTTTGCTAACATATGTATTTGTATCTTCAACAGTATGTGGAAAACCATCACATAACCAATTTGCTGTGGGAAACCAAGCTTTCAGAGATTAAATTAGGTGTAAAAAGGTGTCTCTCTTTCTGTATAATTCTGTTTTATAAACTGGGAAACAGTTCCACGAAATGTCTAGCAGCAGATGAAATTATATCCTTAGGCACAAAAAATGTTACAATTGTAATATTTAAATAATTGTACATGAAGGAGCAGAGTTGAATATACTGACACTAAGGGAAAAATCTCATTGTCATGGCAACCTTTTTGGCACTATTAGCTCTGCAACAGCATATTTTCTTTGCTCTCCAGGGAGTAGGGTAAACTGTGAATATAATAACGTGATAATGCATCTGACAAATACAGGAGGTGTGATGTGATGGTGTGGTTTGTAGGTTCTCTTGTTTGCCCTGATAGTAATGTGTTTCTCTAATTTCCTGTTCTTTTACAAGAGAAGGAGGTGTCACTCCACACACTGAATTATCAGCTTCACTTTGTGAATGCTATCCGTGCAGTGTGGGCTTTCATACTGCAGTTTCAGGAAAGTGTGCCAATATGGAGTTTATTTTTTGCTTTCCTCCTCCGTTACTGCAGAAGCAGCAAATAAATTATCCGAATATCAAATGGTGGTTGGGTAAATGAATGCTACTTTCTTTAGACATACACTATGGCCTCCCCATAAGACAAATCTAAGACAACTAGGCTCCTTTTTAAGTTTACTACAGAATTCGATATTATTTCAAATCTAAAGTATTAATCTACAAAGTAATGTTAAATACACTACTCACAAAAAGTTAGGGATATTTGGCTTTTGGGTGAAATTTATGGAAAACGTAAAAAGTTCACACTGCAGTGATATTATATCATGAAAGTAGGGCATTTAAGTAGAAGCATGCAATGGTGATTTCCTC
>JAUMHL010000013.1:7200498-7278082 GCA_032362345.1 Sandelia bainsii
CTGAAACATTGAACAGTTGGACATGTGCATTCAAAAGTTTAGGGAAGGTCACATTAAGTTCACCTGTAAAGGTTATATTTCATTATAGGTTAATCCTGAAATTTCACCCGAAAGCCGAATATTCCTAACTTTTTGTGAGTAGTGTATAATCTGCTAGTGACCTAACTTGTGACTTCTAGGTCCACCTTCCTCAGAGAATGGCTGTATTAAGCAAATCTCTCCTTAATACATCCATGCCCTTTATATGATCACGTTTTTGAGTGAGGCGTCATTGACGGTGAATAAATGACTCAAGTATTTCAACTCAAGTAGGTAGTGTAGCCGTTTTGACTGGTGATATAATTAAGGGCAGTGTCTAGGCATCCATGAAGAGGATTAGAGTTTGAGGCATTTATAGGATTTATTTTTTAACATTATGTTGATGTATAGTGTTTAAGTGATCTTCATGTTATTTAGCCAGCTATATTATGAAGTGGCAAAACAATTCACTTTTTTCCCCTCTTTCATTTAAATAATCAGCTGTGACCATTTATTATTATTATTATTATTATTATTAGCATTATTATTATTTATCACTATGGTGACACATCCTGTATATCTCCTAACAGATAGTGTGTCAGTATTCAAGTATAATGTTGCATATTTTAGCCTAGGTTCAATTTCACTTTGGCAAATTGGCACCATTAAAAGTATGGAGAATTAGCTATCAGCAGGGTCTGTTTGTATTGTGCCACAGCATGTACAGCAAAGAATCATATATTTACTCTGATACTGAATAAAACTTCATAAAAGCAGTTTATCTTTATCCATAATTATTCACCATTAACACAGACCCTTGGAAAGTGTCACACTGAATCTGAAAATATGTTTACTGCATATTCAGATTTAGCAGAGTTACTCCAACACAGCTGACGCACATCAAGTACAACATGAGCATTATTGAGGATTGAGGATCATTATAAAGGATTATGGTCACAGATTCAGCTTCCTGCAGCAACATGTGGTTGATGAGAAGCTTATGTATAAACAGGGATTATTGGACTGCTACAATATGCATCTCAGGAGTAGGAAGAAGTTGCTTGATAAAGTCATAGTCAAAGTGAATTCTCCAGCATAGTGCTATGTGTAATTGCTTAAACAGTGCTAAAACAAAGTGGAATGTAACTGTAATCATCAACATACTGAAAACAATGTATGGCCACCGTAGTTGTGTTCAAATCACGTCGTAATTGTTGTTTTTCTACCAGTGTACATAGAGAACCTTCCAGGCGAAACAGCTCCAGTAGCTGATCTCACAATAAAACGTCACAAATATTTCGCACCCTCCCTCCACAACATCTGACGACTCATCAGGTCTTTCACACAGACGCCGGGGCAAAAACACCCTCTGACACTGCATCTTGGGGTAGCTTCAAAGAGGGTCAGCAAGGACCCCTCATGCCGGTTTTGTACCATTTACAGAAAACAGCAAGGCGGCGCACTGGCGCGGTATGGCCTTGAATGGTCAGTGAAAAAGGGGCTTAGGTCTGAAACCAGCAGCTTGGCTGAAACTATCTTCTGAGCAAACATTCATGTATAATACAAGTCTGCATTGAGAGGAAGCAATTTTGTAAAAAGCACTTTCCACTACAGTGAGAAAGGGTTTAATGTCCCTGGGAGACTATAGAATACTTGCAAATAGACATCCATGTGCACACACACACTCTCACACACCCTTACATGCACAAAACACACAGCTGCTACCATATCATGACTACGAAGTCTCATACACCTTTCATCCTCCCTCTCTTCAGAGTCACTGGGAGCAAAATTTGATTTCCGCCTCATAACTCTCTCCATAATGCGATATCGCCAGCACTAAATTGCCAAGATAACCTTTATCAGAGTAGAGGTGAAAGCCCTGAATCGTTGAACGGTTATTCCTCTGCCAGGCAAGAAAAACAAGGAGGGGGGATAATAGATATTTTCCCCCGGGCACAGGCACGGACACCTCAGCGGCTTCACTGAGCCATTTGGATCAGCGCCAACTGGTAAAGAAATGTTTGGAGGAAATAAAGACGGACGCATAGAGAATCAGAGTAATCCTCCTTCCAGGTGCCCGTTGCACGACTTTATTTATTTTATGCCACATCAGAGGAGAGCACAACCTTTGCCAAGTCTTTTTGCACGTATGTGTATATGTCTGTGTGTATAATGTGTGGACTGTGAATTATGCTCTTTCAGTAAGTCTTTGTTTACTCAACCTTAGAGAAAGTATCAAAGAGCTGAGCTTTTTGGGCTCGCTGTGCTGGTATTCAGAACATCTCTGAATACCCAAGCCAAAGACCTTCTTCTCCATCTGAACAATTATTCTCTCTTGTATGTCTACTTTTATATCTACTTATATAATTACTTATATCTACTTATAACCTATTTTAAATATGAATTAAACAACATTACATTACAATATACTGCATTTGATTTTTATGTTTATGCTACAACGGTGGAAAGTGCATTGAGGTGCTTGTACTTTACTTGTACTTAACTTGCATATTTCTAAGATTATCAGTAATTTGCCAGCAGTTCCACAAATCTAACTTTTTTTCAAACTTCTTAGAAAGTTTCAATTAAATAAGTATGCAAGGTACAGACAAGTGAAAATTGTGTGGTGGTGGCCAAGTTGGAGATGCAAGTTTGTGTTCAAACCCCCCAACCGTCCAGATTAAATCTTATAACGGCTTGTGGTGCCCTTGAGCAAGGCCCTTAATCCCACTGCTCCACTGGAGCTGCTTAGTGGACACTAGTCAGACTGTAGTTGAACCAGGCAGCTTCCAGGTGTGATCAGGGTGTTCCAGAAAGAGTGGGGTGCCCTGCAATTTGTATTGCAGAATGCCCTCTAAACCCCTAAAATCTAGCTTGCAACCGTTTAGAGAAGGCCAATATTGAGTTGTTTAAAAATAAAAATCATACTTATATATAGATTCATTAGTATTAACAATGTATTCACATATACTATATAAATATTATATTATATTTTATGGGAGGACAATAATCTTGATGTCATGGTATTTCACGGCCTTTCCCAGACTATATGTCTGAATTACTTGCCCCTTAAGTGCATTAAGTACATTTCCCTGATGATACTTGAGTATGATTTTGAATGCAGCTCTTTTTTAGAATGACGTAAATGAACATTTATCCAACTAAATGAATAATTCTTCCACCACAGAACATAAATTATTGTAATGCATCGCTGACATCAATAAAGGAAGAAGAAATTAAGTAACTCTCTATACAGAGCATGTGCAAAGTGTTTCAGTTACAACTGTAAAGACGCAGGCCGGGAAAGCAAGTGTCCACATCCTGTCCTACTGGAGTTGTCGGGGGTTAAGTGTTTTTCTCATGACAATTTTTTATGGCGTGTATTGGTGAGAGTGTGTTGGCCCTTTTGTGCCATTGTTACTTTCTATGGGGATTTGAACCATAGAAAATACAATGGTCGCACCAGGACCACATTCAGCTTGCCAACATGCACAGACTCAAATTGTTAATTACTGCTGTGACTCATGAGAGGCAAGTTTTCCATACTTCAAAGATAGACTTTGTTTTTGTACTTTGCTGTGTGAACCGCAAATCAGTCATTTCTTACAACTTGAAGAGGAAAAAATTACAACGGGGTGACTGAAATCATGCCATTGAGTTTAAGTCAAAATTTGTAGTTACAGAATAGGTTGTTCATCTTTTAGCCAGGCTAGCAGCATGGCTCTAAGGACAGCAATGCTGGTCATTCAGACTCCCTATCACTGACTGTCTGGACTGAAATGTCGGATTGCCATGCTTATTACAAAATGTACCACAGTAAAATGACTAAGATAGACACAAGGGTAAACATGGTTATGTTCTAATTGTCAGCATATTAATTAACTTTGAGCATGTTAGAATAGGAAGCCAGCATTTAGCTCAAAGCAATGCTGATATCAAGTTCAATCTCACTGAGATGCTAGCAAGGCTGTTAGTAACAGTCTTGTTTTCCTTTTGAATACCCTTCAAGGCATTGGCACTAATTCTGCCCGTTTCAATTTCAGTAGTAAGTTCAGTCTGCTTCAAACTGTGCAGTAAAACAGTAAACTGCACATACAAGTGCTGTTTTTATCAGTTCAGCAGCCAACTAACTAGTTAGCTTTAGAGGTGCTGACTAATTAATTTTATTACCTATACGTAGACAGAGCCATGTTAGCTGTGTCCCACTGCTTCCGACATTTGTGTGTATGCTAAGTTAGCTGGCTGCTGGTGGTAGCTTCATATGTAGCTAGGCTACAGACATGAGAGCGGTATCATCATCGTTATCTCATCTATTTGCTGTAATGCTAATAAGCCATTAAATTCATAAAGGTGCATTTAGCAAACAATGTGCATATGGAACACAGGACTATGTGGATAATGTACATCTGCATAGATAATATATACAAACAGCTGTTTTCAGCTAAGATAAATCATTAACGTCTACACTGTAATTTTGGTCGATTTGATGTTATAATGCTTTTCTTTGAAAAACAAGGAAATATCTCAGTAACACAAACTTAAGTGTACTAAGCACCTCTATGCTCAGACTGCCTTTAAAAGTAAGAAATCATGTGCCATTTCCTGCTTAACCACTCATGACCTCCATTAGATTAATTTTTTTTTTAAGTGAAAATTTAAGTTAAAAAAAAATCACATTGAGTCAAAGTGGGGCATCACTCAGACATTCACAAGCTCTTTATAACAGCAGTTGCTCCACTCCTGACTCACAATCACATTCTTAGTTTCATTAACTCAACACGGACCACATTCGGTCGAACAGTAAAAGCCAGAATCGACTGTACTGTTTGTGTGACAGAGAGAGCAGAATTGTATGCAAAGCCCCTCTTCCAAATCCCCAACCAGCCTTATGCTGCCAATTCACTCATGCAAATTATCAATAATGTCTCTATTTACTGTGATTTAGAATTATAAAATTATGTTTGAGCAACAGTTCCAGCAGCTAATTAGGAAACAGAAATAAAACCGTTTTCAGATTTGCATGATTGCATAGAAATAGGAAATTAATTTTACTTTAAAGGGTGGCGATGTTTCAGAGTGCTTTGTTTAAGGTGAAAATTGGTCTTGGTACCTGAGATAATAAGCATTTTGATTATCCATGTTCAGAAAATTAGAACACAGAGAGTCTCCTATTGAGCTCGACATGAAGTTAATGGGTGGTAGCAAAAGAAAAACAGAGAAATTTATTATCCTTTGTTGTTGGAGTAAAATCTGGTTAAGCATGTTTCAACCGAGCTGGTGATGAATGAGGCAGAAGGAATATCTAGCTGCTTTGAGCCAACATGTCTAGATTTTGGCATGATGGGGTAATAGCAAGTAAGGTACATCACTCCTGCTCTGCCAACCTGACAACCCTTGCAGGTAATTCAGTCATCAGCATGAAAAAAAGCTCATAGATTAAAATGCAAAAGTTAAAAACTATAATGTTAACTAACATTTAAACAAAGAATGTATTCGCAGTATTTGGACACAGAGAGTTGTGTTGTCGATTTATTTTGAAACTGGTCACGATTCAACACTTAAATGACAAGCCCTCGGTTCTGGAGTGCTGTGTCTTTGTTGGGAGCTCCAATATATCTGAGCGTAGAAAAGATTAGGTTGTTGCCAAAGCTGTGCAGCAATGAAATAAGATTTTAGGTCACAGCAAGAACAAGATCTTATTCCGAAGCTGCATGTGTACAGGAGTTGATTTTTAGCCTAATGCACCCAAGATCTATTCTTTGTTACAAAAAACTATTAGTTTTGGGTCATATGAGGTTAAAAATGTGATTTTCTGTTTTTGGGTGTGAATAGAACCCAAGATGCCTGCTGCATATAAATCCCCAAAGTCCCCCAAAAAGCTTTCTGGCTCACACTATATGTCTATCAGTGAGTATTATGTGAGCACCAGTGAGTTTCTTCCTCTGTCGATGTGTCTCTTTCCCTCCTCTTCCTCTCTTCTTTTAAACCCTTTCCCATTCTCTTTCTTCTTGGCACAAAGGGGTCTATAGCGGCCGTCTGAGCAGTAGAAAAGACCTTAATGTTTTCAGGAAGCCAATGATGCCTCAGCCATATCCAATGTGCCATGAGCCAATAGTGGTGCTGCGTTAGAGCAGGCAGGGCAATCTGCTCTTGAGCCCAACGTGAGCAGACTTGCGAGCAGCAGTCTCAAATAGTGTTTAATGGTGGAGCTTGGCTGCAGACTTCAGTCAGTCAGGACTGTGAGACAAATCCATCTGGACATGGATTAATAATAGTCAGATAAAATTCTTATCATGGTAGTGAACTGTACAAGTTTTGATTATATACTGTAAGTATGGTGGCTTTAACTCTGAACTCTGGCATGTTTGCACTGTCTTACAACTGCTGCCATCATTGGGCTCGTCAGTGCTCTCATTCTGTTAACATTTTCGCATCATGTATTATGAAATAACACAAAATATAGACAGTATTAAAGTCTCAGATTTGACAGATAATTGCTTTACGACACAATAGATGTTTGTGGAACAAACAAAAAGGAATTTTCTGATTTTCTTGCAACAAAAGAGTAAAAGAGTGAACACAATAAAATAGATGAAAAACAAACTACTTATTCTGAGAAAACACCATGAGTCATGTTAATGGAATGAGAGGGGCATGTGGAAAAATGATTGAAATCTTTCCTTTCTAGTGACAGCTCATCCCTCCGAGGCGACATGTTACACTGTGAGTTTGTAGTTATTCCTTTAGACAGTTCCAGGTGGGTGAAGTGACCTGAAATCCATTTACAGTTAAAATTCTATAAACAAGATTGGGCAACTTTCATTTCAGACGGAATGTGAAAGGAGATGTTCTAACAGCTGGGACGGGACGTCACTGTGGCGCTGCATTCACTGATGAACACCTGCCATCCATGTGGCAAAACCACAAGAGGCAGACGGTTGCTGGGGGAAATAAAAGATACTGTTGATGCTTGACCTTGCTGCAAGCTCTTCATAAATGGAGACAAGCAACACATTTCACTTCATTTCTGACTAACCTCTCTGTTCAAGTTCTTTCCATGAACACAGTCCAGTTTTTCTTTTGTATTTTTCTTCTTATAATGTATATTTCTGCTGTGTCTATTATTGCTGCTTTCAAAGCACACTCACTGTGCAGACTGAAAG
Organism: Sandelia bainsii; assembly: GCA_032362345.1. Lineage (NCBI taxonomy): Eukaryota > Metazoa > Chordata > Actinopteri > Anabantiformes > Anabantidae > Sandelia > Sandelia bainsii. Next base: position 7,207,683 of record JAUMHL010000013.1, read on the forward strand.
TTGAAATCTTCTGTGTACCTTGAAGTGATGTTTTTTGCAGATAGCTGAGCATTGAGAGTCCAAGCAGACAGCAGTAAACACAACAAGACTCCCACACAACCTCTTCACTTGCACATTTTAAATTACATATGTGTTAGGCAGCAATTTGGCTCAGGACCGTCATTAAACTGTGTGGGTGTCTTTTACATGTATTAAGACAATTTTTCATGTGGTTTCAAACACAAAAATGCATTATTCTTCCCACTGAAATGCACATCAACAGGGATGTGCAGGTGGACCAAAATGAGTGATTCAACTGCAGTACTGTTCACAGTACACTTAGTGACTCGCAGTGGTAGGTACTGTATAAATACAGCACAGTAAAGAGATTCTGGCTTTGAGCAGAGAAGGATCCAGTGTTTGAAATGTAGTGAAGTAAAATTAAAAAGATCTTGAAATGGAATAATTTAAGGTTGGTAGAAGTGTCAGGAGATTTGCAGCAGACTGGCTTCAAGACAGACACCAGAACGTCAATGGGTTGATCCGGAGCATCATCGACAGCAGCAGGTTGTATTCTAATAGTATTCTCTTACTTGAGCAACATGTTGATATTGGTCATCTGAGCAGCTATATAGTATTAACTGAGGTTGAACCAGTTTGGGGGGATTCAAAAGACCAAATTACTGGATTGCCTTTAGGAAAAGTAAATTACATAAAACAAAGTAAGTACTACATCATCAATCCATCTAATATCAATCAAATATAATGCAGTAAAGCCCAGTGATTACCAGTCATTTTCTGTCACAGCTACCCTACTAACCCATTCAGATGAACCTAATCATCAGCTAAAAATTTAAATTGTTAATTTGCCATGTTTAGCAAACAATTTCAAACATTTCTCCATTAGTTTTAGCTGTTTCAAAAAAAAAAGTTTCACAAAATGTAGCTGTCACTATTTTGTTTTATCACTAACCATTCATTAAAAGTGAACTTTAATTACTTCAACTGTTTTTAACTTTTTGCTATTTTAGCAATTAATCCAGTATAGGCTACACTCAAATGCAACATGTAGTGTTTAGGTGTTGCTGTATATTTTTCAATCAAATCAAAATTTGTGGCAGCTGCAGCAGTACCACCTGGGGCACCGATACATATGGTTGTCAGTCAAATAAAGTATTTTATATCAAATAAATTAGAAATTATTATAGTACTAGAGGACTATTAATACAGCAATTTACACAGTATTCATCGCCGACTACAGTGTCCCCCCACTCTGAAACCAAACCTACGGCTATGAGTTATAATATATACAGTATGGTGGCCCATTAATGCTACTGAAATGCACATGAGGACACTGACCATGTAACTGCTCTGGGCTGCTGTTCAGAGGCTAATGTTACTATACCAAAGAAGAACGTCCAAGCACATGTTAATTATGCTTAATGCAATGCTGCCGCACACTGACAATGCAAAGTGACACTGCTTTAGCAAATAGCAGAAGGGCCTATGGCGTGATTTTTCTCTGCAGTAGCTAAAGAGCACATTTTCAGTCTAGCTGCAATAGGTGTCCACCCACACACCGCAAGAGAGAGGGAGCAAAAATTAAAACAAATGACATATGATAGATTAGCCTTTTGTTACGTCGTATTATTCATGTCTTAGCAGAGCAGCAATAAGCAGCTCCCTTCCCTCTTTCCCCTCTCACTCTTCTCAGTCTCAGTTTGTTATTGACCCAGTTTGCAGTGCCTGTGTGAAGTCTTGCTGCCTATCATCTTCAGACATGGAAGGAAAACGGAGGAAGGTGGTGGTGGTGTGGTTGGGGGGCAAATGATGTGGCAGAAAGAAAAGTTCTGTTCTATAAGGAGAGTGGGACAGAGATTTCAGAGACAGTGGCGTGCTCCTTCCGCAGAATCTTTTGATTTGAGTGGTAATGAGTTCAGAGCCAAAGGCTGCAATACTGCTCCAGAAATGGTTGCTCCCCCTCCCTGCTTACCCTCTGTTGTTCCTCATAAACTGCCATTTACAGAGCTGAATGCCAGCATCTGCTTCCTTCTTCGCCATCCTCCACACTTATCTTGTCATTTTATATCTGTAAACAAGGGGGGCGAATAGGCTACATTGGAATATTTGGAGCAGGACCAACACAGAGACTAAGGTCTATCTACAGACAGAGAGAAAGCAATACCAGCTTTGACAGAAGAAAAAAAGGATGTGTATCATAGCAACTGGTGTCACCACCCTGCTTCAGGCTACATATCAAACTACAGGATCATAGATCTCATTATGATGTGTTACGCTGCTGTGGGTCCTACATCCTAAATTCAGTCAGTCAGTCTTCATTTTAGAGGTAAATTAAGGAATTATTTGAAAGCACAACAAGATTCAATATAAATTAGAGTTAAGTGAGTTAATTTAGTCGCAGGTTGTTTAGATGGAGGATTTAGGTTGTTCAGATAATCTTTTATTTATGCCTGTCTGTAGTTTTCAAGGATTTCCAGGAATTTGTGACATTGAAATGCAGCAATCTGTCAAACTATTTCAAACTTGGCTTCTCACCTTAAAGTTCCTCTAATTAATATTTTATTTGAGTTTTGGTTTTCGGTGAAGAAGTCTGTAGTTATCTTTAGTGAATTATTAATTCAACTAATTAATTAATTAATAACGGCAAGCTACTGAATTTAGTGGCTTCGACAACAAGGTTTGGTGCTAACCAACCTGGAGTGGACAAGTACTGACAAAGTATAGGGCATAGGACTGGGTTTGGGCTGTCTTACTGCATAAGGCCTGTGATAATAGTTGGTATTGAATGTAACCCAGGGTTTTGCAGAAATGTCCAGTGTAAACATTCTTCTTAAAGAGAAATTATGTTATGATGCCAATTACATGCTAATCATCAGCAATGAAAAGAGTATATAATGTGTGAAGAGTTCAGAGAATTGATGGCCAAGTCATTGTGGCTATAGCAAGTAGACTGAATTGAGCAATAGTATGCTTTATTAGTTTATGGATTAAACTTTAGTCGTAATCTTTCTTTAAAAACGTGAGGCAGCAAATTTGAGCCTGTTTTTAAAATGGATTCCATGAGTGCTTTTGAAAAACGCAGTTCAAATACCTGAACTGAACTGTACAAGGCCAGTGCCTCACTTGGCATATGTACGTACATCAAGTACAGCATGTTCAATGCATAGCTACAGCTAGCTGATGTATTATTGAATATGGTAGTTGGAGGATTCACATATGAACTCGGACAAAATACCCAACACAATAAATATGTAAATTAGAATTCAATGTCATGAGGGAAAAAATGAGTTGCAAAAAAAGAGTCAGTTTTTGAAGTTAAGAGTATTCTGGGTCATGTGGATCTTGCTAAACTAAACTAGCACATGAGTAGCAAACAAAGTAAAACCCAACACCATTGTAAACCCCAGCACAGTTTTGTGGCAAGTATTATCTGCTTATGATTCCCTTGGAGCAGCGTACCAATTTCACAGCAGTGTTTTTCAAAGAGAAAAGCAAGCCAGCCGAACATTATTTATTTAATGACAATCCGCAGCTTTCAGCAGATGCCAAAGTGGCCCCCTGCTATCATACTGACATCAGAGTGTGTTGTTGACCATTTTTCCTCTTGGTCTCACCAGGATTGAATCACTTTTAATTCGTTAATTCAGCTGACGATTTCAGGAACTCTGTCATATCTGTCCCTTGTTTTCTAATCTGATGATGATGATGCTGCTTTTCAGCAAAGGCTTAGCACTCTGAAATGATCCACAGTAATTTCATTTGAAGAGTCATCCTATTCTTGAAATTAGTTTTGTGTAAGATATTCCATGCCGTCTTTCACAGCACTCAAATAAATACAATTAAAGTCATTTTTATTTCTTTGAGGAACAGGCAATCAGCGTCATCCACGATAAGTAATAAAGTCGTGTAAAGTGTGGGTTGTGTTTCACTGCATATTACTCTGAACTTTCATTTACCATGTTGCTGTTCTCACTGCAGGGGAATTAGCTATCATATTTTCCAGCAAACATGACTCTCTGTCAGCCCATCCTCTCTAAAGTTTATCTCCACCGTCAAGGCGTTCACTTGTTTAATCATAACTGTCTCCCTGTTCACAGTAATTGTTTCCACCCAGGAGGGGGTTTCAGAGGTTTAGGAAATTGGCTTTTTATGCTGCATTAGTTTTCTTGCCATTCATTTGTCTCTCTATTTCTGTTTCTTTTTCTCTTTCTCAGTTTGGATATTGTTATCTTTCTCGATTCACTTTCCTTGAATGCACTCCATCCCCCCCTCCCCCTTCACTTTGTCCCATCTCCGTCCTCTCATTTTTCACAGCCGTCTAATCAGCTGCATTTATTTCACAAACAGCTTGTCTCCCTGTTTGTGCTAATGAACACGATTCCTCAGTTAAATTTTCCTTCCCAGAAGCAACACAAGTTTTATTAGCAGGGCAACAACCCAACATCAGTCTTGTCCCAGAAATGGAAGCGATTGCCTTTGGTTGAGTAGCAGTGTAACGGGCAGAGAGCTGTGTCAATGTAGGATGTGACTAAATTGAAAAGATCTTCTCTGACAGAGCTGGGACTTCAGCGAGTAACACTGTTTGCTTGACCCTTCACTCACAAAAGATTATTTCCTTGTTAGGAAGCTCATGTCTCATGTCTTAATTTAAGAATTTGAGTTAGCATAAACTGAAATCATGTTCGCGTAAGATTAATGCATATTAGCATGATCTGAAATTTTTAAATTTTGACCAAAGTAACCAAGGAGTAAATTTAGTTACAGGTGTCAAAAAGGTCCCTTCTCTGGGAATAATACTTTTGGATAGTTAGGAACGATTGGGATGAACTTCAGCTTACTTCACAAATTTAGAAAGAACCGGGCACCACTAGCTTTAATATCAGCACAAGAATAATGAATGAATGAATATTTTTCACTGTGTAGTAACAGTTTAAAACAAAGGCAAGCCTATATTGTCAGGTATTTACTGAGGATAGTTTCACATGCCAACTGAGTTGCACCACAAAGGATGTTTCCCCTCATCTGAAGGTTTTTTTAATTCCTAGTTAATGCTCTAGTTCTCTTTTGGAAAGATGTGTTTGAAGAGAGTTACAGTGTTGTGAAAAAGTATTTGCCGCCTTCCTGATTTTTTTTTATTTTTTTGCATTGACAAACCTAAAGAATTTAGATCATCAGCCACATTTTAAAACTACACAAAGTTTACCCGACTAAATACAAAATGCAGTTTTTAAATGATGATTTAATTTATTAGGGAAAAAAGCTGTCCAAACCTGTCTGGCCGTATGTGAAAAAGTAATTGGCCCCTAAACCTCATAACTTGTGCCACCCTTGGCGGCAACAATTGCAGTTCTTTAGATGTTGTTCTGGGTTTTTTATGATCTCCTGGATGAGTTGTCATTGTGTTCTTGGAGCAATTTTGGTAGGCCAGCCACTCCTAAGAGGGTTCACCACTGTTCCAAGTATTATTCATTTGTGGATAATGGTTCTCACTGGCTTTGTAACCCTTTCCAGACTGATACATGTTAATGACTTTGTCAAACTCTGATGACAGGAGTGAGGTTGTTAGTAGCGGAGTGAGAAACTCTTAACAAACATTAACGATACTTTATCCAACCTTTAAATATCACTGTTGCTTTTTCAGTCACGAATAGTGGATGCTATTCATTAAATTATAAATACTAAAACCACCTAATTGTGCTGTCAGTTAATTAGCAGATATAAACTAAGTATAAAACATAATTATTCAAAAAGGCTCATTAAGGTCATCCAAATAACAAGCAAAGCACAGTGCAGAGAAGCAGAGTGAAGCTACTTTAATGCATCTAGTTTGTTTTCTGAATAAAAAGAAAAGCTCTTAACTATAATCTATGAATGTTAGTTTCCTTACACGAATCTACAGCCTCAGTTTCCAGTAATATTCAAATTTTGAAACGATTCTTGTCCCAACTTATCTTTGTCTCCCCAATCAGGCAAATTTTCAAGCTTTTACTTTTGCCATTTTCCTGTCAGTTAAAGAAGATAAAAGCTTTGACCAAAATCAGATGAAAATATATTTTTAATTTTTTTTGTCTAAATCCTGGCTTACTGTCACAGCTTTAAAAAAAACAAAAAAAAAAACTTTGACTCAACCGTGTCATTTATCTGGTTTACAGAACTTAGCATATCACATACTACAACCCATTCCCCCCAGTTTTCATGCTGCTGGCAGTTTTAAATCGAGTATTAGCGGAGGAAGTCATAACCCTTCAAAGTCGCCTCGAGATTTTTCAGATGATTGACAGGTGCCAGGGTCTATTTATTTAGCCATTTCCTACCCTGAGGAAAACATAATCTGCTGCAGACTCAGTTTTTGCCGCTACCCCCCCAAAAAATCCTACTGGATTTCATATTGAGCAATTAAAACAATGCTTTGTACATCTACCTACACACCAACATTTGCTTAGACAAAAATTGAAGGGGATTGTTTCTGTGTCTGCTTTTGAACCCTTTAGCCATCTGGTAAAAAAAAACAACACACACCACAACAACATGACACCAGCCTCTACATTTTCTTTTGCCCAGCTCTCATCTCCCTCTTTTCTGCCTCTATGTGATGGTGTTTACGCTATTTCTAATGCAACTAACACCATTCCCGAATAGGCCTGCAATTCATGCTGATGCACAATCATCAGTATAGGCAAGGACAAAAAAATGAACATCTGCATTTTCAGCTTAGTTACTTTAAAACGTGCACACAGTTCAGAGGGGAGCTGCACGGGTTAAATGCCACAGTGAGAGAATCCTGAAGAAATGCAGGAGGATTTTAAATGATTCCAGAGTTCTCTGCACTGGAGACCGGTGGACACCTCTAACCTTGCGATGATGTCTCTAGTGCAACCTGAGGCAAATTAATCTTCTGCCGGCTGGAATAAAAAGCCTCCTTTTCTGACTTGTGTACGTGTGTGTTTTGTATTTATCCACACTGAATTCTACTGCTGCTTGCTAATTCTGCTCGTCACAACCAGCGCAAGCCCTGCTTTGGGGCAATTAGTGAAAATTAAGATTTCCATTAGGCCAAAGGCTTAACATCTTAACCATCTAATGAGATCAATTAATTTATTCAACTGGCCTGACCATGTAAATTAAGCTTCTTTTACTTGCTTTTTTTCCCCCCTTCACCTAATGGGAACTAAATTTACCTTTCTGTGGGAATAAAGCTCATTACAACAGCTGCCTACTGTTGCTCTGTGAGAAAATGTACTTTGACTTTGATATGTACTATATACATTTACTTTGAGTATTGACTGGGGGTTAGATTGTGATTAAGAAGCTGGGGAAACCATCAGGTTGGTTGGTGTAAAACGTAGTTCAGCTTCATTTACCTAATGTTCTCATAAAAAAAAAATTATTTAAAAACTTTATATTATACAACGTGTACTTCTACTACTAAGAATAATATCAAATAATGCTATAACATTAAGTCTAAGACCTAAAGAGTATCTAAAAGATTAAGCTCAACCAATTCAATTACAGTATTAATGTAAAAGTACTAATTTCACAGAATGTTTGTACTTCTTAGCTCTTCTTCACTCTGAAGTAACGTTGGGGGTAAACTAGCTGATGTTAGCTCATTACCAAGTTATCTGCCTCAGTAGCAAGCCTATAGTATTTATTTTACCAATGCTAGATATGCTAAATCTCATAGTTGGTTGCAAACATTTATTTCTATTATTACCTCATCTGGCAGAAACTCTTCACAAGCATGTCTTCGCCATCAGTATTTTTTTTGGCCTGGTACCTGATGAACATTGTTCCTCTTACAAATGAAAAGCTCAATTCATGGCAACAGGATGTACAATTGCTCAATTCAATACACTAACGACTTTAGCTGCTACAACCTTAATCGGTCTGCCGTGCTTGGAGGCTTATGGTTGCCAGTGTTAGCAAATCGTAGCATTATTGCTAAATACAATTGTTCAGAGGTATATACTGTACAATTAAGTTAGTACAGTTGCCTATTTACACATCCAGTGGATTCCAAGCAACATTGGAAGCTGTGTTTGTGTTCACTTGAAAAATGTGAGTCGGATATTCAGTGCCATTTTAGCTCTGCTTCGCTCACCCATTCCTGACGGAATCTAGCAGCTAAATGCTTCATGTTCACATACTGGTTGCTAACTTTGTCAGTCTGCTGTTTGGTGCTGAGTAAGTAGCATACAGTGGGTTTGTCAGTTTCTTTAACACAACAGCAGGAACAATTTGAAAACTAGTGAAGCAAAACAGAAACACTGTAGCCGAAAAAACCAAAACTGAAAACTGAAGTGAGCTGAAATACGCCAAAAGCTCTTCATAGACCTGCAAAATGTATAACTTGAGATTTATTTTATTAGATGAAATTCTGGTGCAGTTACCAGATAAGTCTGTGCCAACATAAAAAGCTCTCACTACAGCTTTCTCCTACACAAGGTCTTAGCATCAACCCGGCCAACTCCTTTCCCATTATCAGTCTTTCTGAATTCAAGTGAAGTCTGACATGACATGTTTACTTACCTCACAAATATACACCTTCTTGACTTCACAATATTGTCATAATGTGCAGTAAATTAGTTTGCAGGGGTAACTGTGGTAGAAACTCCAATGAGGTGTCTGACCTGTGCCTGGACACATTTTCTTTACACTTACACTTATCTCATGGGAAACTACTTTCATCTAAGATTTACGGTTTACTGTAGAACTCACGTCCGAGTTGCGTTATTCACAAGATGCTACAGTCACACAGTTAATGTACCTGCCTTGCTTATTAACCTGTGTCTTTCACAGTGCAGATGTATTTTTTCTCTCTGTGAATAGAGAACAACCTTGAAAATAGAAGCCTGTTACTTAGAATGTAATTTCAATTCAGCTTAGCAAGAATGCCATTAGAGAGTCTCACTTCTTTTTTAACCTAAATGTTAAAATAAAGATGTATCATAAGAAGCATACATTCATTACATACACGTAACCAGTCCATTTCTCGGTCCGTCTTGGTCAGAAGTCCCTGACATTTATTCGATTTGAGAAAAACGAAACAAGAGAGACAAACTGAGGCACAGGATATAAAATATTAATGTGCAGTATGTCCGGTCCCGCTTGTTTCTACCTATCCCCAGTGAGTTCTCTCTTTTTTTGTCTCATTGTACAGCTGTGCGATTGCGCAAAGTCCACCCCTCCCAGACTTTTTGGTGCCTATAAAGGTGATAAATTAGTCACCAAGGTATATCAAACTCATATGATTGCTTTTTAAGGGCAAAATATGGGTCATTCATTGCCAAGGCTCTGGATGGCAGTGTACGGGCTCTACTCTGCCGCACACTAAGGCAGTTTAATGTGTTGGAATATAAACAGGAGCCAATCTGCTGAGATGGAACTCTCTTCGCAAGATACAATAGGCCCACTTCCCCAACCTTTTCAATGAGGATGATTTCTATTTATATTGCGGAAAACGAGCAGCCACATAACGCATTTGCATCTCGAATATTTCAGTGCAGTGGTGATAAGGCACATTTTGTTATGCTGGCAAGCCAGTAAAAAATTTACATAAAAGCTGTGGCAGTGCTTTTATTTCTATTTTTATTTTTATATATATTTTATTTTAACCCAGAGACAAACAATCATGGTGTTTGTGAAAAATGAAGCACAGCTGTTGGCAGCCTTGTTGTTAGCTTGTGTTCAGACCAACTTTAGTCCTGCATGAAAAAAAACAGTTTCCCTATTTATGCATGTCAATGCAAAGGCAAGGCAATTGTAATGTCAGCGCTGTATTTCTGTGTTTTTGTTGTGAACACTCACTGGACACATACTGTGTTTCTGTAGGCTTACTCATTCTTCAGTGCTTTCGGGCAGTACAGTCCTTAAATCGAACTGGCTGAGGAGGCAGAAAACCAACTTTTAACCAACTAGTCCCTGTGTGTAACATTCTGTACAGATATATCCATATATAAATATTCAAAAAAAGCTGCATACTGTTGTACATGATGTAGCTTTAAGTTCTGCTAAATGATCCTCTACTGCAGTGGTTCTCAAACTATGGTACGCGTACCACTTGAGGTACGCAGGTTCCCTCTAGTGGTATGCCGGAACACCTGAGATTTTTTTTACAAAAATTAAATGATAACATTAAAGACATAATACTACTATGGTTTACGGGTGAACTGTCTTCCGCTCACTGGACAATGTCAGACTTTTATACAGTTTACATCTCCATAAACATTTCTAACAGCTTTAGAGTCACAACACGGCATCCCGAATTACAAGTGTTAGTTTAAACTATACAATGTGTTCATTCACATGATGTTGTAGCAGAAATCTGGTATCCGAATGTCTGTCATAAATTAGAACCATGTTCAGTTTTGTTCGGGACATTTAATTCAGAGACATGAGCAGACAATCCCAAAGGTCGGTAATAGCTGGGTGTGCACACTTCACCCGTTTGATCTCTCAGGGTGTTTTTACGCACGGTCACATGGACAGAAACAGCCTTATTCACAGACATCGCTGAAGTCTGTTGGTTGATCAGGATGCAATTGTAAATCACACCATACCTACACCTCTGAACCCAGAGTGATCTCAAGGGTGAAGTGAGCGCATTTGCGCACAGCTGTACAGCTGTCTGCCTTCTGTGTGTCAGCGGGAACCAACTTCAATCAATTTAGCAACGTTTTTGCCGGTGGTGAAATGGAGTCATGTGATCATTGTTGCTACGTCTGATTGGTGAAACTAATGTGTAGAATAAATGGTAAGTAGTGTTTCTTCTTCACAAATCTACTCATTTTTTTCAAAAAGTTACTTAAGTAAATATAACGGAGTAAATGTAACTCGTTACTACCCACCTCTGGTCATAATGGTGGTACTTGGAGAGCCAAATATTTTTTGAGGTGGGGACCATTGCTCTACTGCAAGCCTGATTATTGGTCAGTACTCAGTGTCCAAAGGCACCATATTAAACCACAGCCCTTTCCTTATGGGCTTACTTTGTAGGAGCTCAGTGGCGATTGCTCAGGATTTTCAAGCTTTTCATAAAACACAGTGCATCTGTGGACATCAGATACAGTAAGAATCACTCCTCTTACCGTTTTGTCCTTGCTTTAACCACACACGTGACTTTATTTTGTTATGCAATGTTAAATGCAACTTTTGGTCGGGGACTGATTACATTACAGCATCCACATTGTTATGTTATTTCTTCCTGTTGTTGATAAAATCACCAGTACAGTGGCATTTCTCAGCTCAGGAATAACTACTGCCTTTGCACTGCTTCACCTGGATAATTCTCCCAACTTTGTTCAGTGAACACTGTGCTTTACATAAAAAAAACAAAAAAAAACAAGAGAGACTCAGCAAATTTCAATGGTCAGAAAGCTGCTTGTGCTGGTCTTTATAATACGTAATTAATAGCTTCTGTCTCTCCTGCTGCCTCCTAGCTTTTTACCCCGTGTCCTCACTCGGTCTACTATTTTTAGAGATTACATCCAAAAATCAGCAAGCAAAGAGATTCACAGAAAGTTTCAACAAATTTCCGCAACTAGCTTAAGATATGGAATCGTATATTATAAAAAGGTGTGCTTTGGGTTTGTAATATTAGTTTTATTTCACAGTTCAGAGGTGGACCAAAAACAGGATCAACCATCAAACCATACAGATGTCCGTTAGGTTCATTCAGGCAGCCAAAAGGCAAAAGCCCAAAAAAGTTAAGTATTTGGTTTTGCTGAGTGTTTATTGGCCAATGTTAGTGTAGCATTGTAACACAATAAATAAATTAGTGGTAAACACTGTAAATATATCTGCTAAACATTAGCATGGTCATTGTGAACATGGGAGGGGGCAAAAGGCACTTTGCAGACAGGAATCTATATGTACAAGCTCACAAAATTAGGATTACAGACTTAGATTACACACTCTTTACTGATATAGTATTCCATTCCCCAAAACACAAAACTGGTCATGGAAATTTAAAATTATGTTGAAGCTTACGGATTGTTATTTGGATGTAACCACCAACACAGGTAGACAGAGAGAGCAAGGACACAAGAGAGACAGCTAAGAGACGGAGTGGGAGAAACAGAAGCCTCTAGTTACTGATTAAAACGACCACTGTGAGCAGCTGTCCGACTGTTTCCTGACCTTGAAATTTGCCCCATCTGTCTTTTGGTGTAAAAAGCCGCATGCATGGGGAGCAGAGGAGCCAACAGGTGGGAGGTTTATTCGGATGAAGCAGTGCAAAGGTAGTTGTTGATATAGCTGTGCTGAGTCACTCCACAAGTGATTTCTATCAACAACAGCAAACAGAAGTCTTGAAGCAAATGCACAGACATGACAGAATAATGCTAAGAATGAAAATACACAATTTGAATCAAACACTCCCCAACGAAAAGATGCATGATGTACATAGCAAATGTGTACCTGAGGGAGCTCAGGGTAAAAACGCAGTGGTAGTATCAAGCTTATGTAATGAATGAGACAGAAATTCAGGGGCACACAATGCTCACGGACTCTGAGAGCAGTTTATGACAGTCCTTGTTATGTTTAGTTCTCACAGCTTTGGTTTTGACCTTATATTCTCCATTTTTAAAGTACTGCTGACATTCTTTCTCCTGTACCGAAAACTATTCCGTTTAAGCGTCATTTATTTAAACTATCCCCTCCATTTTGAAAACCAGACAGCGATGAAATTATAACATCTGCTTTACAGGCATCAGATTTTCTGCTTGGGTGGATATGAGAGAAAAACATCTCCAAACCTGAAGAGCCTGAGAGGGGATTTGGATGATACAATGAACAAGTGTGGGTGAGACGGGATCGCTGACCTCGGCACAGCAGTTGGCCTATAAGAGCTTTCATCTCGAAGACATGAGAAGAGGTGAAGGATGGAGGCCCAGGTGTGCATCATGTCGATGAGCTTCCCCCAATTCAGCCGCTTGTTGCCTGCCCTTCTCCCTCCCTGCCTTCTCACCTTCATCTGATCCCATCTTTATCCTCCCCTCACTCTTTCCACTTTCTTTCTGAAGCCCAAACTTAGATATGATGGAGTGATATGAGTTGAATAAACCTCACGAATTAATTTTTTTCATCTTTTTAAAAACCTTCTCCCCTCTCACTCCCTCTCCTTCCAGGCTTGCTCGCTATCTCCTCAATTTCTCTCTTTTTCCTTGAGCAGTTCAATCGGGAAGGATAAAAAAGGTTTCTATAATAGAATATTTAATCCACCAAGCAAAACATAGTGAAATTAAAAGCCTGGCCTCATATATGGAACGGCAGAGTGATCTTAACTCAGTCTCTTTTTTTAATTTTCTACCACTCTCTTTCTTTCTTTCTTTCTTGTGCTCCTGACTGAAAATGCAAGGCCTACCTATATTGATTGCCACGCAAAAGAAGATTTTCCAAAGCTGTATTGTTGGCTGCAAATTCAATATAGTTTAGCCTCTACAAATCCGGACCTATGAGGAGCTGGAATCTATCAGCAGGATCAGAACCTGGCATTGGAGTCCATTTCTTTTCCAACAATGAGTCGAGATTTGAAGCAGTATTTACTTCTACTATTCAGAAGTTTGATGTGACATAAAAAGAATTTGCACTTGAACTAATATTAGACTTTAACCAGTTGTCTCCTGAGGAACCTAATATAGGTGACACCTGACGTATGAGAAGCATCATCCGTTGTATCCTGTGGGAAAGTTACATACGAACATAAATCTCATTGACTATGGGTTAACACTACTGTGTTCAAGCTACCTTCTTAAACTGACGGTAGAAATAATCCACACATCAAAGTGATGTTCATAACCTGTAAATTATTCTTTAGGTGTGTATCCGTGGATAGCAGCAGGTTATTTTGCATTATTAAATTTCACTCTGACTGTAAGACAGTTAAATTATGTTTGCCACAAGAACAAGAGTCTACAGCTATAGATTTAACCACAGCAGTGCTTTGAGCTAAAAGCTAATGTCAGCATGCTAACATGTTTAGCAAGTCAAATGCTAGCATGCATCTTATGCCCCTTTTACACTGCCCATTTTATCAAGTTTATACCAATCGTTAGGGTCAGCTGCCAGAGTACTGGACCAGTTTTTTTAAACAGATCTCCAAAGTCATTGTCGTCAAAAGATGAAAGTTTGTACCAAATGTAATGGCAATCGACAGTTTACATTTCAGTCAAAACAACAAATCTGGTAGGGGATAAACAGTGTAGAAACGCCAGAGAAAGAAGAGGGATACAGCGTCTGGGAAACATGAATGTCTGAACATTCTTTTGTGCCAGTCTGAAGTTTTAACTGCTGGTGATGGCAGAAGAAAAGCAATCAGATCACCAACATCACTAAGATCATCCCCTGAAGACTACAAATAAGTGTACCAAATTCTATTCCAATGCATTCAATAGTTCCTGAGTCATTTCAAGAAAAAAATAGATATTAATTTCTTGGTGGCATTAGAGGAAAGGGCAGGGTAGTGCCAAACCACACCTCCAGTGTGGCAACAATGAACAACGACCAAATGTGTTATTTTGTCAGCTGTTTATATAAGCCACAAGTGAAGACGCATGGGATAAAGGAATTCAGGTAAAATTGAATTGTTTCTTTGTCAAATATTAAATCCAAACATAAAGTTATGTAACACGTAAAACACAGTCTCCTGCAAAACATTGTCAGCTGAAAAAAAGCCCATCATAAGTGAAGAACACTGATCAAAAATACATGAGTTTGAATCACAATCCACAGGCCTCATTCATAACTCATCAGTCAGAAACAAAACATACAAAATATACACTAAAAACAATTGAACGTCTACCAAATACTCAAGGCAGGGAGGTATATAAATAAATATAAATATAAACACAGCAGTAATGTATATTTTTACATGCAGGCTCCGAAAAGCTCTTTCCATTGCTTAACTTAAAGACACCTGTGTATAGATGCAGAGAAGCTGTGCACAGAGAACAAGGACAAGAAACTTAATAGAAACAGATACTTTTCCACAATGCAACATAGTCAGTGATAGTTCTTAGATTTTTAGCAATCTGAACAGTTTTTAACAACCCACCTTTTGAAGTTAAGGGTGTAAAGCAAAGCTACAAAGACCTATGTGTACATCATGTCTGTCTGTTTTGTGATTTAAGTCACCCACTTCTTGAGGGTGCATGATTTCGAGTTGAAGTTAAAACAAACTGGTGGTCCAGGTGAAAAGTAATAGTAACAAACGAGAAAGCTATTGATAAAAATCTGATCTCCAAACTCTTTCATGGGTTGGATGACCCAACCTCCAAAGTATTTTGTGTGACTTGAGGAACATTGGTCCCACAGCAGAACTAAGGCTTAGGTTTTAGGTTTGTGCTCAAGAAACTGCTGAGATCGATTACAGAAGGTGTACTGTATACTGTATATTTCTTTCATGTAATATGTATTTTCTATCTAACTCTTACCGTCTTTGAAAATGATTTTATGTCTATAAATAGGTTAAGCGCTGCCATAGAGGGCATGGCATCAGTGCTACTACTTAGAATGGAGGCCATTTGGATTTCTACACTGGACAAACTGGCACCAAAGGGAATTAATGAAGGCAATGACATTTGTCGCCTTCTCTAATAATTACGCTGTTAGAAAATCTTTGCTTTGGCCATAACCTTTTTCTAATTGAACTTTATGCTCATCTGTCAGTGGGGTTTGTACTGTATAATCTATCTGACCTAATGGGTCAAATCTTTACAGACAAAGATGATTGTGGAAGCTCGAAGATGCTATTGTGCACTTTAGTATGAAGAACTCAACATAGCAGCCAGATTTCTGTGATTACAGGATTTGTGACTGCAGCATTTTTAACTATAGAAAACAATAAGGATGTTGGCTGATTCCAATTTCCTTTCTAACTATAGTTGGCAGCATACACAAATATTTTTGTAACTTTTCTTTAATGAATATTTATTTTATTTTTTATTAGAAAATCAGCTAATAAATAATAACATTTTTCATTTTTCTCTCACTTTCATATAAACAAATCCCAAAATAAAAGTTCTCCCTGCTTATTTTTTATTATTATAAAGTTTGTGTCTTCTTCACTCACAGTACAGAATTTCCACGTCGACACCACGTTGTGAGTTTGTGGTTGTGACGTTACTGTCTGTGTGACAAAGCAGCTTTTTTTTTTAAAGAAAAAAAGTGAGTATCACTGTATAACCTGCAATTTCGCTCTGGTACCGCTCACACCACGAGCCTGAAGTATATAATCCCGACCCAGAATAATGGTTTTCAGTGGGGGATTGAAGCGGGTGAACAGCTCCATGAACAAGGAGTGGACATTCTCATCGCTCCACTGTGTGATGTGAACCATAATACTTGTAAATGTGATCAGCACAGAATTGGATATCTCTGATCAGCCGGTCATGGCTCATCAAACGAGTGCGTCTGTAGTAAAAACCTTTCATATCAGCCTCCAACTGGACATAAAGTCTTTGTGACAGTGACAGTATCTTCCCTCTTTGATGAAAAGACATGTCAGAAAATTGTTCCGTATATCTGGTGTGACTACAAGGTTAGCACTAGGATAACCACTTTGGAATACTGTGTGAAAACTCCCAAGTCAGAATAGTTGGCATTTTCCTACTCGTCCCATTCTGTTTATATTGCATTAATGCAGCATTATTAAGCAGGGGCAGAAGCTGGAATTGCTCTGTAGAAAGGAAACAAAATTGGCCTATGTTAAGCTAACTTAACATGCTACTTGCATTAACATCATACTGTACAGACATGAATGTGGATTCTATCTTCTAATCTAACTTATACCAAGAATTGAAGTGAAATGCATATTTCCTAAATTATTGAAGTATTTCTTCTAATGTGACTGCTGGCAGTTAATTTAAGAACAGTAAAGCTAAGAATTAGACTGTAGAATGTAAGACATTTAGGTCATGTGCAAGACTATGGCTATTTCCTGGATGCAGTACATGCATAGAAAAGATTAGTTAGCACAAAAGCTCTCTCTCGTGATTTTCCTAAGATTGCACCATGCTCCCTCTGGAAAACAGATGGATGCTTCTGATCGACCTTTGGTAGCATGGAAGTTTTTGTATTTAGTCAAGACCATCTTTATTTGTCCCTACTAAATTCTGAAGCATGTTCCAAGTTGCGTCAAAAACTGTGACTTAAATGCAAAGAACAGATGAAGATAGGTACCAAGAGTCTATTTTGAAAACCATTACATACTACAAAAGTTTTTGTTGCTACTGAGAAAGCAAACAAAAGTGGATCATAAGGAGACGTCTTAGAATAAGGTTTCAAAATGGCCTGAGACCAACAAACCAGAGTTCAAATAAACCCTGAAACTGTACATCCACATTGCCACAAGTGTAGTCTCAAGAACATGTGAAAGACAGCGTGCTACCATGTGTTACAACAACTGTCACTGTAATCCTATCTGTTCAAATGTTGCTGTATCACTGTGCGCAAGACAAACTCCCGGCCCGTTTATTTCTTCTTGGCAAATAAAGTTATACCAAATCTGAAAGGAAAGACAAATTCCCACATGTCTGGTGTAACAACGATTCACTCGTTTACCACTTCAAGCGTGAAGAAAATGCAATGGATCCTGGCACAAGGAACAACACATACATCACACATCCCTGTCACTTACAGCAAAACACACACAGTGCAGTGTGCTCGTTAACCTTTGGACTGGCATCTGTATGTGTGTATTTGTTGGCCGTCCTGCAGTGACAGATGAAGCTGAGGATGATAGAGTGTGCCTGTCTCCTCAGTCACTGCACACACACACACACAAGCACCTATGCATTACATGCACACAGTGGCTGGCGCACACACACTGACATACACACCTCTGAATACCTGATGAAGAGTAATATAAATTATAATGGAGATATGTATCAGTATGGTCATGCACACATGCTCACAGCTGGACAGCACATCAATGGTAGGAAACAGATTTTTCTTTTCCATCTGTCTCCAAATGCCTTTGAAAACATTTACCATAAAACAGCTTGTGTGTACACTAAATCACGTATATAGAATTTCTGTGTGTGTGAGAGAGACAATACAGAATTTATTCATGAGGAACATGTTGCAGAACATCACAAAATGCTCAACAGGGAAGCCAAGGACACAGTGAATGTAATTAACAAGCGGCAGAAGCAGAAAAACAACAACACACAAAATTGAAAATCTCAAGCCAAAGTGAGTCTGTGTGTGCTGTTATGTGGGCGGCTTCATGCATTTCAGCAGAGCACTGTTTGTGTCTTCAACACTGTGCCTGTCCCATTGTAAATCCATTCTAACATGTTTTTTTCTTATTCTTTCCCTCTTTTTCTCCCAGACTAATGTACATAAACAACACAAGACAAATCGCCAGAGAGGCTGGAAGAAAATGGGAGCAGTGGTTCTTGCACTAATGTTGCCTGGCAACCACACCAAGGTGATTTATTAATTGAACACATCCTCTGAATATTATATAATATTTGTCTTTAAAGTGTCATGTCCAGCGTTGAAGCCAATAAATCTCATGTCAATGACAAAATCTATCAGACACGACTGTTGTGAATTCTAGGAACGGTGTAAGATCTGGTTTGCAGACTTGTGGGTAGTGGACTGTAACTTCAAATCCTCAGACCGGCTATTCGGGCAAACTCATGCAAGCAAAGTGAATGAGTGATGGACTCCCCTCTTTTAAAAGCCTTTGTGTAGGGGCCTTTTAACACTGCAATTAACCCTGACAGCTCCAATGGAGCTGCTGAATAGCCAGCAGCACACAACTAACCTTGTATTGAGCAGGTGTGAACTATGAATATCAACTATGAATATAATCTAGGACCTTACAAAGATAATACGTATTTATTAAACATATTCCCTGGCAAAAAAGGATATTTCTGGTGCCAGATGTCTGTATCAAATCTAGGGCAGTTCATTACTGATTGAAAGCATTTTCAAGTATATTTAAGGTATAAAAGATGCACAGATCCTACAGTAGCAGCAGAAAATTCATCTTGTATTCTGTCCTAAAATCTTAAAAAGCATAGTCTGTCTTGTGGTCTGCTAGTCTGGATAGATAATTTATTTGAAATAACAAATTTTGGTAGCGGCAACCAACCTTCCTTTCTGTTTGAGCAGCCAGGATATATATGAAGTAAGAAATGTTGTTTGCACTCCTAACAGAGCTTTGAAAATAGATTTAACATTGAACAATATGGTGTGAATGAGTGTTTCAACAAATTGCACCATTCTTCAATCACAAGGCAACCTTTAATTCACTTTCTGTCTTCTGTTTAAACTTCCCTTTGAGGTACAACTGAAATACCACGTTAGAATGATTTCTCTTCACATTTATCCTTATTAGTTTATGTGGTTTTACAGAACTTAGCAAGACAGCAGCAATGTCTCTTGTACTTTATTATTATTGTTGTTGTAGATTGAAAAGTTCAAACCCCTTTAAAAAATGCTGATCTCATATGTCTGAGTCACTTTTATATTTACTTAAATGTTAGGACTAAGGTTACAAGTTCAGACAGAGGACCCCCTTTAAAGAATCATTCACCATCTAAAAAATCCATCTGATTTATAAGGCTAAGCTGTGCTAAGCTAGTTAAGAACACACAACATGTAGATTAGACTACTTTGGAGTTTCCAGACAGCTTCTTTTGGAGGCTTACTCACACCATAAGTCCACACCCCTGAACCAAGCTAGCATAGTGACCCAGTCTCTCAAATTAATGCACAGAGACTAAACTGTTTTCATTGCGCCATCAAACTCCCTGTAAGACAGCAACTTGACTTAATGACAAGGAGCTTTCACTGTAATTTGTATGTTGATCAATACATTTCAAATTACTCTATCTAGTTACTAAGTAATACAATAATGTCCAAAACTGGGGGGTTACTACACAAATTACTTTAAAGCTTACTAGCAATACCTTATATTAGAACTGAGCTTATGAGCAATGTGGAAATATAGGTCCAAGTCTCACAATAATTGGGAAATGTGTAATTAAGATGTATGTAGGATATAATGAATTTGAGAGTGAGATATTAATGTATTAGATGTTACATGTAACAGCTTTAATGGGGATGAAGGTTAGAGATCATTATAATCTATGGAAAATCCTCAAGGGTTTATAAAAATGTTTTACATTTGCTGCCAGTCATCCAATACAGAATATGTAGAACAGAAAGAGAAGTGGTGAACATGACTCTATACACAGAACTGTGCTTTACCACCAGGTGGCACTGTTAACTTACAGCAGCCCTTCCCCCAGCCTGGCAAATCTCTTCTCCCTCTACTTCTGTTTCTCCCCTTGCACTCCCTCAATGCCTCCTTTCCTCTCTCTCTTTCTTTCCATCCCTTCTTCTTTTCCTCTAAAACAAAGTAATTGCCTGCAGCACAGTTCAGAGTCTCCTACTCTGTCTGACGCAGATCAGGCTCTTGCCAGTCAATCATTATTCTCCACCACAACGGTGAATACCTCGTGTGGTTCAAGGAGTCACTGAAACCTGCTGTTGACACTGGTACACGTGGGTGCCTCCGTGTGTGTGTGTGTGTGTACATCTGTAGGTAAGATGTGTCGTCTTGATTAAAGTGAAACAGCTATATATGTGCCGTTGTGTTTAAGCTCATTACAGCCAAGAAGGTTGGAATCATATTTATGCATGACTGTGTGTGCACGTGTCAAACACAAGAAGAGCGACAGACATTAATCTTCTCCCAGTATTCATCCGTCACTCAGACATCTATAATTCAAAGGCAGCCAGTCAGAGGTCTTGGCGAGGTCTTCTTGCAAAGAGAGCTGAATTCTTATCATTATCGATTGACTTATTTTGTCTAGTTTATTTAGCCTATGCATTCACAAGAACATGTGCATGAGAACATGTACAAGGCCACTTCTATGACGCATGTCACAGTATGTGTTTGTGTGTAAACTACAGAAGGACTGTAGCAAGTCTGCGGCAACTATCAGCGAGGACTGTGCTCTCCTGATTTTTTAATAACTGCAATTCTAACAAAGTGCTATAAGAATGTTATTGCCCTGCAATTTGATACCCGCATTGCTTCCTGCTGACGGATAGAAAGTGTGTCAGAGAAAGATAGAACTAGAAAAATGAAAGGGTGTGAAAGCACCAGAGTAAGAAGTCAGTTAAGTCATTTATTCAACCAGTGCCACAGAGAGGAAGACAATCTCTTTTTCAAGGTAAGACTCTGCCAAGAAGGCAAATGAAAACCAAGGTGCTAAATCCTCTGAGTCCCCTAAAGACAGTGTTTACGCTTTTGGTGAAAGACACTGACAAGCGTAAATCCAACTGATCTCATATGGATTCTCTCAATTTAATCTTGTTTGACTCATGAGAAAAGGTGGAAGTGTCCCCATATTATCAATAAAACGTCACCTGTGAGCGAGTATGCAAACACAGACACGGTTAAAAGTGAGGACTAGGCGGCTTTATAATCTCAAAGCGCCTTATAAAAATGCAACAGCAAGGTAGTATAAATAGAGCAGTGATTTCCAACACTTTCCCTGTCAGGTGAACTCAAGTAGCTCTTCAAAGACACTGTTCTCAATATCTTCATTTTAACATATCTAATGCTGAATGTTATTTAGTTTATAATTCAAATTTAGTTGTTTACCGGTACCACTTCGTGTGGGAGAAGCTCGACATTTCAACCCATTATCCATAACTCCTGGCTTCATATCAATGACTCATCCATGATTGTTACTGTTTGATAGTTTTAGCTTTACTATTCATCTGGTACATTTAGAACCAATGATTTATTTTTACTTTTAGCTGGCTATTCAAGTGTTAGCTATCACATTTAGCTGTTTTAACAGTTTATCCAATATTTATTCCATTTTTAGCAAACATTTCCAATCAACACATTTATTGGATAACCTATTTCTTACATCTGTTATTTAAACTGTTTATCCATTAATTTAGCTAGCCGTTTCATCGATTTACCAGATACACTTAATGTTAGTTACTGGAACTTTTCACCCATCACTAAGTTACTGCCGTTGTCATCCAGTACGTTAAACTGTATTCCTTAGCATTACGTTTAACTAAATTATCCTGCCACTGTTGTGAGTTACTTTAGCTTTAGCTGACTATTTGAACTAGTTATTGTTTCATTCCAGCTTACCACTTAAACCATTTGCAACAATTTGAATTTTTGACTAGCTTGAAAACTGGATTTCATGCTCTTTCCGTCACAAAATTTACTGTTGAAGTGCTTTTTTATTTTCAAAATTAGCAGCTACTCTGCAGTTCTTATATGTACCCCCTGGCGACAATAGGCTATATTCCCTAGAGTACAAGTACCCTATCCCAGTAATAAAGCAACAGATGAAAAAAAAGAGTGAAGACGACAATGATGTGTGGAGATGACAGAGAGTTGTTTTCAGATTTACAGTCCTTGCTGCTGAACGCTGCTGTCAGACGGAGCGTGGAAGAGGGAGGCCTAATTAACACAGAGAGCACTAGGATCCTCAAACAGAGTGAGCGATTCTGATCCAGAAGCATCGTCACCCTGCCATAACACTGCCAATCCAACCTGAAACCAGCTCTGCTGAGCTGATATGCCTATTTTCCCAAATCATCTAAGGTCATGACTTGCTGCACACTTCTTTTGAATGCACAACAACTTTCTGCATAGCACCAGCTGCGTAAGATCAGCATCACTGTAAGGATTATTTACCTTAAATGAATTACAGTATATCCAAAGGGGCTGCACTTGCAAATGTATCATTATCTCAACCACCTCTTAGGGATTTGTCTAATGATAAACTATAATAAGTTTTGATCCACGCTTTGGTTCACTGTGACACGAGGCTGTGGGCGTGCATTTTGCGGGTTCTGAACCGCTACACCCCTACATGTAACTATCTGATACTTGTTAAGATGATTCGATGGACAACATAAAAAAATCTAAATCTGGAAAGAGAAAAAGTACCATCTCCTTCTCTGCCAAAAATTTCAGATCATTGCTCCAGACATCTGCTCCCTCTCTTCCTCCAATAATTTTCATACCTTCCCTTATGGATAGAAGTGAACTATGACTGCCTATAAACCTATCAACAAAGATAATACATTTATATGGCACTGGTGGTGGAAAATGTTGGTAGATATAAAAATAAACCAAAGTCAGGGTACTGGAAGCATAACAATATCTGTAAAATCGTTTGAGGCTTTTCACACCTAGTATACATGCAGACACACACACACACACAAGTATTTTCACGAATTGATCACCCTCCCCACCCCCCAAAAAAGTGCCCCATTCCATTAATGCAGCAGAAAAAAGGCGCTCAAATACAGAGGTGACCACAGGGAGGGAGAGAAAGCTGCTGTGACTAAAAAAATGTCACAGCGAATGGAAGCTGTTAAATATGCCATTTGCTTGGCCCTTTTTCCTGAAGCAACTATGGGCAACATGCTGAGTGCATATTTCTCTTTTGGCCCTCAGAGACATATGCGCTTCCAGAGGCTTGGGCCTGAGAAAATACCTTAATACTTATTTGCCTCTGCCTCCTCTGTCCTGGCTGTTAACAGGGCTATTTCACTCTTCTGTTGGATCACTATACTGTAACCTCACCACCTCCCCCAAAATTTGTAAATGTTGAATGACATTTTGCAAATTGGCACTACCTTATTTGCACGACATTGCATGGATATCAGCTTGTCCCTGTGCTTTTTTTCCCCCTATTTGGTACGGTCAGTCCCTGGCTTACTATTTCAAAAAAATTAGTGCCATTAAACTCGCCATGAAATTTTTCAGCAGACTGCAAGTCTGGTATTAAGATTCTGTTATGTCATTTGGTTGTAATTGGCCTGCAGAAGGAGTGGCCTACAAAGTGGAAATCAGCGGTCCAACCAGCAGCTGGCCGACAGGCACCAAGATTCAAACACTGTGGCAAGCTGCTTACTGTTGCCCCATTTCTGGGCATCACCGTCACCTTGGACAACATGCTGGCCAAAAATATGAGCCCATTTCCCCTGTTTTTCTGTGATTTTTCCCTACAGTGATGCTCATTAGCATGTTTCCCTCCACAATAACTGACATGCAGTGTACCCATCTGTTGACTAAATTTGTGAAGCCAGGTGTGCTTGTACGCATTTGTTTGCTCCTTTTATTTGGAATCAAATAGTGTTATTAATGCTAATTTGCACTGTGATGTTGGCCACAGTCACGGCTTGTAATCTCACGCCACCCACACACACTGAAAACCCTCAATGGCACTACATCATCAGCTTTGATGTCAGCGCTAATTTTCTAAGGAGTAGGTGTCAATATTTTTAGAGTGGTGGGTACCTCATTTTGGATGGCAACTCTTTACAGCCTCTCTTCTATAAACTTCACTACATACAGCCCCTGGTGGAGATGCATTATTTATGCATTTATGTGCCCCTTGCTGATAAATTTTAACAGCTAATGTCATAGCTATAGACTGAGAGGAAGCGGGGGGAGCTCAGAGCACAGAAACACCAAATTACATTATGTTTAATGTCACAGTAAGTGTATTGACACTAATTATGACCACCAAGCTACCTTATATCTTCTTTAATTAATTTAATCAATCCTGCCGCATTACAGCTATAGATTTAACTCTATTGCACCACAACAATGACTCACTGTAGATGAATAGGATACATTCTATAATACCTAGCAAATTACTGCTTTTCTATAATTTAATCCCATGGAGAACGCCCACCCATCCACGTCTCTTCTTTCTGCAGCAAATGGGGACTGTTTACTGTGTAACAATGATTGAAAATCAATGCTTTGTTTGTTCTGGATGGTAGTTCCCACCTGGTTGTGCAATGTGTTTTATTTGCTTTATTTGTTAGAAGAGAACCAGCATGTTGTGTCGTTTGCACTTCCACTGTATGAGACAAGCAAATTGATTATACGTGTCAAAATGTACAGAATGTTCTGTTCACAGAGGAATGAAAAGGGTTTATGCAGCTATTTATTTATGCAGCTTTGTCACATTGAGAAGGATTTGCCTGGGTATGAAACAAGCAGATATATATGTGATATGAAAATAAAAAAACTCATTATATGACATTACCAGATTTTTTACACGTGTAAGCAGAATTTTACAGCGATTTTGTGCATTTGGTGGAGCTGGTTCTAACTGCTTTATCTACACATCAGTTGTCTAGTGGTCTCCAGTCTATGGGTTAGACCTCTCTAAAATATCACCAAATAAATCTAAGAGGTCATGAAGTGATTAAAACCGCAGGCTAGAAGATAAAAATGTTGTGCTTTCTCAAATGGTTTCTTTTTTTGTGTGAAATACTGGATAATTTTACAATTATACAAATCTGGGAAACCCTCTTAAATCCCCTAAATCTAGTGCACCACTGCCCCACAAGTGGGACCCTTTCTCTCTACTGTATATGGATCCAGTAAGCTGCCTGTAACTGTTATACATATAACGCTAGGTGTAAACATCAGTACAGTGAACTATAACTCTCTGGTAACCATAAACAAAACGGGGCCTAATGAAGGCTAAACCCTCAGGATCTAATGCTACATCAGAAGACCGTTGGGTACTCACAGGTCTACAGAAAGACATGACAACTTCATGTTTTAACCTGCAGACAAAGGAAGGGTGACAGTCATTATAGATACTGTTGCATACCACAACAAAGCACATGCTCTGCAAAAAGTTATATCTCACAGTGGAGGACGTTCCTAAGTTTTATGGGTTGTCGAAAAGTATACATCCGAGTTGACATCACAACAAATGAAGATCAAGGAGGCCATCCACATCAGACAAAGGGACGGGCGCTCAACAGAGATGAGGCTTATGATCTGCCCTCTATCTACAACCACTTGTTGTCACGTGACCGAGTGAGATCAAGACCTCATGCCTGATTCTGTCACTATCGCTGAATGAAGACCTGTGAGATACGGTCGACAGCTCCAATGTCAACTAAGTAGGACTCCTGTGCTTAGATTAATGGGGAGGCCTTAATGGGCTTCTTTGCCTAGAGTCCCCCAAAGTCTAAGACTGCCATTTCTAATAACTCATTCTGTAAAACAGACCAAACTGCTTTTTGTAAGGTCTCACATTCCAAAAAATGCTATGGGTTCAACCTTTAACAATTCAAATTGCACATATCATGCATGTCATGTATGTAAAATGAGTAACACTATATTCTACAAGTCCTATATGTTAGCAGCTAATTTCCTAAAAAGAAATGTTGATTCTTGGTTACTTTAGAACTGCAATGAATTATAGATCCACTTGGTAATCACTAATTATTTAAATTAGATAAACAGACTGCATGCTATAAAACTGTCATTGTAAAATAAAGTAACTCAGTGCGGCACATTTAAGAGTTGTTTGTCAGTTGTTTTAGGAAACTCCAATGTCCAGTTTTGCACATTACACAACCAGAAAACTCTAATTAACCTACCACATGTATGTCAAGTCAACAGCAGCCAACTAAATAAAAGGCTACATTACACAAAGTTATTATATTCTATATTGAATATACTCCAAACATGCAGTGAAAATATGCAACCACACCAAGCTGCATCAATTAACAACCACAAAGCCACACGCAACAATTAAATGAATTTATATTCCTACCTAAGTTGAAGGTCATTTTGCTTTTCCCCGTTGCAAACTCATGCAGAACGGCCTCCACATCCCTGCCAGTTTCATAATGGACGTTCATCAGTGTCCACTCAGTCTTGTGTCAGTCATCATATTCCTGAGATATGTCTTCAAGCGACTTAAACAGCTGAAGCGCTCAGCACAGGCAGTGATACAGGCATCGTTGTTTGTGTTTTTTGGTACAAATCTGCAGACGTTCTCAATACCTGACAGATGCATGCGTACTGCGCTGCATCCATAGCTCCAACTCCACATATGCTCCGTCTCTTGGGTTTGTGTTTTGGCTGATCTTGGCAATGATGAAGCCAGAAATCATGCTTTCTTTCACAGTTCACTGTTTGCTGAATTGCGTTGTTTGTCATGAGGTCCACAGCCATTTGAGCGGCTATTGGTAATTCAGTTTGACCTCTGTAAGCCACTGCTCAGTGGCTTTAGATGGTGAAGCAGCACGTCGGTGTGAGCGACCCAATTTGGAGAAGATAAAGTGGCTCATTGCCAATGTTACAATAAGAAACAGCTGCGCGCAGTTGTGCACTGTGTGAGCTGGTGTTCCTCTGTGTCTGGTTTTATGTGCATTTCTGCAGTCATTAAGCGCCTTAGTTCTCAAAGTCATGTCTTCTGGCGAGAGAATTATCGGCGTTTTCAGCACTTGGACACTCACCGACAGCTGCAGCAGTGGACTCGGCCCGGCGGCGGGAGAATCACGGTTTACGTAGCTAGCTGCTAGCTTCTGTCATTCTAGCACCGACGTTAGCTCACTTGTTGGTCGTATACTGCTCCCGGCAGAGTCTTCACTGCTCAGAATAGTTCACTTTCTCTTTTTGAAAAGTTAGAGAAATGCAGAGTTGCTATCTTTTGCTCATTTGCTCAAGATAAATCCGACTAAAGCCGTCGCCAACTGCACCAGTGAGTGCTAAATATGATGAAGGGCAATGACGCCTGTGTATAAATGTAGCAAAGTCATCATAAATAAATAAACAATGGCGCTTACGGACGTGTACTTCATTATTGGACATTAATAAGAATATTAATAATTATTATATATTAATAATTCTTAAAAAAAGAATATACAATTCCCACTGCCAGATGTCTTTTATTCAATCACATTTTTAATGGTATAATACAAAAAAAATAAATAATAATTTCATTATAATTACTATTTCCACGTGTTCTTTCACACATCTGTACTGAACTGAAAACTGCTCAACTTATAATACAGTTCCACTTCTCCAAACTGCATTCCGTTTGTGTATGATTTCATGGTTTTAACTTTCTTTATTAGTATTCTGTTTCACACATTTCTGGATCACAAATTGGTCTGTTTGCTTGAGATAGAAAGGAAAAAAAGTAATCATGGCAAGATGTTTTCCCCCATTCGCTGACATCTATCCTGCAATGTTATCAAAGACGCAGTGCAGACTAGATGTTGGCCTCATCTAAAGGCATTTTCTTTCTTTTATCCTTGGTGGCTCTTTTGCAACCCGAGCTAATGTTGTTTTTCATCAAAGTAGTGCTATCTGGTTTCATAACCTATCTATTTAATGAGCAAATCAATCTGAGACATCAGGGACTGTTAACAACAAAAAAGAAACACAACTGAGTTTTTTTTCATGTGTGTGGGTTGAATTCTAACTTTAGCCTTAAAATAACAGTTTTTCCTATGAAGTCTTGACTATTCAATTTCTAAGTGACCATTTCCCTGGTAGTATCTTATAGTGTCACCTACTTACAAAATGCTTAAATACAATAGTACACTTACAGACGATCACAACCACTCCACCTACCACACACACACATAACCAGACATACCATCTCTCTGACCCACAGCCCCCACTCACACACACTTCATCAACAAAACACATGCACACTGCAAATACAAGTGTATTCTCTCACCAGAGAGCGCCTTCGTGTACATATCTACCCACACATACACGCTCACATACGGCCGTCATCCCACTGCTCATCTCTATTCCCCTGGCTGTCTGGTCTAGTCCAGGTTGGTCGTCTGGAGAGTGGAGGCAGGCTGAACCTGTCCTCTCTGCTTACTGTCTTTGTCTGGCAGCATACCTACAGGGCGAAACACAACTTTACTTCCTCTCAAATGCCTCAGCAGGGCTTGATTGATCCTGCCTGGCACCATAGAAGCCAGTGGAATGGAGAAGGGAAACTGCAATCCTCTGCAGATCTGGCACCAGATTGGGGTCAGATTGCCATCAGGAATGGGTTCAGTTAGAATGATGGATCTCTTAGGATATGGGGAATGTACGAATTATGACCTGATTGCAAGGGCTGGTGCATGAAAACACAAAGCACAAGTGCTGCCACAAGTGGGTGACACCACCAGTTCTCACAGCAGCCTTATTTGTATGAAAAGTTAGTTTTTCCCCAAAAAGCAATCAAGGTAAAATAATATTCTAATAAAAAGTAGTAATATTATTTCTGGATCTTTTAAAGGGTTCTAACACCTGTTTTAACTCAAAACATGCCAAAAACTGTTATTTCACAAATATCCATCATTATTTTAATAATGTCTGATATATAAATGTTAAGGTATATGAATTGCCGTCTTTTTTGTCTAAAGCCATTCACCATGAGCACGGAATAAAAATGTCTTTTTATATGCTCAATATCTGCCAAAAGAAAAAAGATAGTATCCCTCGCTGTTAGGTTACTGAATGGTATTCAGCCATTCCAGCATTTGGAACGTAAGAGGATACATTTCCAATATTTTAGGCTGTTGGCATTAAAATTCTCTAACCTCCTCCTTCATGCCTCTGATTAGCCCTGGCAGCAGGCACTGTAATCCATCGCTGCATGTCTCAGTGAGATACTTAATGAGTGGGATCAGTCAACAGGGACTGGCAGCCAGTCACAAGTTGGGTACAATGGCAGTTGTTGGTATGTGTTAATACTAAAAACTAGAGCAGCATTTCCTGAAGAAAATGCATGTGATTGCTGTGCATATTATAAAGATTTTTTTCACTTTATAATAATTTGAAAACTACTAACAGATGTAATGGGAGGTAAAGTAGGCTTAAAAAACTGCTTTAATACATCATAAAAATGAGAGGTCAAAATAAAAAGTCTTAATTTCACAGTGAAATATAACTTTGTATTGAATGCACCACATGCAACAGTCTATGGTGAAACTGTATTGGGTTATTTAGACTTCTAGTTATATTTGAGTGTTAGCACTACATATTAGCATCACAATACTACATTTGACTGAATGCTTTTCTGTTTTAATATTTGATGTTCTCAGGATTCTTCTATGTGTCCATAAATATACCATACAGAAACCCAACTTAATGCACATATACATCTCTACTAGAAGTCAAAGTAACCTAACACTGACATTAGGTCACATTTGCCCACAAGGGGAAGTTCTGACTTCATTTTTCAAAATCTCCTTTTTAGACTTTAGATCTGCTGGTTCTTCACGCCCCTTTGTTAGGTCAACTCATCCACAGCTTGAGCTCCAAACTCAGCCTGTCACTGTCAGTTCAGTGTGGGAGTAGGAATGATTCAAAGTAAAGGCGGCGAAAGATGGACTTAAAAACTCATGACCCTCCCCTCACTGACGCACAGCTGAAATGAGGCAGCTTCCAATCTACATCAGGACTTCCAAACATCATGGGACATTTTGAGGTGTTGTTAGATTCAATCTCACTGGACAGGTCGACTACAATTCCAGATGGCCAGTCGACCTCTGACACCGGAGTAGTGAAGGCTGCTTCAGGGCTTTTCCTGATAGGCTTTTATGAAAGATTTCCTGAGTAGTTCTGGTCATCAAATAGTCTCTTTACCTTCAGACAACAAAACTCAGAACTCAAAAGTTTGTTGAGGCCATAGAAGATAGAGAAACACCAATTGTGCCGTGCAATGTAACAGGTTATTTTTGAAAAATGTAAAAAAAAAAAAAGACTCAGATAGGAACTTTCTATCCCAGAGCCTGTGTTTTGTGAGTGACTGATAAGTGCCTCATCATTCCTCACACTTTCCCAGGCTGAAAGGAGCCCACAATGACAACCCAAACAATGTGAATCAGGGGATGGAGCAACAGTGCATCATTAGAACACTGTTGCCATGGAGCCCGTGTTGTTAAAAGTAGTATATCTGCAGTTGTTACATCTGCAGGCTCTGGTGAAATAATGAAGTATTACTTTTTTGGCCCCTGATGTGGCAACCTGGGCATGCTAAAACAAACACTCCAAGAATGGAAGGTAAAAGTTAGTTCAGGATGAAAAGAGCATTCGTTTCAGGAGACACAACTTGTTTCATTATTGCCACACTATTGCAATAGCCTGGATATAGCCCTATGAAGCTCTGGGTATCTTCTTATCTGATTATTTACCACATTTCCGTGTGAATTTGTCTTTGGGGTTGCCTCCCTATATTCACTGTCATCTGCACTGATTGCAGGATGAAAGCGACCACACTGTCAGAGCTACTTTCCTTATGGCTTCATGCGAACACAGTGCAAATGGTGGCCAGACCACAAATTAGCAAGTGTATTCACAGCGTTTCATGCCTGCGTGCTCAAACTGCCACAAACCACTGAAACCACTGCCAGATCTCTGAATCATAAAATTTGAGTCATTGCGTGGCAATTGAGAGAATATGAGAGAGAAGAATTCATGGGGATAGACCAGGACAACCACTACACTCTTACTCCTACACAAACAGGAAAATGTTGAGTTAATTGAGGCTGGACATGTGGGGAGGAGCCAAACTATAGCCTGTGAGACAGCGCTCTCCTTCAGCATATATATGATGTCAATAATGCAATACAAATAAATGTTACAAAGCTTATAATATTATAAAAACAACATAACTGTGCAATGATCTAAAACTACATCACTTTGAAAATTGTTATGACAGTTCAGTAATGGGATCTTTTTTAAGAAGATGTCTAATATTGAACAACATGCTCACAGACTCAAAGCTTAACATTTACAGGTAAATGGAATTTCTTTGTTGATGTGACAGATCTAATATTCAATTGTTAATGACTCTTTCACATTACTGTCTTTCAAGTGTTGCTGCAAAATAACATTTACAGTATTTAGGACTCATTTGCAATACGAAATATATTTTATGAGAAATGTAATGAAGAAACTTAATATTAAATTATAAGTACTATATTAAACATGCTGCAAAATGTTCTTATTACAGTATGTAGGCATTGCAAAACTGTATATGTGGTATTTATTTATTTGGTCTGCCACGTTGCCCAAACTTAAATAGCTCAACAACTATTTGTGTTGTTAAAGTTCATACTTTGGCATGATACCACGCTAAACTAATTTTGCGATGATGGCAACAAATGTACCTACTAAATATTTAGCATGCTAGCATTATCATTGCAAGCATGTTAAATACAGCCTCACAAAGCCACTAACAATATTGTCAGTCTTGCTCAGAATTTACATTTATTTAAAAGACCTTTTTCTAACTTTAAAAGAACACTATAACCTTTGAAAGAAAAACTAGTAGGTCTATTGCTATAGGCTTGGTCTGTGTCTATTGTGCCTAATGTTAGATTTGGCCTCTACGAAACATGCAGTCATTTTTGTAATTGTGCTACTGCGTATTGTGCTAACAACTAGCACTTAACCGTCAAATGTTACAATATTTTCCCCATAAAAAATTGTTTTAGTAGCTTAAAACTACAATATGAAACTTAAGATAACATTAGTATGAGACTCAAAATCAGTCTACTCTGCGCCGCCCAGCTATGCTCCACCACGCTCTGTCAGTGCTTCAGGTAGTTGTAGAAATACAATACAAACTGTAATCAAACACAACTCATTGAAGTTCTCTTATTGGTTAGAATGGTGAGCCTTGCTCACAAACCTTTAGAAGCAAATATCTCTGCACTGCTGGTGGTGCGGTTCAGTGAGTCGGGGTCACAGGAGTTTGCTACAGCACCTCTCCATGTTAACATAAGTTTGGATCATATTTCTAGTAAAAAAAAAAATACATATTGGAGCTTTAATCCTCACAAAACATGGGCTGCAGGATGTTGCTGTTCAAGCTTAAGCCCTTCATTTGCTCCTTTTCTGCAATAAAAGAACATCAGATGGTAAAAAATGTTGCCAGTCGGCACAGTAAAAACAGAAAACATATTTACTCTATTAAACATATTTCATAATTCATAAATCATGTTTTATTATTTATATGTTTTATTTGCTAAGGAAATTATGCTTATGCTGTTAATTAACCCTTGCACTCGTTAAATCATGCATCTGGAATATTTATTTACTTGCTTACTTATAGTCCTTCATGGATCAATTATAAAAAGAGCATATATGTTGACATTACACATGGATTTTTAACAATGTTGACATTTGTCAGGCTTTTTAATGACGTCATAGTCAAATAGTGCACTGTAGTGCACTGTAGTGCACTGCAGCCTGGCCTTCAGCATGTTTCCAAACACCCACATACTTTGAAGAGGAACTTCAGCTCTGTGGAATGACTTCAGATAGACAGTGGTTGCACGCTAAAAAAAAAAAAAATAATAATAATAATAATTTCAGTCTCCTTTTTATTTTAGTCAGCTTAAAAACAAACAAAACAACAACAAAATAACAATTTACCTTACAGTGGAAATTCTAAAACAATACAGAGTGATAATGACATTATGAATCACATCGGCAAATTAATTTAAAACAGTGCTATTTAAAGTATCACAGAAATTAGTCATTACCTCGCTGCAACTATACTTTCTGCTGATGTTCAGTGATGATAATAATGTCAGCTTGAGTGAAAACAGATGAGTGCAGTTACACATGATGCATTTCTTTTACAGCTCACATGCATCTTACCCATTATTCCCACTGTTTTAAGTCTTAGTGAAAGACACAAGCTAACAAGGATGCAACAAATGTTTTAATGATGATGGCTTTTTTTAGCCATGCAGCAGCATGTCTGTTGATTCACCCACCTCAACCTTTATTGGATAGATGCTATAAAATGTTGTATAGATACATTCATAGTTAGCAGATGTTGAAGTCTACGGGCTTCTGTGATCCAGATTTTTCCAGTTACACCTGCACTATGTAAAATTTTGTGGCTTAGTGAAATATTATATCTCAATAAGTATTAGATGCATTGCCATGAAAGTTTGTTCAGACATTTCTCTGACCTTTTCTCTAGTGCTGCCAGCAGGTTAAAGTTTTATGTATACACAGTGAAATGTGTTAACATCTACAGGATGGACTGCAACAAATGTTTAGTACAGACATTTAGGGTTTGGAGTGAATTGTTTCGACTACTTTTGGATGGATTGCCATACAATTTAGTGCAGATAGTCATGTCTCACACAAGACAAATTGTAATCATTCATCAGGTCAGTGTAATTTATTCACATACAGACACTAAAACCAACTTAATTTCAAAACACTTTGAGATATAGCTAACAAATGTTTCCCTTAATGCTCAGAATAGCCATATTTCTTACATCTTACAGCAGTCTAAAGTAATCTTTCACCAACATCTTCTCTTTTGCAGAACAAACATGAATCAGTGGAGGTGTGTCTCTAGCTGGTGTGTTTTTGGATTACCTACACTGCATTTTTATGCAGACAGGCATTCTCATGTACATGAGTTTCTGCATAATAATTGTAATGTCATTTTATAAAATCAGCCTTTTAAATTCAGGCATTTTTAATGAGAGAGTTTGAGGCAACTAAAGGTTTTGTTAGGGCGGCAGGGGTTAATGTGGTCATATTTTAACCATAGCTGAAATGTCATTTGAACCTCCTTTTAATATTTAAAGGTCTCTCCACACTTCTCCTTCTTTTGACTGAACAGCAACAGATTACTGAAATGGAATCAGAGCTTTCATTTAGCACTTTATTTCATAGAAGAAGGCAGTGGTGGTATTATTCTTGAAAACGTATTATTTAAATTCTGAATATTTATGACAAACTCCAGGGGGCCAAAGTATTTAAAAAGCCACAAAGTTTAGCTCAGCAGAGATATCCACATATACACGATTCAAACACTTTTTTTATAGCTCGCACTGCGGTGTTGCATGAATGCAGTTGGCTGGCTGTGAATCAAAGTGCCTTGTTGCCTTATGAAAACAGCACTAAATAAACTCTGACATATTTACACACATCACGATGCAACTCTTTTACAAAACACAGGAGGGATTTGTCAGCTTTCGAGGCACTGTGAGTGCACTAATGTCAGGATTTTGCGCATGTCGTGAGGTTATGGATGACAAATGAAGCAAAGGAATGTGTGTCTCTTCCTTTTGTGTCTACGTGTGCATGCATATGTCCTCATGCGTGTACATTTCTGTACCTTATGTATGAATAAACCTTCATCTGTATGTGTGCCAGTGAGGGCTCTAGTTTGAATGTATGCTTATGCATGGAAGCATAGTGTGCATGTGTAGATGTGTGTGTGTGTGTGTGTGTGTGTGTGAGGCCTGTTGCTGGCCATCCAAGCAGACAGGTGTCAGGTCGTATCAGCACATCGCTCCAGTGACCAGGTGGAAACCTGGAGGAGAAAAGGTGAATCACCGGGCCAGACTGGGGCAACAAAACTGCTCGGCTTAGTCTACCATTACCTAAACACACACATGCACTGATGGGGACACACTAGCAAACACACACACACACACACACACTGTTATCGCAGAGTGAAAGAAGAACAAAGAAAACATAGCAGTGAAGGAAAGTGTAGCTACATGCAGAGAGAGTACGACGAATGAGTACAGACGGAAGGAGGCTACTTGACTGGGTCTGGCATCTCTCTCTCTCTCTCTCTCTCTCACACACACACACACACACACACACACACAGACTGAGTCACAAAAAGTCACATACGAAGTGAGAAACACACCTACTCACACATATGATTGCATGACTGAGTCCAGCATGAAGCACTGAGCTGCAGAGGGAAACACACACACACACACACACACACAATTGAGAAACATGTAGCAGATGAACACATCAAATAATTAGCAGCTTGATTAAATTGAACATAGACAAACACACACACACACCATCTCCACAGGGGCTGCGTGTGTCGCTTGTATTTTGTCAGTGGTTGATGAGGAGAATGATCACTCTTCCCTTTTCGTCTTCCCTCCATCCTTCATTTTCTCACTCCTAATTAACACACACACACACACACACACACTGTTGTGAAGATAATTGCCGCAGCAGTGATACTGGCTAATGACAGGAGAGTGGAGCAGAAATAACAGCGGATGGGGCACCAGCACCAATGTTCCCTTCTACATATCTCTGCTCTGTCAAACACACCCTCCTCTGTCTTTCTCTCACAAACATCCAATCTTTTTTGCAGCTTCCCTTTTTCTTCCTCATTTTCAACTCAACCCCTACACATGCCACAGAGACATTCCCGCCTCCTTCCTTATTCACCCACTGCCTTCTTGTCGCCTCCGTCACTTCTCTCCTCCTCTGCTCCCACCT
Organism: Sandelia bainsii; assembly: GCA_032362345.1. Classification (NCBI taxonomy): domain Eukaryota; kingdom Metazoa; phylum Chordata; class Actinopteri; order Anabantiformes; family Anabantidae; genus Sandelia; species Sandelia bainsii. The sequence continues at coordinate 7,243,768 of JAUMHL010000013.1, forward strand.
CCGCCAGCACCACTTTTTGTTCCTCTCCTCATTTACTCCCCCCTCTCTCCTGTTGCCTACTTTCCGTCTGTGTCGCTCATCCCACATTCTTCTCTGCCTTTTTCCTTCTTGTTTTTTTCTACTATCTACCACCCTCCTCTGTTCTACTCGTTGCTCACTATCCCTCCTTTGCCTTTGGGTACCGAAGCAACAGAGAAGTGTCGGGGAGGCTTTGATCATGGTGGCGTTAACCACAATTGAGGGTGACGTGTGGCGGGATGAGACCCGTGTACCGGAAAACCTTGGCTGGCCTGCTTGCTTTCTGCCTTGCCTTCCCTTTTCTTCTCTGCTTTTGTGAGTGTGTGTATATGTGTGTCTGTGTGAGAGCGAGAGAGAATGCATGTGCATAGCTGGCCATCCTAATGAGTAGGAAATGTTACCAGCCCAATGGGCTGTGAAGGGCTGAACTCACCTTGAGCATTGAGAGCGAGAGGAAAAGACAGCGAGACAAACAGGCAAACAGATAACAAGATAAACAGGTTAAAAAGTTATATATATAAACACTGTGTATGTCTATATTATAAAAAAAATTTAATGTTAAGGTGTCCACATACTTTGTGTATTCTCTCTATATTTCGATATAAATTAACAAGACACCTCTGTCCAAGTCCACACGTTTCCTGAAGTTAAATGCCATGCTTGACCACAAGTAAATAACTGAATGAGAAAAAGTCATTGCAGCCAGGTTTAAAATCTGGTGTAAAGCCTGAAACTAGAAGAGTGGAGCCTATTGCCTAGTAGCAACATATTAATTCCTGTTATTTCACATATACGGTAATCAGTGTAATGTACTGTTACTACATGTTGTAGTACTCGTTACTCTCTTTCCTTAACAACACAATGTATGTTTCCATTCAAATGATGGATGTAAACTTAAATCAAAATTGATAAAAAGCCAATCGCTCCAAAGAGATTACATAATGTAAATCTACTAAAGTGGTACATCAGTACATCATTGTTGTTCTCTACATAACATTTATGTTTCTTTCAGGGTGAACTGGTTCCATCCGTCCAAGTCCACATTTCGAAACTGAACAATATCAACAGTCTCTCATGTGTTTGTGGGTGACTGGGTACAAATCACTGCAGCCAGGTTCAAAGACTTTGAAGAAAACCTTCCCACAAGAGGGGAGGCTGAGTAATACCACAAGAAAGTAGTTGACAACAACAAAAAGTGCAAGTGAAATTTTTGAAAAATTGCAAAACAGCTCTGAGTCAGGCCTTTTACCCTAACATCAATTGCGAAGCCCACTAATGCTCTTGTAGCTGAATGGGTGCAAATCTGAGCAGCCTGCTTTCAAAAGCTTGTGGAAAGCCTGAAACCAGTAGAGAGGAGGTGTTATAGTAGTCACATATTAATGCCAGTGGTTTGTAGAGGCATGATCATCAATCATATAGGCACATATACAGTACAATAGGTGTGACATTCTGGTGTTTTAGCCATGTAGCTTTCTCTCTCTCTCCCTATACTTCTTTCTTTAACATACATGATGTATATTTCTTTGGAAATGACAAACAAATCCAAGATTAATTTCCAAAGAATCTCAGTGTCCATTTTCGAAAGCATATAAAATCAAAGGAGCAACTGTAAATAATACTATTTCCTTGTTGTTTTCCCACAACTGATTGGAACGAACATTTCAGACTTTCTGCTCTCTTTTGTCTTTCCTGTATGTCTTCCCTACTGTATAGATGCAGGGACGTAGGGGGTAGGCAATAACATTTGGTGGGGGCGGTGAATGTGAGAGACAATGGTACCCTTGGCTGTGGTTTGCCAGAGCTGATACATATACAGTCACACTCAAACACACAAATATGCCTGCATGTACACATAAACGCTCTCACCAGGCCCCAAATCGACTTAACGCCTTTTCCTAATTACCTTTACATTTTTACACTTCTGCTTACTCAACCTCCGTTTTAGGCAACAGCAGGTAATTGATTTCTGGGTGTATGTGTGTGTGTGTGAGAGCTAACAGTCTGTTAGCTGGTCGCTCTGTTGCTATTGAAATCCAATGCATTTGAAGCACACGTGTCAAGCAGCACTCAGTTCCTCTCCAGTGGACAGAAAATCTGTTCAGATTAGCACTGTTGTTCTCTTTGTCGGAGTCATAGCTTGGGCGAGGCAGGAGAAACATTTGGACTGTAGGAAAAACGAGACTGAATGTCGCGTGACAAGAGTGTTGACACTGTGTGGCAGTGCAGAAGTGTGCAAGGCGAGCATCAAGTCAGTTATTTCTTGAAATTAAATTTGACTTCAAGTCACAACCAGTGACCGAAATATCCACAGTCTTTCCTGAGCTATCTGTGTTTACAGGCAACTGAACATGTTGCTTCAAAACAAGACACACACCAATTTAACATCCCTATGTTTTGATCAGCACTCTAAGAGGTTCATTCTCAAGAGACCATCCAAAATAAATAATATTCAAATAATGAGCCAGCAACAAACATCCACTGAAAGAGAAGTGCGCTACTAATGTCAATTTGCCGGTTACATTAGCTAACTGGCTGTATCATGGTGAATACACTGCTCTTTCTATGTGGTCTGGCAAGTTAAGGTGCTAAATGGTCCCTCTGTAATAAAACTGCTAATAAACTGAAGTGTGAGTTGGTGAACAACTCTGCCTTGAGAAATAACACTCTAGCCAGCCAGTAACATGCCAGAGGTAGTCAGTCATGTCCAAAATAGCCTCCTATGTTGTTATCTTGCTCCATTAGTCTGTTAACATGGATACGAATGGGACAATAACTGTCCTGTATTTGTTAATTTACTTGTGTCTCATTCTCTCTATCTCATTATCGAAATGGCTAAGCATTTATAGTGGAAAAACACATACTCTTTGTTTACTCAAATGGTAGAACTGTCACAAAGGTGTCTTTGCAATTGGTGAATCAGTCAAGAATTTGTGTTTCGAAGTTCATCACAGTCACACTCTGCACAAACAATTCGGGGGATTTACTGTACCTTACCCTTGATGACTAACCCAATGGTTTAAGTTATTCCACTGAAATGAACTAATATAGTTGCAGAATTTCACTTTTTAAATGCTGGTGTGACCAGGCCCTAGAACACTCCAGGATTTATCATTAAGGTCTGATCACATTGTCAGAATCCTTCACTACTTACAGTGCAATTCGACTACTAATAGTAGATTCTCATGTGTTATGCTAGCAGTGACTCGATCAGCTGGCTTTAAGCAGAGATAGGAAACACTCACTTCCTTCTTACTCCACAAACATTATCTTCTTTTCTTTTTTACTGTAATCTACAAAGACAATTGAAGCTGATATCCTTAGATCCCATATTGAGGACATTTATCAGACACAGCTGCCTCTGGAGACACAAGAGGCTTTTTTCACATATGCAGTCATAGCACCTAATGGTACCTAAACCATAATACGTAGTCACCTTCTTGCACTCAGTTCCCTGGGACAGTGTCTCAGAAACATCTTCTCAGCAACCACCCCAAAACTTGGAGAAGGGCACTATGGCTGGTGCCACAACTGGATGCTTAAGGCAGTTTCTAATATTGTAGCCACAACCATAATCTCCAGAAAAACAAATCACACTGCTACAAAGAAAGGCATCAGAGTCCTATCTAGAACTTCAGTCAAGATCCAACATCACCACAGCTTCAAACTGGCAGCTGAGAGTAGACCTAAGCAAACCAGCCCATATAACATTGCCCAGACATAGCTACCTTAACAGTGCCCCAGGAAGAGGCCAATGTGCATAAGTACCAGGAGATGGTGGAGCAATGTAGGGGGCAAGGCTAACAGGCTTGCTGCAATCTCATAGAAGTTGTCTGTTTGAGGTTCGCAGCACACTCTCACTGCAAGGTTACAACTGGGCTCAGGATCACCAGTGGGACAAAAAAGAAAGCCATACAGACAAGAAGCTACCGAGAAAGCCATCGGGTGACATTAGCTAAAGAGGGCTGGTTGCGTCTGGGGCACCATCTAGTGATCAATCCCCTAAAAAATTCATATAAATTTAATAATCTCTTAACTTTTTGTGAATTAATTAAAGAAAATAACAGGTATATAATTTTTCGCAACTCTAATACTTTCTGTAAGTTTGCTCTGCAGCTGTTTCACTTGAAGACAAGCAGACTGCTGACAGAGTTGAGAACTAAGTTTCCATATTCATTACAGTTCAAATATTATTTGACACAGTAAATACACCTTAAGACAGAAGCACACTTAGCTATGAGCATCCATTTACAGAAATAACAACTTTGGTATGCCAAAGAGCAGCTGGGAAGTTATTGATGTTATGTCACTGGTTTCATTCTGCCCTTTGTTAGTTTGAACATTTAATTTGCTGTCATTTTTTGGTGAATGGTATTAATTTGTAACTAAAGGGAACAGACACTTAGAAGCCTTAGTGACAACATTTTGTGCAGCACAGTCTCTTTTTCTTTTGTTCTGTCATTTACTGAGAGCTTTTACTGCCCAGTATTGGATGAGATTCAATCACAGTCTAATTACATGTTCTCCCGTAGTCCAATCTAGATAGCTAGACACAAAAATAACAATTTCATTATTGATCATGAAGGTGCATATCCTGCTGAAATGATGCAAATGTTTTTTACTTTCTCTCTGTGAGTGCACTGACGGGGCAGCCTACCAGCAACGTGAAGTCTGTGCCAGTGGAAGCAAACTCTGTTTGTTTAATCCTACCCCCAATTTAAAGATGACCTCCAATCAATAGCACATTTGATTAAAGGGTTTTTGTCAAATGAGCACTTAATTGCTCTCAAATTTAGTCAAGCATTCCATTGAGATAGAGATTGAAGTTTGCTTTGCCGTCACTGGCAGATTTGAAAGTGATGACATTTAAATAGAAATAATGTAGTCTTAATCATGCAGTACTTTGGTCATTACTTATGCTGTCCATTTAAGTAATTTAGTCAAATTAGTCTGTTGCATGAAAACTTCTGACACTCACAAAACTATTGCACATTTTAGCATGAAGTATCATAAATTCTGCCAGTACCTGTTTCACACTGTAGGACAGATTTCATATTAGCTCCCTACAGACAGTGGTTGTGGAAATGAGAGCAGCCTCATCCACTCTTTGTACCACATGACAAGGACACTAAATTGTCAGGTTGGGAGAAAACAGCGGCCTTTTTGGCCTCGTCCTGATAACAACGAATCATTATTTACTTGTCATAGTGTACAACACTGTGTTTGAGATAAACTCAGTCTTTTTTTTTTCTTCCTCTATCCGAGCAGCAAATTTATCTTTAAATAGACAGCCTGGTTTTCTCCTATGCATTCAAAGTCCTTTATTTTTTTTTATTTATTTCAGATGCAATGTCAGGTCGCAATGCTCCTGACACTCTCTGGAGTTAACACGCAGTGGAGCTTCAAAGACTTGTCTTTCACAAGTCTGAAGATGTAAGCCGCAATGGCGTCTCTCCCGCTTGGTGTCAAGGAGGTGATGTATTATGCAGCAGCTGCACAGTGGGTCATGTTATGCAAAGAACCAGTATGTGTCCCTGACAGGGTATGTGGCACATCGCTGAGGAGGTTTGAAGATAGAACTGGCTGCTTAAATCCTTTGTCCAGAACCTATTCAACCTGGAGTGGGTGCTCGACAGCAAGATGCACTCTTTCCCTTTTACCTGTTATACCACTGAACCACTCTCCACCCACAAGGGTCAGAGTGGATGGAGAAAAACTAAATAATATTTAAAATGATGAAGACAGATTGCAAAAAGTTTAAATTCCATTTAATAAAATCTATATGCCTATCAGAAAATATTTCAACTGTAAACAAACAAGAGGAGCTCTTTTAAGACATATTGTATGATGTATTTAAGTCTCACTCTTAAACACAAAATTATTACCAGGGGTGTATAGAGTATAGAGTTTGCTTTAGTCCTTCAGTCCTTCATGTGAAGACATGTAGAAGTATATCACATCGTTTATTGCTGTGGGAAATGGATAAAATGTACTGAATTTATTCAGATGTTTATAATACAAATGATGAAAAGACTGTAGAGGGGAATTTGTGTTTAGAGGGGCACCTTTGATTAATTTTGGAAATGACCTAGGGCTTGAGCCCCCAGAATCCCCATCTCTGCACGTGCCTGTTTACTTATTATTTCCTATCATTCTGTATTCGTAAAATACACTCACCGTTCATGTACTGTATAGGTAGCCAGTAAGAATTTTATTGATATTGAGTATATGCTAAATTGCACTGTAATTTCCAGGCAATAAATAAATTGTAAAGACATAAAACTATTTAAATTGTTTAATTTACCTAAGTCTCTCACTAATCATCCATTCATCTGTTATCTCAACCTCTTTTCCTGGTAAAGGCTGCGGGTCTCACTGATCATCTTTTGTAAGATTATTCTGAACAAAAAAAACAAAAAACACCCACTATGTGTGTGATCCTAAAATCACACATCTACAGTTCTGTTAGTGTTTTGCAGTATTTAGAGTTCCAGAAATAACCTGGTGGGAGCAGTAGCGTGGGACCGACTCCGTTTTGGGATCTACCATGGTACTGTAGTATTGACACAGTGTTGTACTGTGGCCCAGTAACTGTTGAACAGAGAGGGCAGAGTGTGTCTCCTTTACTAACCCTCAGCTGAATTTTCCAAACTAGGTTTGACCAGGTGACAGTCTAATCACAAACTCACTCCTTGAAATGCTGCAGTTACTCCTGAGGCGGGAATAGACTGGATGGTAAGAGGGGGAAAAAATGCTAATTAAGGTGTGAATTCAACCAGGGCACCGAGTCAAGTGGTTCATTTGGGCGTCGCAGGAGCATGCGACATCATCATGCGGGAGTGCACATTATTATCATCATCATGTTTCCCAATCTGCAACTACAAGTAGCATTTGGATTATAATATCAGCCATTGTCATTGTAATTCAACCATCTGCGGTTTCCATGGTGAAAACTGTGAGAAGCAGAGCCCACACACAGGGACTTGTCAGCAGTCATGAATATTTTTCATTGAACTCAGCCTGAAAAACAGAGGAAGAAAAAAAAACAAGTCCAGCAGTTGCTCACAGACAGTGACCTAACATGAAAAGCCACTTTTGTTGTTGTGGATTTGAATTTACATTGCATACTTTTATTTTATGTGTCAAAATATTTTACATTTAAATGCAAATGCACAAACAAATAAAGTGGTTTCAACTATTGTTTCTTGTTTTAATCCCAGAGGGTTGTTCTAATGTGACAGTGGTGCCACTGCAAACGTCCACACTGAAAACAAACTGCGCACAATAAGCTTTGTCTGTGTGTGGCGAGCATTTCCAACAGGCTGGAAAATTTGATCAGCCGTGCAAGTGGTCGACCCTTACCACTGCGAATGAGATCTGTGTTCACTCTAATTACTTTTTACAAGCAGGCTTCGTTGGCAGGGCAGCAGTCATCTCCGTCCCTGCAGAAATGGAGAGACAACTGTTAACAGTGATGTTATTACATCACTAGTGATTTAGTGGAGGAAGTGTATTTTATGTCAAGGACCCTCTCACAAATTAGAGTGAATGTTTTATCATGTGATTTTTTATTGTCTCCTGAATGTAAAGGAAATATTGACTTTGCAACTAGGGGACAGACCACCCTAATTCCTGAGTTACCTGAAATCTGTTTACAGCTTCAAGCTTCATGAAAACAAGGCCGTAGATAAGATTTTAGACACCCTGAGGTCATGAGTCCAATTTTCCCCCAACATTTCTCTAATTTGTAAAAATGTTTTATTTATATGAATGTCATATTGTATTTATTCAGATATTGTATTTTTGCAAGTATGTTTCCTTTCTTTCCGTTTCTCTTTCCTTTCTTGTCAACAGATTCTAAAATTCTAAACTCACTCCTGTTACAGCACACTGCTTTATTTAATTATGCCCAACAACCTTTCTGCACCTTCCCAACGCAAGTCATAGTCCTTTTTTTTTTTGCAGGTGCCTTGTTGAATTCATGAAAGCACACCAGAAGTTCTGCGACTAAGCTTATCAAGTGGCATGGTTCTAAATAAATGACTTAGTTTGTTGTTTACAGTGACAAACACTAACCTGAAGCAGATAACTGTTTGCTGTGGTAGGTTGCAGGACAATTACAAGCTTTCTGATTTGTATTATCTTGCAGTTGTGTTTGCTGTTTGTAAGAACTGTTGTGCCTCCCTCCATCCAACAAGCCTTGGCCAGGCGCAAAGGTGCCTTTTTTAATTAAGATTAGGAACCACCTCCGTAGTCTTTCTGTTGCCCTCTAGTGGCTTGGAGTACAACTGCACAAATAAGTTCACCCAAAAGTTAAAAAACAAAAAACTAAAATATAATGGCTCCAAAAGTAGGTTGAGGTCATGTCAACAATTAATGTTGATGTATTTCAAGTGTTCACTTACATGTCAGAGGTATTCTGCACACATTTCAGTCATATCATCTGCATAAAAAAGCAAACATAAAAAGTGCCTACCCATTGCACAAAAACTATGACTAAGCCCAAGGCAAAACAACACTTACATACTTACATCCCATACAAAGCTGATGTGTAAGGCTGCATTACTTTTCAATTTAATCAACAAATTGCTTACAATACCTGTTGTTAGCAATTAGCATATTCAGCATGAGGTTGTGATTAATAGCCAATTGGCAGCAAAAATCCAGACATGAGATGGATGAAATGATTGCCAGCAGTTTGAACTCTACAGATACAGTACAGCCTCTGGGCACAGCTCATGCTCCCTCGACCAATGATTGACTAAAGAGTCACTGAACTGAGAGAAAACATTACATCTGAGAACAACATACAGATTGATTATAAGCCCGTCTGTCTTCTGCCCTTGTCCTTCTTATACTGTAATATGAACATTTTCCACGTGAAAGGACGTGTCCTACATTTATCCTATTATGCATTTTCTCCATCATCTTCTCCATAATTGGTCCGCTTACAGTTGCTGGAAACTTCTCTCCTTTATTTTAAACTTTTTGCAAGGCGTGTGAAAATTACCCATATTCCTTTAAAGATACTCACTTATGTTTGTTGCCATGGTTGCAAAATTGCTATATCTAGTTCTAGGGAATACTTTACATGTTGCATGTTTTATTAAATTATTTAGATTTCAGACAGAACAAAACAAATGTAGTGCTACTGAAGCTTCAAACAGGGTAAAAATACAAATCTGTCAGCAGCGAATGTGCAACATTTGTTTTCAGCGCTCTGATGTAAATGGAACCAAGGAACGAGAAGGCAGCAACCTCCAATAATTTACTGAGACAAGTGTAAACTGAAGACAACCTCAGGGAGAAAACAGGGATTACTAGTTAATGCAGCTTTGTGTGAGTTAAATTGCCTAGAAGAGAGTGGTTGTGAGCTTGTGTGTGTGTGTGTGTGATTGTGTGCAAATATAGTACCTACAACTTTGGGTGTAGTCTGCATATATGGGCTTGTATGTGCTGCAGAAAAAATGTCACTCTATTAACGTTATCGCCAAGCTGAGTGAGGTCAAGAGTTCCACGAGCTGGGCTCGAGCTGAACATTCAGAGATGGACTGGGTAATTTAGAGAATTAGCATCACGTGTGTGATTATAGTGCAGATAGAACAATCACTCACAGGTCCAGTTTGATTATTTTATGAATCTAAATAATATGTTAAAAAGTAAATATGGGGCTGCTATAAGTAGGCTTCTGAACAACATCAGCAAGGACCAACTGTGCAATTAATAGGCCCTTAGACATAGGGCCTATTACATAGAGGGCCCCCAATCTCATTCCATGCCCCTTTATAGTCATTTTTCATATCTGTGTAGTCATGTTGTGCCTCTCTGTGCTTATTTTGAGTGTCTTTGTAGTTTTCTTGCTTCCATTTGTGGTCATTTGGTCTCTCTTTCTGTTCATTTTGTCTATTAACTGAGCTCTATGACTCTAAAACTGAGGTAAAAAAAGGTCAGTGGTTAGTTTGGTTTAATAAGTGAAATGCGTGCTTATGAGGAGGGCACAAAAATTATCTATCTTATTTCTAAAATTCTTTTGCTTTAGGTTTATTTTCTGCATTAATCAACTAATCACCACAGTGATTGTGTGCTGCATGCTTCCAAAATGCAGGTGTACTACACCCAGTACTGTACCTGAACACCTACAATGTAGCACCAGAGCTCACATTCTACGTACACAAAATATATTAAACTGTGCAAATAACAAAAGTTATGGGTGTAAAATATTATAATATTATGTGAAGAAGAAAAGCGTCCTGTTAGTTCACAGAGAAGAATGAGCTTCTTAGGTTCTAGCATCGAGCTAGTGATGGCTTTGGATGTTGCATCATGTTATTATCACAGAATCTCAGAATCTCTTTTCATGATCCTGTCAAATTATGTTTATGAAATCGTGTACTGACAACCTATGAGTGAATCATAGAATAATTTTAATAATTAATATTAGTTAGTTGACCTGACTCAAAATTTACATGTAAGTGATGCCTAAAAGCTGTTTGGAAAATGTTGAGAAAACGTTGAAGTAACTGTTCTTGAGTGTACTTCATATTAGCTACTGATCTTCAGCTTAATCCAGGAAAAATGCTTTGGATTTCTGCCTGTTATGCTTTCTTTTTGCTTTGTGAGACACACACTGAGGCACTCAGTGTGGTGAAAACACTGAGTTTTTTTTTAAAAATTAAATAATGAGTCAGGCAGCAGTTGGTAGGGGCCCCGGGACACACATAAGGAGGATGAGACAGCTTGGGTTACTCAAATCAATGTGTTTATCCACAGTGCTAAAGCAGTAACACTAACACTGGGACCGTCTCAGAGACAGAAAAGTTATTCCTACTTCTTACACAAAATGTGTGTGGCCACTCAAAGAGTCTGACACTAATTCTCACAAGGGAGTTGAGTCACAAAATTAACTGATGACCACACTAATAGATTTAATGACTATTGTTGTTGCACCCAGTAGTATAACATTTGTGCAGCAGAGCTACTGTAGCTCTAGCTTTCTTAGTACACAACACAAACATTATCTTAGGTGTACATTCCTCCCATTGCATCTCTCAACTCACAACTTTTATTGTTAGTTACAACTATTTCTGGTGCTTTTTGTGTGTACTAGCAATTGCAACATCACAGATCAGGAAAATGTGTGAAAATGCCCTAAGCCCTGAACCTGGTTGTAGTAGTTAGAGCAGTCCCACTTTTGTCATTGTCTTATTTGCAGGTTGAATTACAAGTTAAACCTATGTTTACAGGGATGCTCCTGGTTTCATATTGTCACTTTGTATCATTAAAAGCAATATGTTTTATTTGCTATAGATCTTGTGTTTCATGGTTATTTTTTTCCTGCACCTACCTAAATACATGGTTCATAATTTTGCCCCTTTGCAGTCATATAAATATTTAATACGTTAAACGCACAACTCATACTGCACCTATTGTTCCGAGATAGTAAAAATTTGTTACCTAACGTTTTTTATTTTACAGTAACAGACAGACATTTGCTTGCATGGTTTCTCTCAGTATAAGAGAGATGTGATAAGTAATAAGACAGCAGCAAAGTCCCAAAAGTCAAAGGAGCTTAGGGTGTAAATAAGGCTCAGCATGACAACAGACAACACATTGCCTATAAAGTTTAATCTCTGCTCTAAGATGCACACATAACCCCGAGGACAAGACTTCTTCTCTGTCACTAAGGGACCAACTAGACACTGGCAGTCACATGGGTGAAACTTGAGAGTTTATCTGTGAACTTGTCAAGAGTGTGACAGCGAGTGTGTCTGCTCTTGCTTGCTTTTTTTCCATTTGTGATGGAAACAACATTTTTGTTGGGTTTAAAGTTGTAGTTTAGTGATAGAGCTATTTGAAATTTCTGCTATTTGCATCTAAACACATGCAAAGTTTCCAAGTACATCTAATTTTAGAAACATATCATGAAGGAATATTAAAACTGGGATGTTTTTTTACTGATTGATTGACTTACAGACAAACTAATCATCTGAATTATTTCAATGAGGGGCTGGTCACTTGTTTTGCTAATTGACCCACAAACCTCTCAACACTTGAGAGCTCGTATCTACACTTACAGCTTCTGTTTCTAAGAAATGCTTGATGCTTCACTAAAGGGTTTCTGAAATTAGATCAAACATTTCCATGCATTTTCTCATCCTTAATTCACCCCAATCCCCTCATGCAAACGAGGGTTGTTTTTCAAGTTTTCATGACATTCGCACTGTTTTTTTTACAAGCTCCTAAATACCCCTGAGCAGATGTGCCCATCTGTGGTTTGTTTCATTTCATACACAATGAAGAGGGGAAAACAGCTTGCTGAGGCTCTAGACATAGCCACAGTACATACAGTATGTTAACACAGTTAAGTTGAAATGTTGTGCAAGCTGTGGGAATGCCACTTATAAACTTATGTAAGAAGAAGCTATAAATATGTCTTTAACTGGATGCTTGGGCAAATCCCAAGAGAAGAGTGTTTAACTGATTTGGATTCAGCTCACATTTCTGTCAAATTATAATGTCTGTGATCATATAGCCATGCAAGTCAATCTGCCATAATTGTTCCAAGTCCATTATGGTGTTAATGATATGTAAGTGCTGATGATAGTTGTGTGAACAAGTCACACACCCTGTGAAGTAGGACAATGTACACATTCGCTGTTCATGTCCAGTTTTGAACCTTGAGAGTCAGGTGTTAATTCCATGGTGACACCTTTGTGCAAAAATTTTCCCAGCACAAGATATGCCTGGACAAGTTGCTTTTAATATCTTCACAACTGCAATAGATCCACCTTTAAGTGGAATATCATTTACTTTTGGACCCATTTACATTTTCTATTTTAAGTGTTGCATATCTGGCTATAATCCAGATGGGATTTAAATGACTTTAATTTACACTTATCTGAACATACACATGTCTCTGTTTGCCAAATCACAAATCTGGGTTTTCCTGAGCTATATGCAAATGAGGGTTGGCTATATTCCAATCCAGCAGGTAGTGGTAATGTACCCGACGAAGAACTTGACAGTGGTCTGGACTTTCTGCATCATGGCCCAGTGATTTCTATTCCACTTTATCTATTCCTTATACCCTAGTGCACTGCACCTTTATGAATAAATATACCAGAGGTGTTTGGATTCACCATTAGTCTAATGTATACGGTAATATTTTTTTTGCATTTTTGTTTTTTTATTGACAGTCTATTGTACAGACAGATATGAAATATAGGGAACAATGCATAACAAGCTTCCCTGGCTGGGATCGACCTAAGACTGTTTCAGTAGATGGAGTGTGATTTATTGGATTTTAGCTACTGCTACTTTTGTGCTCCCATTGCACACTCTCATACCTACTGCAAGACCTCCTAAACTATTTAATTAGAAAACAAAACGGGGCTTGATAGTATTGTGAGGATTTTAGAAAACTTGCAGAAATCAACTATAAAAAACTGTATGGAGTTTTTCCTGCTCCAGTGTTCTAAGTCATTGTGACCTTACCTTTATTAATTGAGATTTTTAGTGGCAAAAGTTGATCAAAGTCATATAATTTATCATCTGTGTAAGACAAGTGTAAGACAACTGAGTCCCTCCCTTAAACACTTTATGGATTCCTGATCTGGGGGAAGTGTTTTTGAAGCCCCTACAGCTTCGCAGATTTACGCTGCGCAGAAGAATAACAAGTCTGGGCGAATGCTCGGCTGAGTTGGCAGGAGCAAGAGACAGGGGAATCATCTAAGAGGAATAGAGCCCTGGGGTATTGAGGAGAAAGAGGCGAGCGAATACGTTTCCTCTACAAAACCAATTAGTAAATGACTCCTCGCACCCTGCTCTTAGAAACTGAAAGAGAGAACAGAGACATATAAAGGGAATAAGAAATTTTAACACAGCAACACTGTGTGTGTGTGTGTGTAAGTGGGCAGTGATAGACAGTTTTTAAGTGTACCATGCGTACTGTCTGGTTGGTGTATGTATATAAGTGTTTCATCCTGTGTTTCCCAAGCTTCTATTACCCATAAGACACCGACACATCCATGGCATTTAACATGAACCAGTTCCTGTCTGGTAAAAAAAAAAAAACATGATGTCACATTATTGGTTACTTGAAATATTGGCAAAGCACAAATTCATTCTTCTGTGGGCAACCCAGTCTCCTAAGAATTTAGTGCCTATACAACTAAATTGCAATCACAAATATGCTTTTGTGGGGAATGTAATTGTAACTGGATTACGTTTTCTCTTAACATCGTGATTACATGTTCACCATAAAGTAAAATGACAAGTCGCAAATATGTTGATACCTAACATATGAATGAAATGCACACAGGCAACGTATTTTTGCCTGCCAAAATATGTATAACCTAATACACTAACCTCAGTACTTTTCCTGCCTAAACCCAACTTAATGCAGGACTTTGGTCTTAAACTCAGGTCTGCGGCTCAACATGTGGTGCTTGATGGGAAGTCAACGGGTCACCAAAGTTATTGTAACTTATCCTACAAATGCTGGGAATCTCTGTACCAACTTTTACAGCAATCCTGCCAATAAATGTCAAGGCATGTCACTAAAAGCGAAAAATGTCAACCTGTTGGTGAAGCAAGAGGAAAAGTCAAAGCATTGCATAAGTCACTGGACTTATCCTCTAGGCTTCATGGAATGGTGTAGTTAATTTAATGGCATACCAGCTAATAGTCATTAGCCATAAATGTCTGTACATATTTGAACCAGTTTATCTAATTGTTATTAGATAGTTCAGTTTGGAACAAAGTGGTGCACAGCCACTAAGTTAATTTAACAGAAGGCATATCATGAAATTTCCCTCAAGACCATCCGTCCTGTGTAACTCTCCTAGTCTTTACCTGACGTACCCTGATGATTCCACTGCTTCGATGAGCTGAGCTGCTCCTGCAGCCTTTCAGAGTGAGTCTGTCAAGCCAAACTGTCTCCAGAAAGGATAGCATGGCTGTGACAGTTTCCCTCTAAATCATTTTACTGACAGGCACAGCCGCAATAAAAAATGGATAGGAAGTGGCTTTGAGTCTGTACCACGATGAAGAACAGACGCTGCATCCTGTGAGGCAGCTTGGGTTTAAATATGAGGAGCCGGCACTGAAAATTCCAACACATCTACCACACACATCCATCTAACATATGGTGCTGGACTCAGCTGTCTCTAGGCCTTTGGATAATTTATGCAACAGGTACTGTCATCCAAGTCAAAGATGTACTCCAGCCCTGCTGATAATTCCCAGAGCAGACCTGTCTATGCTTTATTGATTGCTACACCAACTGTTGCAGCAACAAGGGAGCTAGTTAGTGAGCATTCTTGCTCTTTCTTATTCCTGTGCATTAAGTTGAAGGAAACTCAACTCACACAAACAAACCTTACATTAATCTCATCAGCAAAGCAGTGTATCACCCTGTTACCACCCTGGTCTCAGTTTAACAGTGATGCAGAGCAATGATTTTTTTATATCACATATTTGAAATTTTAAACTTACAATAGTCAAACATATTTAACGTCACTCAGGACCAGGATTAAATACGATACAAAAGGTTGCAGTGGATATTTCACAGTACCTTTCATGCAATGTGCACTTGCAATCTATGTGAAATTAATGTCTGGTTTACTAAGGCATCCACTACTGTAATTACGCAGTCAGTGACTGGGACTGCCTACTAATAGTATTTTGAGCGTCAAGGAGTGTCTAATGCACACTGTGGTAGATATGTCTCATGGGTGGAGCTATTAACAAACTCAGCAAAGATAAGAAAAGTCAGTGCTGTTGAAATATAGTAAGTAGATAGTAAAACATTTTCCATGGCTGCAATTCAATTCAAACTGAAAAAAGTTTGATGAAGTGCAAAATAACTGAATATACTGACACAAAGGGAAAGCTGGCTTATAGCAAAAAAAAATGACTGCAACAACACTATCTATTTACACATGATATCATATATCATTACGCTGTAAACAGACTCTGTGATGTGAATGTGAGACTATTGATTAAGACAATTTTACTTAGGGAAACATCTTATTTTGGAGTGATAAATCCAACCCAACAGGTTGGAACAACGCAACCCAGTATACATATATATATATGCTCTGTCCCCACTGCATAGGCTTGAACCCTCTCAGCCAGATCAACAAGACTGGCTACAGATACTGACTATGGAATGGGGCAAAAATCAGCCACCTCGTCTACTTGGATGACATCAAGCTGTATGCCAAGAGTGAACGAGACATCGATTCACTAGTTCACACCACTGGGATATGCAGCAATGTCATCGCAATGTCATTCAGACTGGAGAAGTGTAGTCGGATGGTAACAAAGAGAGGGAAGGTAGTCAGAACTGAGCGGATAGCACTACCTGAAGGCAACATAGCAGACACTGAAGATAGCTAAGCTAGCAATGCTGGACTGAAAGGCAACACAGAGACACTAATCATGGGAGCACAGGAACCAGCTCTAACTACAAGATGACTAGAGCAGAGGGTCTACCACACCAGGCAAGACCCCAGGTGCAGGCTTTTAAAGATGCCCCTGAGACAATTCAGCGCATAACAGCAGGGTGCAAGATGTTTGCAGAGAGGGTGTACATGGAACACCATAACCAAGTGGCTGGCATAGTGTACAGGAACATCTGTGCCTAGTATGGGCTAGAAGTCCCAAGGTCCTCCAAAAGGTAGCCAAGAATGACCAAGCTAATATCACATGGGAATTCCAGATACAGACTGACAAACTGGTAATGGCTAACCAACCAGACATAGTAGTTGTGGACAAGCAGAGGAAGAAGGCCATAGTGATAGATGTAGCAATCCCAAGCGATGGCAACATCAGAAAGAAGGAACATGAGAAGCTTGAGAAATACCAAGGACTGAGAGAAGAGCTAGAAAAGATGTGGCAATTGAAGGCAACAGTGGTCCCTGTTGTAATAGGAACACTCAGGGTGACCCCCAAACTGGGAGAGTGGCTCCAGCAGATTCCAGGAATGACATCTGAGATCTCTGTCCAGAAGAGCCCAGTCCTAGGGACAGCTAAGATACTGCACAAGACCCTCAAGGATGCAGACAGGAAACATTGGAAACCAAAGGTCCCCAGCTGGACTTATATGTGGATGCTGTGGTTATATGGCATGTGCTGTGAGCATTTGGCTACCAAGGTTCCCCCGACTAACTTGGGAAAAGGGCAGGGGCCCCCCTTTTGCACGTGCCTGCTGCAGGAGGAGGGAGACACACCAAACCAAACGTGCCATGTCACTATTTGACATTGAATAATACATAGACCAAATGTCTTATGGGGCTTATTTTGGTTGGTTACTACACTTTTTGTTTCTAGAAAGCTGCTATTGGACTGGTTGGACTTTGCACTAATCGAGTGCAGCTTCCTTAGCAAACTCTTTGGTTTCTGCCACATTTCTGCCACTGACACTTATGGCTAATTAAATTTTAGAGGGAGCCCTCTTAAATGCACTTTGTCTGGCTGCTCTGACAGTTTTCCATGCAGAACAAACCCTGGCTAATTCCATGAATGTTAATGAATTCAAAGAAAAATCATACACATTTACTGGATATCCTGCTACTATATACCTTAACTTCAACTATTATATGACTGTAACAAGGTGGCTAAGTGAAACTGGCCATTCGTTGGTTTTACATTAATTACTTAAATTTACGTTAATTGCAACAGTTATGTTATGTTACTCCAGTTACAATTGCACATTGTAAGGCACATTTATGAAAATGGCTGAAACATGTCCTTTATACAATGTGCAAGATTAAGGAACACTGGAGAAACAACCTGACAGTGCTGTGAGGTTGACGGATGTGTCAATGCTTGCGGGGCAGGAGTCAGTGTTACATTGCACTCTGTGAATTTGTAAAGGGGAACATGTTCAAACTAAAACAGGCTGTTTAGTTGCCCTGTAACTAATGATTACAATCTGTTTCAGTTGACAGGCAAACTGCTCTGCATAGCAGAACTGGTGGATTTAATATCATGGAGCAGTTTCTGTGTTGCCACACAAGCAGTACAGGTGCCAGCACTGAGTCATATGGAACTGTGCCTGTTATTAGCAGCTATAGCTCTCAAATTTAACACTGCTAATATGAAACCCGTTAATGTAAACAAGGTTCACTGGATGGCATTCCCACTTGCTGTTTTTGCCAAGCACCATTTGGTAATGTTTTCAATAATGCAGAGTAATCGGATACACAGAGGAAAGTCTATTAGAACTGAGCTGAACACATCTTCTTGGCCAGTCATTAAAAGTTATTCCTCTCCAAAATAAAACTTTATGAATACTAATGACTTATAGTTAGTCAGAATTTGTTAATCATATTTAAGGGTCACTTCAATATAAGTTACTTCACTGGATTACAGTTTTAAAGTACTGTGAAAAAGTATTTGCCACTTTCCTGATTTTTTTTTTTTTTGCATATTTGTTACAATTAAATGATACAGATCAAACAAATTTTAATATTACACAAAGAACTCGAGAAAATACAAGATGCAGTTTTTAAATTATTATTTCATTTATTAAGGGAAAAAAGCTGTACAAAACTGCCTGGTCCTATGTGAAAAATCTAATAACTAGTTCTGCCACCCTTAGTAGCAACAACTGCAATCAGCGTTCGTGATAGCTGGCAATGAGACTTTGACATCATTGTGGAGGAATTTTGGCCCACTCTTCTTTGCAGAATTATTTTAAGTCAGCCACATTGGAGGGTTTTCGAGCATGGACAACCTGTTAAAGGTCATGCTACATTATCTCAATCAGATTTAAGCACAGACTTTGACTAGCCCACTCCAAAACCTTAATATTGTTAATTTTGAACCATTCACAAGTGGACTTGCTGGTGTGTTTTAGATGTGGTGTGTTTAGATTTAGATTTTTAAACCACTAAAATTCTTGCTCTAGCCTATCCCTCTAACAGTAAGGAACTACATCACATTCCCACTGCCGCCTTTAAAACACATTTACACACTTTACCATCAATCTTTAGTTCAAGAGCCAAATGCAAAATGCAATTTAAATGCAGGTTTCACTTTGTATTTTGCATAGGTTTTGTCAGAAACAACAACAACAGTTGGATTTACTCCCTGGCTGATATCAACCACTTCACCCTTCGAATGTTCCAGTGGAACAGCTCAGTGACCATCACTACAAGACCATACTTGTACTCTGTAACTCCCAGGTGAAAACCTGTGCAAGTGAATGAGAGGTAAGCTGTGCGGTTGAGTTGCCTTTAAGAAACTGCATTTTGCGGTATGGAATGCAATTTAGCAGAACATTTTTATTTGGATTAATTTCACATGCCTTTTTATGGAGATAATAAAAATAATAGCTTCATCATAGCACAGGCGGGTGGGAAAGTAGGTTACGTTTGCACAATAATAAACATGGAGCAAAGCCATATAATTTCCCTTTGTCTGATTTAAGCTTTGATAACATCATCTCACTATGACCTATATTCCAAGTTCATCATTTCCCAGCTGTGCTACATCATCTTTTCCTTTATTCTCTCCATTTCCTTAACTCCATGTTTTATGTTTTGCTTTTCCAGCGGACACAGATGATTCATACCTTAATTCACCAGTTTGGGGTATTTGTGTGGAAAATGCAGAGAGGGAATAACGGGAGGCAAATGAAGAGAGAAGGAGAGAGAGAGAGAGAGAGAGAGAGAGAGAGACAGAGGCAGAGAATGGGGTAAAGAGATAAGAGGGAAAGATTGTGAGCCAAGGAGGGAGACTTATGAGCTATTTTTAGTCTCCAGCTGTGAGTCATTCTGAAACAGTGTTGAGAAGACCCAGTGGTAGACGTTAGTGGAGGGACTTGTAAGACGTTGTCTGTGACACACAATGACTTGAAGACTGTCTCATAGACAAACATGTATAATATATGTTGTATGTAGAGTAGCCTAGATCATATTGCAGCAATGGGACTGGATTAGCATAAAAGTTACTTAAGGTAAATGATAAACGAGCTGGCCTTGATTGGGGGACAAGGTTTGCAGCATCCTTGGCAAAGATTCAGCAAAGATTCAGCAACATTGGGTGTAACTAATAAGGCAAGCAAGGTATTTTGTTTGTCCAAAAACATAATGCCTATTGCCTAAGACTGCTTTAAGGTAGTGAAGCAAGTGGAATGGAGACTATCCTGGCTTGACTCTCTGTAGGAATGTTGTACTGACGTTAACATAAGCTTGGGATACCTTTAGATAAAGTCTTTCATATTGTTGTTCAGTATACCTGCCCATTATGTGTGAGTGTTTTACACGTATGTGGCTACACAGTACCGTGAGTACAGTGCATGGTCTTGTAAAGGTTTTTTTCTTTAATATTTCTTTTGACACAGACAGATTTACTAAACCTTTTGTTGCATTATCTCATGCAATTAAAGCTTCAAGTGCTCTGCTGTTTCAGTGCTATCTAATTTGATTTAAAAGCCTTGGGAGAAAGGCTTCAGTGGTTTTAGACAGGTTTTATTAATTCTCTCTAATAGCTGACATCATGTTTTTATTCAGGCTTGACTTTGCATCTGTAATGCCAAATGAATTATTTTGTTGACAATATGCTCAGACTGCTTCTGTATATACTGTACGTGATACATACAGTATGTATCGTCTTATACAGCACAAAATTTCTATGTGTTGTATAGTCATGTCTGCATGATGTCTTCCTGCAGTGATAACTCCATTCTCTAGTTTTATATGCAGGAATCATCCTTTCCTCCTGCAGAGGTTTTGGCAAACCATAAGAGGCTATACATGGTGGGAATGATTAAGGCGCTGTTTGAAAGCTCAGCCCATTTGAACCCTGTTCCCTGCTGTTCCTTTTCTGAATCATCATCTTATGAGCACAGCTAACGTTCCTTATCTCCCTTACACCTGCCCTCATTTCTGCTTGCTCCCCTCCTCCACCACCATCTTTTCCTCTCTCTCACTGCATTTTTCTTTACAGTCCCAGATTATATTTCAAGGGAAGATGAGGTAATTGTGTTTCTAACCCTATTGAAGTTAAAACTGCGCAAGGGAGGAGGTGATCTCTTGATATAAGGTGAAATGTGCCAGACAGGATGATCAAATGTATGGAGTGGGTGGTTGATTTTGGGAAGGGGTTGCACTCAAAAATGATGCAAAAGCCTCCTGTTGAGGTAAAATCAACAAATAAAGGGGAATATACCTCTTTTTTGGAAGGTTCAAAAGAGAGGAAGCTGGTGATGCAATTTATATGCCATACTAGTTCTTTGCATCTTTTATTTTTGGATGGAAATTGGTTTTAGAACACTGATAACTGAAAGTTTTTTTCCCAGTAGGGGTAACATTGTATGTGATGAATAAATAGAGCAGATATACTGCTCTATGTTCAAGTGAAACTCAACACCAACCAAAAACCTCTATGTATGTACTGTATATTCATATTTCAGAAAACTGAGTTTTCTTGTCCTCATCAAATCAGGTATTAAGTAAAGAAATGCACTGAAATGAGCTACTGAAAACCACTTCGCACTCAGTCAGATGAAGATACAAATTTCACTGTCTGGCTCACTTGTGAACCATAACTGTGCCTTAAAGGATTTGTTCCCAGCCTTTTTTTTTTTTTACATATCCTTTCAGCTGTGCCTCATGAACTGATTTTAAACTGAATGCTATTTTAAAAGAATTAGGTCTATATACAAGTGTATTCATATATCAACCATGGTACGACCATATATTTACTTACTTTTAATTAACTATTTCAAATGTTGAACGGTTTAGTTATTATATTTGCTAACTTAAATATAAGGTAAGCATTTTAATCGTTTAATTTCTATATTTAGCTATTTTAACTATTCGTTTTCTCCATTATATACTGTAGGTAATGGATGAACAGCTAGTTAGCTTAAATGTAAGCAAATAAAACTGTTAAACCAATTATGCTAATCGGATACACACATACATACACATAATTGTACTGTGGCTGATTAGTTTTTATTAAATTTTATATTTTATATTTTCTTATTTCCCTCTTTTATTTTAGATGTTTTTCTTATATATTTCTTTGTTTAAATTGTCTGTCGGTGTTCTGCTGCTGGAAACTGAATTTCCCGGAGGAACCTTCCCGAGGGATTAATAAAGTTCTATCTCTCTCTGTAGTTAAACTAACTTTTAACTTTTAACTAACTCTTTTTGTCGGTTGTTTTTAGCTTTTTCAACAGTTTATTAATTTCCACCAACTATGTCATCTGTTACCCATATGGCAATTAAATTTTTTTATCCATTATTGTAACTGTTTCAGTCATTTATCTACTCTGACCTATTTATTAATTTCTTGAACTAATGCCTCTGCTCATTTACTCATTAGTTTTCATAGGCCTACTTGCAATGTGTAAAAACTAATTCAGTTTTGTTGGACTGCTTACACTACTGGTTGCTGTAAATTTATCCCAGACATGACATTAAAACAAGGACTCCACATTAAAAACAATCAAAAAGAAACTGGAATACTAGAGTAAAAGGAAGACATATTCCCTGTATCACATCAGGTAGCTGAGTTTTTAGTGCAAAAAATGACTACCACTGTCGGCAAGATTACTCAGACTCCCCCATTTCACTTAGGCCTGAATATGAATAATTCACTAAGTCATTAACCTAAGAAATTTGCCCATAGCTCTCTCCTCCAGCCTATGCAAAAAAAAGAAATAAAATCTCTATTTGTGGAGCTCTAACCCAGGATATGTCTGACTTCAAAGTTTTCTCTGGGGCAGCAGTGGCCTGTTATGATGATAATGATGATGATGACAACAAAGATTTGTTATATAATACAGTGATGAGAATGTCCTTATTGGGTTGTTACAAACAGAATGTGCCTGCAAGCATGCTGTGTCATAATACCTGTAGGTTTAAATAAAACCAAATAAAGCAAAAATAATAATTTCATCTTTAACGTTTCATTCAATGTTGGTAAGAAAGCACCAATATGAAGGTAAAGATCCTGCCTTATAATTAAACATGATTTATTCTACAAATCAAACCCTTACCTTTATATTCATACATTTTTGACATGTAAAATATGACACAGTTTAAATTGCATATGCCATTATAGGAATTATACATGACATTTGTCCTGAAAGTTTGCTGTCAAAGTGAAGCAAAAAAATGCAACTCATGGGCAAATATCATGCATTCCACTCAGTAATGAATCATATAAAAAAATAGGCATGAATGTTTCATGACTTTGAATAATCTCGGTCCTGCCCTACCCTCTGTCGTAAAAAATGTATGCACAAAATATTGATTAATGGTCCCTCACTCTACTGACAAATGATACACAACAAATCAGGAAATGTCTGAAACAGATGAGAATCGATATATCATGTCCGAAATGATACTTTACCCAACCCTGACATATGCTTAATGTGAAGATTCAAGATAATACCAAAGAGAGTGAACTAATGATTACATATGAGATGGGGTCAACATTAAACTGCATGATGTCTCATACCATTTCATAAAGCTATATACATACATGTAAATATTCACATATTGGTGAGTTCTCATTAAGAGCAGCATTTTAAACTTATCTTAACTTAGTTGTTATCTTGGTAATGCTTCCTGTTGAGCATATTCATCTTGTATATGATCAGAGCATATTAATTTTATACATCAATAAATTCAGTTCAAATTCAATCAGATGTAAAGCATGTATCACATACACCTTCCATGGGATAATGTCGCAGAAACTACTAAATATTAACAACACAGAATAAGTAAAAACAATAGTAGAAATCCCTCTATTCTTTAGGTTGAACAGTGGCTTTATTTTGCTTCCTCTTATCTAGACTGTCTAATTAAAATTATTTACTGTAGATCATCTTCTTTTAGATATAGCAAAAGATGACTCTACAGGATGCACATGCTGGCACATAAACTGTATGAACCCTGACACACTCAAAGCTGGTAATAAAGGTGCTATAATGAGACTGTTGATGTTAACTTGAACAATTTTGTGGAGTCTAAACCTCTGCAGGCATAAAGCGACAGGGGCGGTGAGAGGTGAGAATTATGTAAAGCTTTGTAAAACTTCCTGATCAAAAGCTGTTCGAGGCTAATGTCAAAACATTTGTGGCTTAAGCCCTGACAGAAAGCACCTGGCGAGACCACTGGGGAGGTTAGAATGACTGATTTGCTTTCTCTCTGCAGATTTCCTTTTACCACTGCTCTGGGGATTTGAACTGCTGAACTCGTGGGCACAGGCCTGCTTACCCAACCTTTAAGGTACTGAACTGCAATAAACCAGTAAAATACACTTTCACAAGATTGCAATGTCAGGTGACTCAAATAGTGCAGCATGTTTGCTGTCTTTTGATATGATTTTTTTTCCAGTCTTCTATTAAATCTATTATAGACAAATTGAAAACCTTTGGAACATATCTTTTCAGAAATACTAACTGAATATTCATAGCACACAAACAAGGTGTTATGTACTGTCCAGACTGTAAATATTTGGTTTGTTGTCTAGCTCTGTGCTCCAGCACATTCAAATTGAAATAAAATAATGGATACTACATTAAAGTGCTAAAACAGAACTGTGTGGGCGATATAGCACTTTGAACACATAGTGCCCAAATGTATAAATGTTTCTTGAGTAGCTGTGTGTAGTTTCAACATTAGTTAATGCACAAAAGAGCTCCTATGTAGCTCAGAAAGCAGTGCAAGAGTTATAATTCAGACTGAGTTACCCGTCAGTGTGAGGCGTAAAGATGTGATCATGCAAGTGAAAAGGTAAAAATCTATCAGAGAGATATCAAAGATGGTTTGCTTGCCAAAACCAACAGTTGGGTATATTCAGAAAATGCAGGTATGCACAGGAATACTAGAAAACAGTAAATGACCCGATCAACGAAAGAGCACAAGTCAAGTTATGGATTTGCATGGTGACTACACAGCAAGTCAATAATGCTTTCCTTGACGGAGGCGTACACGTTTCCTTGTCAACGATAAACAGACAACTTTATGCCTATGACCTCAGAGGATTCACTGCACTCCAGCCTCACAAGTGCCCAGTGCAGTTCACAAAAACATCAAAGAGGAAAAAAACGGTTGTGAAGGCCTGAGAGAGCATCACCAGGAAAGATAAAAAGCGTCTGCTGATGTCTGTGGGTTGGGCAGTTATTGACTGCAAAGGATTTTCCACATAATATTAAGTATAACGATTTTGCTTGACTTCTGTTTACTTACTTTACTTTTAAACCACTAACTTAGGGCATAATGTAAAAGTGGCTGTATCTCATACACAAATACTTATTTCTATACTGATGCAAGTTGATACTCAACTGCAACTGCATTGCTCAGATCATGTTTTTGCAGTATTTTCTATTAATATCTCACAAGCAGCCAACGGAGATTGCAAGAAGTACAATCCAAAGCTGTGTTTAACCTCAAAATACAACATACGCTATATAAATATCAATCAGGATACAAACACAGCAGCATAACCTGTGATATACAGTACACTATGCACTGTATATGTAAATAGAAATGGATGATGTTTGTTTTGCTTGCTTTATAAGTGACTTGCACAGGTTATTATTGTCAGAAAGAACTGAATGCATTGTTTTCTGCAAACGTGACAAACCAGGGTGCACTGTGGATAACTACACCTGAGCCCATAAATCCATTTTATAATGTTGATACAAAAACACATGACCTTTAGCTTGCTGAGAATCTCTGTATAAACAAATAACATTGCTCCAGCAATGCTGTAGCTCGGTCTTTGCTTCGCAGGAGGCCGCACACCGTTGATGTTTCAATTTGTGCTGTCTGAGAAATGTCAAGTTAATTTATCTGGTGTGATGGAATTGTCAGAATGTTGGGTTTGTCATAAAAGCATACCCCCCATTCTCTCTCACTCTCTCGTAGTGCCTCACTCTTTCTACTCTTTGAGGTTTCCCCTCTATTTTGCTCTATCATATGCTTTTCACTGTATTATCTAAACATTTTCACCCTGCCAGTGAGGGTTATTGGGAATTATGATACTGTAGAACTTTATGTTTGCATTGAAGCACACAATGGAAAAGTTTTTTTTACAGCCCAACACAACTGTAACACAATATCAATACAGAAGGTAGAATGTATTTCAATCCTTTTAAGAAGAACATCCACTCTTAGGCTGAGATTGTATTGGTTTGTTGTAACACTGCCAGTTACTTAAGGGGATTTGATAGCTAAACACTAACAATTAAAATGTGTCCTGGTTTTTTGTGTGTGTTTAGATCTCATGAACACCTGTGAAAACCTGAGAAGATCTTTTTCCACGTTTAGCAGATGCATAGAAAAAAACCTTCCAATGTCAAACACATACTGTATCATTCTACACAGAGAAGCCCAAACTTCCAACTGAAGTAGAATAAGAATAACCAGAGCACATTTTTTCAGTTGAAACTTTAATTTTGTTTTAAATGTAGAGTCACTTTAAATCAAAACAGAAAATCTTGCGTAGGTCGACAACGAGCTATTTTATTAACAGCGTGGGTCCCCATTATGAAGGCTGCCACATTCGCCTGCAATATTCTTACCAGCTTTTTCATCACAGGTGAAACAAAGCTTTGCTGCCACTAGCCCAGCAATTGGAAGTCCCTGCACAGCCTGGAGGGTGTGGGTCAAGGCAAAATAAAAATAAAAATATAGAAAATTCTTTATATGGTGCAGGCACCTATTTGTAATGAGTGAATAGCTTACTGATATGTGCTAAGAGAAAGTCAGAATTGCACCACATTTAAAGGACTGAATGACAATGTGACACAGAATCAAGGTGAACACTAATGAAGAATTCCAAGCTCTGCAAGAAGAAGCAAGGTTAAGTAACATTTTATCATTCTGTATTCTATTGCAAACATGGCATCCGTATTCTGTTATCAGTATTGGCAGCAGGAATGAAGAAAAAAAAAAAACACAAATGTGGGTGGTAATGGTGAATTCAAAGGGTAAATCATGTAACTGCTGAGAACATGATGCCCCTGCTGAAAACCACAAACACTCTACTATGCCATGATCGTGCAGTAGGAGGGTACTCGAGTGGAGGAGCTGTTGCTAAAATGTGGCTGAAATGGGCACTAAGGAGTGGCTGCATGTCAACCTCACTTGTACCACTTCCTCTGGCCACTACTCTAAATAATAAATTCTAAATTTCAGAATGTAACATTTTTATAGAGAACTTCTAGATTTCTCACTTTTAAAAATATTTTTTTAATAATAACAAAATGCATCTTGTTGCCACAGTTTCAGTTCAACTCATATAGAGGGATCTCTAATCATGACCTCTGGAGAAAGGACATATAATCTCACACACAGATGTTTTAGTTTTAGAGTAACCATTAAAGCATTTTCTTTTAACTGAGTAAAATATGAACTAGAACACGCTGATGTTAACATGTTTGCATAACAAGAACACAGTAATTTATGTAAAGCTTGGTAACAAGGCCCAACTGATTTAATTGTTTAGTCTTGGGTCCAAGCTTGGTAAAAGTAACAGCAACATTTTGTAACTGTACATATGCTAATACGCTTAATCTACAGTTAAGGATAATAATAATTTCTGTAATTTTAACTCTTTCCTCAGCATTTGATTTGTTTTCCAAATTTTCACTGTAAATTGCTGCTGTTCTGTCACAATCGAGGTTGTCTCTGTTCCTCTGGTGTCTGTAACTCCATGCAACTTTATATTTAGCACTGCTTTCTTTTAACATTTTAAGACAAATTGACATCCACTGTAACAGTTGCTCTAAGAAGCTATAAGAAAACATTTGTGGCACACTATATTTAATTTGTTACTGCAGCATACAAATAAGTAGAGCTGCCATAAAAATTGAACAGGATGAAAGTGCAAACCTCCATATCCAGAATACTCACCAACATATGGCCATTTTTCCAGCTAAGCTTTTTGCACTGTAATCTCTGCAGCCTGGTAGCTCAATGGGATAAGCATCAGACTGGGATGCAGAAGGTTGCAGGATTGAATCCCAGCCCAGACTCCCAGCCCATTCCCCATACCAGGTGTGTCCTTGAGCAAGACACTCAGCGCTAGCTCCAAGGAGGATGGGTTAAATACAGAAGTCAATAAAGCTGATTATCCTTATCCTAAATATGTCTACACCATTCAGCCCTCTCCATTCTGCCATCATTATAGCCATGCCTGAACTCTCCCTAAACTTACCCATTGACCTGCCTCGTTTGTCAACATTCAACCCAAGTTGGTCGAGGACCCATGGGAAATTGTATCATCCATATCCAACTATAGTAAGTGAGCCACACAACATACTGTAGCATTGAATTAGTCTTTGTCCTACATGTAAGTCTGGATCATTTTTATTAAATAAAATATAATATAATATACTATGAAAAGTATACTATATTCCATTTCTGCAAATAGATCCACACACTGCACCTTTAAGTGTTATTAGTATTCTATTAACATGCTAAATGTGTCTGTTATCTGTAATTTATTAATATGCTAAATGTATAAAAGAGAGACAAAGCTCTGGGGGCACTGTAGCTCATTATATCTGACTGCAGCATGGTGCACTCTTGAATACCTCACTAATGTTTGCTCATCAAGCTAAACTGAAGGGCATGCTGCTGTTAAGACACTGCTAGAGACTCATTTCAACATATACACATATACTGTATATTTATTGTTTACATATTGTACATTTCTATTTGTAGCCACTGGGGAATAAAAAGGATCCAAAAATAAGCTGTGATGTTGATTTATTGGCTTTTGAAGTTAAATTTTATGCACTTACAGCTCTGTATTAGACAAACCAGGACTTTGAGGCCTTTGGCTTGACATGTATTCAAATATTTTAAGCATGGTTTGTTCAGTCAATTTCTAAGAAAACTACTCAATCTTAGTTTGATTGTTCAGTGTCCAATTAGGTTACGTAAAGTTGTGCTGGGGACAGATGTTCTTGGTCTTTATAATGGCAGGTTGGTGTGGTATGGACAATAAGAAGCTAAAAGCTGCACTGAGCTGCAGAGTGATGCTAATTGATTCAGCAGCTGAACTCCTTTCTTAAAATCCTCATAATTGGCAGTTTAACGTCCTAGAAAACTTGCTTCCTGTGATCAGTGAGGCTTTTGTGGTAAACTCAATCTGCAGAAGTAGGCATAAACAAAACCTAAAAGAATTTGAGGATTCTTACACAATGGAGAAAAACATAGTTCTAATTTTAGAAAACAATCAAACCTTAACATGCGTAGAACTACTCTAGCTGCACTCTTGGCTTTGAGAATCAGTGATGGTTGGATACAAAAAGTAGTAATTATGCAAGAATTGTGAATAGAAGTGGTGTTTGTTATCTCAAATGAAATTACAGATTCACAGAAGAGGAACCTGGCAACTATTCAGCATTATACCAGACAAAGTTTTGCACCAACAAAATAACAGTGTTTGCAGCCAACCTAAGTCTTTGACACTAGAGCACAGAAGATTAACAAAACAGTAACATGCAATATGATTTTGTGTGGAGCTAAACAATTTGTTGGTTAGTGCGTGTCCACCATTTGGTCCAGATATCTCAAACATTGAATAATTACTATGAACTGTAGTACAGACATTTGTGATCCCTAGAAAATGAATCCTAATGATTTAGGCATTTCTGTGATGTTTTGTCTAGCACCATTGTGTTTTAGCTTTGAGTAAAATAATGTTGGTTGATTGAACTTAACGTGCTCTTATTGTCCAGCCAGTACAAATGAGAGATGATCATAGTCAACAAAAATTTTGATATCAGAGCTGCCAGGTGCTCAAAGCAAGAAGGCTAATGAGCTGCAACGAATGGTGCGGAGTAGCACTTTTGCCCTGAGGATTGCCTCTCAGGATACATATGCTGTAGCTATTTTCCACTACAGCAACTTAATGGACCGTAACCTGTATCTTCCTGAACCTGAATATTTTGAGAACTTGAACTCTGCCTTTCTTTTTTATTGTATTTTACAAACTGAGAAGGATTGGATATATGTCACTGAAAAAGAAAAATGCCCAAGTGGGACAGATATTGTAATTTTTATGCATGGGTCAAAAACACACTCTCCATTGTTGTTCATTGTAAAAAGTTTATAAAAGTCAAAAAAGGACACTGACTTCTAAAAAACCAAATCAAAACTTTGCTTTAACTTTTCATCACGTGCTCTTGTTGGAGGTTAATTTCCAAATTAATTCTACAGACAATTGCTTCCCAGTTGTCCAACAGTGGAACTAATTAGTATAGAGTAAAATTATTCTAAAATCCAAATTTAGAGTTTCTAATATCCATCATCAGTCATTTACTTACCAAACCGTTCCTTTCAAATGGGTGAAAAGTGAGTTTTTAAAAGTTTAATTTTTTTGCAATACTCCAGCAAGCTAGAAGTGGACTGCCATGTGGAGTACTGACTAAAGTCAAATCAATATAGTTATTCATACAGTTATTGTGTCCAGTTCTCTGGTTCACTAACCAGGTCTCCTGCAGTTGCATGCAGTTCTTCCTATCATATGCAGCATTTCACTGAAGTATGCCTCATTTCTTCCAAGATCAATTACACAAACAGAGCAGATTTAGAGTAATCACAAAATTTCACTTCTGTTTCACAAATGAATGTTATTAGAAAATATGTGCATGTGTATACTGGGTACACAAGCTACAACCCATGATCCATTTACTGCAATACAGTAATAGTCAAAAATGCCATAAATAAAAAATGCAATTATAAGAGGTTTAGCAAAGCAAAAGCACATCTGCGTTGCAGCTAAGCGTGACAGCTTACATTGGTAATCCTTCGTAGAGAGACTTGCTTGTAGTCATTTTGACTTGCGATACTGAATCAAAGCTACAGCAACAAAGTAATAAAAAGAAAGAAGACTAACAGGAAAAGTATACTGTGCTGAGCAACACTAATCATTACAGAGGAACTTAACAATGTGACATGTAAAGGAAATACAAACCAACAGAGCTGACAAGACAAGAGCAAGTAATCTCTAATCAATGTCCATTCTGTGTCTTTTCACCTTTATCATAACACTCTACTTCTACTTCAACTGACCCTCCAGGTTTTTGCCATGATATTTGTCTGCTTTCATAAAAGTGCTTAATTCTAACTAGATGCATGTGTACAGTTTAAATACATTTCTTTAAAAACGTCTTCTTTAAAAAATATTACATCATGTTTCAGAATTTTAGTGTGTATGTGAAGAAGGACAAAAGGTGGACTTAAACATAATGTGTAGTGTGCACATCATGCACGCAGCACACAGTATGCACACAGCATTTTCTCTAAAGCTGTGAGACTGGTGGCACAATTAGCTTGTGTTTTATCTAAACATCAGCATGTTAGTACTGTCATTTTGAGCAGGTTGCCATGTTAGCATTAGCATTCAGCTCAAAACACTGCTGTGCCAAAGTACAGCTTTGAGGAATCACTAGTGTAACTGGAGATTTTCAAAAACATAAGGGTAAAGTTAGTACAAAAAAGGACAGTCATGATAGCAGCTTTATCTGAAGCTAAATCTTGCAGCAGATGGGTGAAGCTGTTTGGATAATGTTGTGAGCACTTTTTGTGAATTTGTGCTGCTGAAGACCTGCAACATCGTCAGTCTAATGAGCTGGCACACCTGATATTTATGAGCTGTTGCTTCTGTTTCATCTGTTATTGCTCCTGGTGATGGTTTATGGTAAAACTGAAAGTTTTACACACAACTGCCACCTAGTCTGTTTCCCTTTTTTGGAGTAACTTATCTTATGTCTCTCATGTGTATTAGTGGGTGTCCTGGTTTTTGCTAATTCTGACATTTATTGCTAATCTTTCATGTTTCTGTCAACACGTAATGTGATCTCATGAAACATGTAAAGCGTATAACAAGAATAAAAGTAGAACTGGAGCTGCGCTACACAGTTTTCTGTTGATCAATGAGCAGCTCAGTTGAAAACAGTCATTTCAGTGCTGTAATAATAGAAACAGGAGTTTTACAACCAGGTTTAAGGCTGAATAAATAATCGTAATCATGAGCTTCATCATACAGAATGATGTGCTGTACATACAGAGCTCTCCACTTTAAGGCTGCTTTTCCATTCATTTGCTGAAGGTGCAAAGTGTGTCTGTGTTCAGTGAGATGATGTGAAATTACAGCTAGTTTAAATACCAATCACGGTCCTCTATGCATCTTGCAGAAATGTGGTGTGTTGTGTCTTGTGTGTTTTTTGGTTTGACAAATGACTAAAATTATAAATCAAAATGATGATCAAAATATAGTTGCTGGTTGTTCATCCCTTTCATTTGAGCTCTAGAGAAAAACAAATTCAAAATAAGTCAAAGCAGGAAAATCTAAACTAAAAACAAAACAAATGCATTAAGTCAAAACAGTCTCAGTGGCTGTTTGGGGTTTATATAATGCTGTCATCAAACCAGTTGATCTGCATTCTCTGTGACGACCACTGACTCCACCTGCTACACCCGTGCAGGGAGTCATCTGATCAGGAGGTGACAGAGTCAGTTTTGTGACAGACATCATTGATTGATCACTGGATTAATTTATTGATTAAGAAATGTGTTTATTTCTCAAACAGAATCAGAAATCCAGAAAGTTGGTGAAGATTCTCAGTCATCCAGGTGGAGTTATCTGGAAGTTTCTCTCTTGTTAGGTTGAAACACGCTTCACTACAACTTAACAAGAAAGAAGTCCAGTTGCCATTACTCAACTTCCAGAAAGTTCCAGAAAGTTGTCATTCCTCACCAGTAAATGCCAAGAAAAGGCAGGTTTGCAGTTTTAATCAGTGGCGGCCCGTCAATAGAGGGCGCTGGGGCGCCGCCCCACCTGGCTCACATGAAGAAGAAGAAGAAGATGGGAATCACATAAAATAATTTTACAAAACGTGAACATTTAAATAAACGACCTATACATTATACAGTCCATGAGTACAGTGTATAATCTGCATTAAAGTGTAGTTTAAAAATGTTCTCTCACTCTTTTACCGTGACGGTCGTGTGACGTATTTCCTGTTTGGGGCTCAAAAATCTTTACCATAGACCTACGCTATAATTGGTGCATGCACACTGGAAACCTCTCCAATACAAAGTATAGGAGAACCTCGGGGCGCAAAAGCCCGCCCACAAGGCTGACGTTACAGCTCCAGAACAGGAAATTCAAATGGAAATTCAAACAGGTATTACGGATTTAATACATTTTCCTGAAAAAGTGATAAAACATGAACAGACTAGGAGCTACATGGAAAATGCTGTGTGTCTTACAATGTTCGGCAATGTGGATATCACTACGCAGCTTGATGATGAAAGCTACAGGATAGGACATAATGAGATGACATAATGAGGAGGGTGACAAAAACTGACGCATTTTGTCTAAGATAATCGACTGCATTAAATTCTGTGGTGCATTTGAGCTCGCAACCTTGGCATTTTCATGGGGCTGGTGGACTTTGTTGGATCCCTGGATGCTGCAGTACCTGCAGACTGTTACTGTGTTTAAGGGGACATGCTTGACTGTATGTTCTCAGTTCAAGGAGACACGGGCGAAATTTACTAAATAGTAAATGACTGAAAACACATGTGTTTCACATGTATTTGTACATTAATTTAATCTTAGTAGTGTGATGCATAAGAATGGCGCTTTGGTTTATACTAGTGATGATATGTGGTTAGAGTGCATCTGAAAACTGACTTGCAAAAGTGCGCCCCCCCAAAAAATATTTTCACCAGCCGCCACTGGTTATAGGCGATTGATTGAAACCGTAATCTCGCCTAGGGCGCCAAAATGGGTTGGGCCGGCTCTGCCCACAGCAATGCTCTCTATGTTTTAGTATATGCTGTACTCCTGTTTCCAAGGTGATGTGTATAAAACAAACACATACTTGTGAATGAGCCCTGACTGCATACTCTTCTAAAATTATACTAGTAGAAGTCAGGGGAGGATAGACAGTGGAGACCTATGCCAGGTGTTGTTGCTATAGATGGTATTTACTGAGGAATTAGGCTGTAATGTCAGAGGCTCCTTTGCTGAAGGACTTTCTTTTGTCATTGTGTGAGCAGGAGGCAGAGAGTGTTTGTCTGTTTGCAGAAATATCAACCATATGGCTTTCTGCACACGCAGAAAGATAATGGATGTCTTTCCTGTGGTAATACTGGATGTAATATAACCCAAATAAAATGGTGATGTCTTTATGTTGGTTAGAAATAGTAAAGTAGTAGGGTTCAATGATACACTACTCACAAAAAGTTAGGGATATTTGGCTTTCGGGTGAAATTTATGGAAAATGTAAAAAGTTCACACTACA
>JAUMHL010000013.1:7278182-7306789 GCA_032362345.1 Sandelia bainsii
AAACATAACATGCTATTGGAAGACAGTACTAATGTTTGCAGAATTTAGGCCTCTGTATGTTTATGTAAATATTCCTTAAAAAACTGTTGTATGAAATCTGCTTTTCTTTCACAAACATGGTCATTTCTATGTGTGTCCAAACCTTTGACTGGTAGTGTATACATATATATATATATATATATATATGTATACACTACCAGTATAGTTGCATACTGTAGCTTTAAATGTAGAGGTTATTTGTGATCCAGTAGCTTGTTAAAGTAAAATTAAGAGAAAGTCACAACTGAAAAGGTTCTGTAATGGTGGTGTTGGCAGTGAGGTGCCTCTGCTGATCACAGGCTCAGAGTGGAAGCAGGGAATTCGATTGGCGAGGACCTTGTCATTAGTGGAAACCCTGCCATGGCTCAGCAGGTGTGCTGATGCTCATCTCACTTGTAGAACAGGACAAAATGAAGACTTGAACAGGGAAGATTACACACAGGCAAACACAAAAGAGCGTCCTATACTAATTACTTTAAACATGTTCAGAGATGGTGGGTTTTGCATGTCAAAGCCTAGATACAAGATCCTCAGTGGATCAAAACAAAGAAACAGAGGGAGGTGTTCATTAGCAGTTTCAAATTCCAATCTTTTGCCAGATGAAAACGGTTTTGTATTTTAATGTATGTAATGGAACTGTCCCTCTGTGCATCTGCCGCCAGCAGGAACCTGTCTACATACCTTTGTGAGTGTGTTTGTGATTTGCATTGAGGTGTTGTGTAGAGATAAGGAAGCACAGGGTACGAGATTGTGGTGGAGATCTGGTTACTGATCTGCTATACACCACAGTGGCTGCATAGCCTTACAGGGTACAGCAAAATACTCAAATGCTGAATTGTAGTTTAATACCTTAATATATTCAAAAGTTGAAGAGATTAACTGTATCGTTCTCGTTTTGACACAGTGTCTTACAGTACTATCTTACTTTATTAGGTTGTTCAGAATAAACTTAAGGGACACGTTTAGTTTACAAGAGGAAATGACGAAACATATTTTTAGAGAAATGACATGTCCTTTCTGAGCCTTCATCTGAAGTGACGTCTGCTTCTGATGACTGCAGCTCAGTTGGATCCGCTGTCAGCTGTAAATGTCCTTTATAATTCAAAAGCTATATGCACATAAACAATTTCTAATTTCTTTTTAAATATTTGCATCTGCATGAATCAATATTAAGTTTACAAATTAAATTATCAATGATCCAGCTTATGATTAGAATTTTTGTAATGTTTTATAGAAATTAGACAATCATTCGCATATTGACAAAAGCAGTATGTGTTTTCACTAATCAGATTAATTAATTATTTTTTTTAACCACCATAATTTTAATATTTGTAAAATATTGCTCTTCTATACCGTTTTTCTACCAGCATAAAAACAAAAGTAGTAGTAGCAGTAAAACCTGTGAGCATAAATGAAACTGTTAAAAATGCTATGCACTATAACTATTCTGGGACTGACATTTTTTCAATATCTTCACAATATACAGGAAGATTATAGTCAGCCAGGCGTTATCTAATATCCCTCAAAACTAATATCATTTGTTTCTTTTGCTCTCATTTCATAAGAAGAGATTTTGTTCAAAATGATATTTGACACTGGAAGTAAAGTGGGACTTCATTACACAGGTAATATTCACTGCTGGAAGTTGTGTGATAAAGGCAGGTGGTGGTTACATTACCTAACATGTTTTGTGCGGCTTAATTGAGACACATCCTTTCAGTTTGGACTAATGCGACTGCTCTGAACATAAAACACAATTGACAGTCACTGAGATAATTGCACCAATGATCCAATTGTACTGTGTTAGCGTTGACTGCTGACTGACTTGCGTATAAAGCTAATTTGCCTCAACGCATCGACAGGCTCCCCACAGGCTTTCCTGCTATTTAATGCCTCTGTGTAGACTTGTGTGTGTATATGAGGTTATGCATACATTATTTCTCCTTATCTCCCGTCTCCTGTTTGTGTTTCGGTAATCGCAGTTGCAGATTTTCTTTCCTTTATAATTCATTACTCTATGGAATGCATTAGTGCATTCATTTAGATTTATATATCAGGCATTAAAGGAGAAAGATCACAAAGTAGGTCCCTTCCAGGCACAGTGGATAACAAGTCCAGATCTAAAAGACGTTGCTTCAGACCGGCAGGGAGAATCTCAATTAGGCTGGGGGATTTACAAACAAGTACTGCTTAAGAATGATGCACAACAGAGCTACACCTGTGGAGCTGCTTGGTGCAAGATTGTGGTTGTACTGGGTATCTCCCAGTGGGGAGAAGGTAGTTCTTCTCACCTCTCTGCAGCTGCACGCCAAAGCCGTCGTGGCAATTACATGTTTCCCAATGTCCTGGTTAGATAAAGATTGCATTGATCTATTATGGATTACGGAGTGGTGACTTGAAAAGACAGCTCATCCTACAGTATTGTGTACTGAAAACATAACTGTATTCAGGTTTTCAGTGGGCTGTAGAGTGTGCACAGTATTTTGCAGTATTTGGTCTGGAAAGGGTAATCATTGCTTAAACTCAGAGAACTGTGAGAAAACTCCAGAGGCGCTCATTTTACCTGGAATTCACACTTACACGCAGAATTGTAAATCCTCGAAATATATTCAGGTCCACGCGGACGTCTCACGGCAGGGTCTAGACCTTCAGGCTCTCTAGACCCAGCTGAGGGCCTGCTATTGGTGTTTATGTATCAAACCACTGACCTTTTCAGTGTGATTCAGATGGCTGGCCCCAGAGTTCAGCTGGTCTGCCCCTGCTAATAGCCGTTAGACATCTCTATGAGGAAGGACTCTTGGCCTACATTATCTGAATGTGGGCATTCACACAGTTTCATGCACTTCACTAAACGTCAATGAGGAACTTTCCACTCATGACCAAACTGTGATAAATGAATAAAAGCATTACAAGCCAAAACCAAATTTGGCAAAGCTAATTTCTATCATTTCTCAGAGCACATTTGTTTTATTGTATTCTCTATAGCGACTGAATGACAGAATCTAAGAAATGCAATTGACTGTCTACTATCAAGTAACTGGAGTTCAGACTGAAAACAATACATTAAAACACAGGGGCATGCATTGGTGTGTGTGTTGCTTCAAGGACAGATAAAATAATGACATATGATATAGAAAGCCCAGTCTGCATACAGGATCCACGAGTTTGTAACTTCAGGTAAAAGAACATAGTGTGATTATACTACAATCAACTTTCCATTCAAACAGAGCACAATTTTTTACATAATTCATTAATAAAAAGAAAATTCTAATTATTGTTTTTCTATCCACTACAAAAACTGATTGATGAAAATACAAAATGAAAGTAATTTTGTATCCTGTCTCAATTATTGCATGGTTAACAGAGAATTATACTGTACACACTACAACAAAAGCTGAACCAGGGTCAACTTCTTTGCAGATGATCCTGTGTTTTCCATATGATTGCAGGACTGAACTAACAATCTCACTTAAATAAATAAAGGCTGTATGTTTTAATACATTATTAATGCATGATAATAATGAACATACTCATAGAAAAATTCAAGCATGAATAAATTTGTAGGCAAATTTAATATCCTCTTTTTATTCTACCTTAATACTGTATTCTATGTGCATCTGTCATATGTCACTTGTGAATCATTGTCTATGGTGTATTTGCTTTCCTCTCATTTTGTGCCCACAATAATAATGGCTACCATTATTATCTACAAGTACTTTGTTTTGTAATACATAGGTTTATTTAATGCTGTTATATTCAGCCACCCACAGTTGCAGCAGTTGTTTTTAAAGCTATTGTTTCTATGGATATGAACAAATCACATATATTAGGGGTTAAGATGGGTGAAACCAAGAACTGCAGACCCAAGAAGTATTTCTTGAATTCTGCTTAAACTGTATGTTAAACATATTTGACAGGTTATGCTAGTTCTTGTTTTACCAAGAAAGTGTTTCTTGTTGAATGGTGTCTAAATAGGCTAGACCAACCGTAATTATATTTCTGCTGTTCAACATCCTGGATGAAAAACTGCACTGTTGGCTATGGCTAGTCAAGTGATCATTTATTTAAAGTCACTTTTACTCACTCCACACCACTGTGGTCCTGGTACTGAAACCTTAGAAAGTGTGTTGTTTATATACTTGCCTAGTAGCCTTAAATACATTTACATTCCATTACAAAATATATAGTGCTCTTATGTGGCTGAAGGCCTAGAAAAAAAGCTCTGTAGTTGGTTTTGACTGAACTTAAACAGTTACATTTTTTAATCAACTTCTGCTTGTAATATTCAATAAACCACATTATTATTACTATTATTATTATTATCTTGATCTGTGAACATGTGTGTGTTTTATCACTGCTTTTATATTATGTTGTTTGCCTTGTTTTATGCTCTTATGTACCACTTTTTTACAAATGTAAAGTGCCCTATAAATAAAATGAATTATAATTATTATTATTATTATTAAGATGAAAGTCACAGCACGTGCTTTTGAGATACTTTTTGCCACTAATGATTTTGATCATGATGAATGATGAAATTGTGCATTTTCCCACTTGTCTCGCTTTTAAATCATAAAAGGCTGCATGTAATTTGAACAAAAGGAACTGCTTTCTCAACTGGTAGCAATAGTGTTTGCATGAAGTACAGTATGTGTGTGTGTGTGTGTGTGCATGAGAGACAAAGGGAGTGTGAAGAGAAAGAGCAAGTGCTACTGCCTGCAGGTGTGTGCCATGACACTGCTAAATTGCAGCAGTCATCATGTTTCACACTTAACACTTTTCAAGAGGAGGTGGGAAATAAGTGTTTGATTTTTTTTTCAGTTTAAAGGACGTTATTCATTATTCAAAAGTCAGATGATGTTCAAGGCTGTAGTTAAATGCATTGAAGTCCAAGTAATTTAAATTCTAAATGCAGTTGAATTTAGGTCAAGTTCATTCGTGGACAGCCAGTGAGTACCTCCTTGTTGTACTTGCGTGAACAAGGGTAGAATAAATGGAGAGGTAATTGTAAGAGCTCTGTGCTATGTCCATAAAAAATTGAATGTTACTTGTAAGAGGAGTTTTCAAAGTCTGATGCTATGGCCCCAAATTACGCCATTAGTACTGACTCCTGTTTGTAATGCACCAATTAATTTATAGACAACTGTATATAAAAAATGGGACAATTCTAAGGCAAGAGAAAATCTCTTTTGCCATGATTTCCAAGCAGATTTATGAATGTTTTGTTACAATGAAATTTTGGAGATTAAATATTCTCCGAGTCACCCTTACTGTTAAATTTTGTACAGTATGTCCATCAATTCAGATTTATTGACTTATGACCATGAGAAGGAGTACACATTTTGGTGCAAATTGTGTTGATAGGAAGCCAAATCAGCACTGCTTTTTTAACACTGGAATAAACTATTCACTAGAGTATGCTTTAAAATGTATTTTTAGGATTCAGCTGAAGGAAAATTACATTGCATCAGGTTTGAAAATGGTCTTCATTCAGCAATCAGTTGTGGCACAGCACAAGTGAGCTTAAATCAAAAGACAATCTGAGATGTCAGAAATATTGTCTCTTGGGTTTACGCATGGTTGTCTGGGTGACAAAAACAAATAACATACAACCTAACGAACAATGAACCTATATTTCCTCACACATAAGGGTGTTGTGTGGAGAAGGGGAAAAGGAAAAGACGATTATGGCAATTTCGGTCATCCTTGTTAAACCATGAGTGCTCTCGGAGCTTGTCAGAAGAAATGGTTCTATTTGCTCAGTCTTTAATTTGTGACCTCCTCTGTGGCACATTTTTAGCAAAAAAATTCGTTGCTGCCGGTCCCTTTGTACTCTCAAGGTTTAAATATCACTAAGCTGCTTTTGTCATCCAGTATTACACAGGCACTATGCAACAGACTCTGACACCATGTGACGCTTCAACATGTTTGACCTGCTTACTTTCTGTCCTCCCCTTTGTTGTGCTGACACAGCAGTGGTTCCTCCCAGCATTAGGTGCTGGAGGAGAGGGCAGCTGCTTGTGTTCTTATTGAGCAGTGTTGCTATGATCGCTTTGGACCAGCTGACCACGTTTGCATCTGCATCCATAATTTATAACTACGAAAAGAGATTTCTTCTGAGTGTCACCACCACTGCTATGGCCCCATTAATGTGCTGCACATGCAAAATCTCAGATGGCATGCAACATGGCTTTAGTCTCCTTTAAGACAGTTATCATAAATTTGGCTTAGAAGTTAGAGAATATAGATACGCCTTTATTGACTAGCCTGGCTTAGATAAAAACAATGGTTTCTAGGACCACAACATAGTTTAGTTTTTCATTATGTGCCTAAATATGTCACTTTCCATTTGTGTGTAAATTCATGTGCTTCTGATGTGTTTATTGTCAATTTTTATGTCCTCTGGAACATTTCTGTAGGATTTACAACCCTTTCGAGTTGCGCACCATAAACTGACAAAAACACAATACAGTACATGTGAGTCTTTTAAGCGCATAAACATCCTGTGCAGCATAAAGACACACAAACACTGCATAGTAAGTAGGTGCAGCATTTACTCAGCTTGACCATGTGTAAGTGACATAAAATCTTAAGTACTGTACACACTAATAGTACTTTTATTGGCCTAACAAATTTAAATTCATAACACCATCTGCCCATTTTTGTCTGTTAGTAACATTAATTAATGATCGAATCATCAAATTAAAAAAAATTATATATTGAGTTTTTTTAAACCTTGTGCATCATGAATAACTAATCCAGACTGATAGGTTAAGAGTCTCGGCTTTAGCACCACTCTGCCCCTTCATGTAGCTTGTCTAAAGAGCCATACTGGTCCTTTTGAATGCTTTTCATTAATTTTGAATCACTTAAGACTTCTTGTTAGAGAGTGGTAGAAATGGCAATGAAGCAGAATACAAATTATTTAAATATTCAAATATATGTCATATTCTCTAATTTTACTTTGAATTTGCCTGTTCCTTGAGATAACTGCCTTTGGTAGATGCCCTGCATTCTGATGGGACTTGAAAAGATTTATTAGATTTTATTTAACCGCCACTCAAAGAAAAAGTTGTTCTCCTTCAAGTCTTATTACAGAAATAAGTAAACCAAAGATGTGTTACTAAGACAGACTTCTCTGATACAGAAATTAGGATCTGATCAAACTCTGCTGTTCTCTTATCTTTGTCTCAGAACGTGTTCTGGTGAATTTACAGTGAGTTTTTTAGTGTTTCTTCCAGGAAAAGGATAGAAAAAGGAATTTCTGCAAGTGTGGGGAGAAGTGCATCAAGATTAAACACAATGAGAGAGACACAGAGAACCTGTCAGTGTTTGTTTAGTGCACATAAGCCACAATGGTGCAACTATAAATTACCAAACTCAGGTATTAATCCAGCAGACAGCACTTTGGGATTGGCTATTTGGCAGGAAACATTTTGGCCCAAATCAGAGGTTGTGTTGAAATAGCTGATGCTAGGGGAGAGGGATGTGAAGAGCGAGAGACATAAAGCAAGAGTGTGGGAATTAAGGGAGGAATGTAATTGTCCCAAGCATCAGATCAGAAGGTGTGTGTAAAAGGCTGACTGCTGGTATTTCTAGCTAATGACACACTTGGCTGTTGGTGGTAACGGTTTAGTCAAACCTCTATGCTCGTAATAGACGTAAACACACACATAAGGGATCCAAACAACAACATAGCCCCAGATGTAGTCTTTCAATTATTCAAAGTGTTGAAGACTTGGCAGTATAAAACTAATAGTTTTATTTCAATGTATGATTAAATAAATGTTTCATTACAACCAGCAGAATCAATCGCTAAATGAGAAACTTAATAACGATTTTACACAACATGTTAGCACAAGTTAAATGTCAAACTTATTGATTAGCAGGATTATTTCAGCAAAAGTCCAAATGTTCTGGTGACCAAGCTCTAGCAGCAATTGGAATTACAACTCTCAGTGAAACTACCATGAATAAATAAAGGCAAAAAATAAAAAAACAATAGATTTTGTCTTATAATTAGGTAACAGGTTTCCAACAGATAAAATCTAAACATATATCACGCAACACCTAGCTATAGTGGATCAGTTGTTCAAGAGGCATAAAAACCAGTTTCTCTGCTTGGGGGACAATGCTGACTCATACTGCACTCTACATAGAGAGTGTCTTGCTGTGGCTGTATGTGATGACATGGCTAAAGCTACAACAATAGCTGAAAATTGCAGGAGAAACACTGTAAAATCCATTGAGCGATGAAATTCTTCAACTGTCGGAAATTTAAGACCAAATATCTTACATAGAGACTGTTGCTAAGTCCCCTTTCTAGAAAGCAACCAATCAGAATAGCATGTGAAATGATGCAGATTACACTGGCTCCAAGAAACTTTGCATAAAGGTCCATTGTAAGAGAAATAAGCGTTTTTGAAATTGTGTATCATCTAAAAATATTCCAGTAGATCCCCAGAATAAAAATTCTTTAAAAAAAAAATGAAATTATGCATATTATGATCTGTTTAACTCTAAAACTATTCCTTATAACCCATCTCATACCCATCAGGAGATGTTAAATTCCACCTTAAATACCACTAGTCTTATTTTTTTTCCTTTCTGAACAACTTCCACTTTCAAGTTGCTGTTATGACAGAACAATGACAGAACCAAGCATGTCTAAGGTCTTAATATGTAAAGTGCCTTCTGATAATTCTGTTGTTATTTGGCCGTATATAAAAAAATTGAATTGAATCCAACTGAAGTTTCACCCTGTTCTTTCTGGTGTATCAAAGTTGTTCTCTGTAATTAAACCAGGGACCGATATTTAAAAACTGCTTTTGAATTCCAGACTGTCTTAGCAGGTGGCTCTATGCTTATGTTGTTAGCAAAGTTAATTCTGGCAAATGTACACAATGGCAAAGTGACAATCAATGAGACATGCTGAGGTTAAGTGGAAACATCACTGTACATCTGCATTCTACCATAAAATATACCGAACAACACAGATTGATGATATACAGCAGCTAACACAGCTGGTAATTATTCAGTACCCTGATGTGAATATATGCTGCATTATTATGAGGCAAAGCAGTGCTGAACGTGAATTTGAATAAAAAAATGAAACATATGTATGTATAAATTTACCATAAAATAAGATTATTTCAGCATTTATTCCATTAAAAAACAACTTTTATTTTAATAATGACACCCTCTGATTTCCCATTTTACTTCAATCCAGCTTTAAAGTATGGTTAATAATACTGCCGTAATGGATAACTTTAATGAACCTCTGGCAGGGTTCCATTCAATCCATCAAATAAAAACCCTCCTCACTAGTAAAGC
The DNA here is from genome assembly GCA_032362345.1 of Sandelia bainsii. Lineage (NCBI taxonomy): Eukaryota > Metazoa > Chordata > Actinopteri > Anabantiformes > Anabantidae > Sandelia > Sandelia bainsii. The sequence continues at coordinate 7,287,555 of JAUMHL010000013.1, forward strand.
AATTCATCACCAAAGTTTCAGTTCATATATCTGCAGAGATTTGAATGGCAGCATTGCAGTCTAAAAGTATCTTATTCAACTTTGAAGCAACAACAAGTCTCTAATCTCAAAAAGGTCCCTAAAAGAAAAGGTACCTTATGAGTGCATGGACTCCCACGCCAGATGGCCTTAAAGGTTAATAATCACTTCTGTCTTTTGTCAAAAACCTTTAGAGTGTCACTGACTCACTAGTAGCTGATGACATCAAATATCACACTATTCACTCCTGACCTTATTTTGCGAGACAGGATGACAGTTTACCTGAGCGCAGCTGTGCATCGACATCACGTATAAGCCATTTGGGCTTATCCAGGTTTCCAAGGATTTTTGTTCAGGGCGCATTGCCCACATGAAAGGGAATTTTGTCAGAGGGGCTCCATGAATTATGCAATGGCAGAGTGGATTTGCAGGTCTTGCTGAAATTAATTTGATACCGAATAAAGAAATGAGATGGAACTGGCGGTTTTATCCAGCAGAGAAGGAGATAAAATAAATCTGAATTTGGATTTAGAGAGGTTTTAAGGCAATGATGCACAAAGGACATATGTGTCTGAATGCAGATGGCAGATTTTGAACTTTCATATAGTCTTCAATATTTTTAGAGTTATTCATGGATATATGTAAATAATTATGTATTATATATTTATATTAATAAACAATGTAAGGGGTTAATGGGCAAGGGTTATCAGGTATTAGTAAGAAAATTCATGCTGAACTTATATAATGGTAATTGTAACTATATTACTTATATATTAATGGTGTCCAGGAATTGTTTTTGCTATCCAGATTTGATTTGATTGATTGATTTACAGCTCAGAATCTCTTCAACACCTGTCTCAAAAGCACCACTGCACATGCTTCCATTTTCATAAACTGTCAGATTGATAGATGGCAGCATTCAAGAGATTCACCGTAGGTTTTGTTTGATAGACTTGCTGCTGACTCAGATTAAACAATGCTAAAAATAACATGCAGAAAGTGGAAAGAAGTGCTCATTATTTGAAAAATAAAATAGTTGCTCTGTGTTTGTTGGATAATGGCCCATGAATCTATTTTTTCCCTCTGACTATTTTTGTTAATCCAAGAGGGCAGCTGTTGCCAAATCTCTGTCATAATCTATGTCCTTGTCTTCCTCGGGATACTGTTGACCCTACAGTTTTAAGCACTACAGTGTTTTGTAACTAGACCGACTGCCAGACAGGCACTCAGACAGATAGATGGACTGATAGGGGTGTGTTCACGATGTCAGTGTATGCTGTATCTTCTCTGAAGGACACGTCAGTAATTAGCTGTACACTGTAGGTGTTGATATGTGCTATAGTCGTATACTAGGGTGGTGAAATGTTGTACGTATGCTAATCCTAGTTATCTCAATTATCTGCTCTGTCAAGATGATTTGTGTGGAAAAAGACACATAGGCCAACCTGAGGTGATTTGATAATAAGTGTGGACTGGGAACCCACTGAGCAAATGCTTTGACAATTTATCTAATTGACAGTCTATGACTCATTCTGCCTGGTACTTCATTTCACTTACTAAGTCTAAGTCCCTGGCAGAATGGCTAAAGGGGAAGTTTAATATTTCTCTCTTTTTCTAATCCTATTGGACTATAAACAAATGTCCCCTTTGGAAATGTCTAAACCACAGTTGTTGTTTCTTTGGTATAAACCTCCTGATAACTGTTAACCACAGTTATAGAAAGCCAGAAGGGTGGAAAACCATTGCTCTTGAGCTGAAACACAGATGATTTCAACCACTTCTATACATATTCCTTAAGTGACTACAGCTGTGGAGGTATACTGATTGATTTTTAGGAGAGACTCAGACACAACAAACTGCTCTCTAAAATTTTTGTGCCTTAAGAGGGATGCCTTGAAATGCAAATATGTGCTCTCAAAAAGTAGGAAAAAAGATGTTTCCCTCCACCAAAGGATTATGTGAAGGAGACACAACCCAAACAAGTAGGCTCTTGACACTGAAATGGTGCTGTAGAAAGAATGTTTTGCTCAAGGTGATGGATGGGTGTACATTTACTTTGAAACCAGAAACGTATGTTGAATTCCTGACTCATACCATAATCCTTAACCCCTATCGTTGCATGTCATGTAGGCCTCTTATGCCTTCCTTAAGAATGTAAACAGGATCATAGAGCTCCTTATAGCCATGCTAGCAGCATGGCTTTAGGGAGTCATGTCAGTCTGCCAGTTTGTTAGTTGGTCTACCACTTAGAGAAGAATCTCAACTTTTTGATTGAATTGCCATGAAATTTGATATCCATGGCTCCCAAAGGATCACTATGCTGATCCTGGGATATTTCACCTGGCGCTACTACAAGGTCAAAGATTTTACTGATTCAGTGAAATATCTTGACATCTATGCTCTTAAATTTGATACACATACGTATATGTATATATATATATATATATATATATATATATGTACTGTATAATACAGTGCTGTGAAAAAGGATTTGCCCCCTTCCTCATTTGTTTGCATATTTCTCACACTTAGATGAAACAAACAACAAAACAAATATTAATATTACAGAAAAATAACCTAAATAAAAAAAATGCAAGCTTTTAAATTATAATTTCATTTATTAAGGGAAAGAAGCTTGGCCCTATGTGAAAAATTAATTACAAAGGAAAGCCACTCAATTTCATTTGCCACACCCAGGCCCGATTACTGCCAGACCTGTTGAATCAAGCAATCATTTAAATAGAAGCTGTCTCTAAAAGCAACACATCATGCCACAATCTGAAGGAATTCAAGAACAGATGAGAAACAAAAGTCATTGAAATGTATCAGTCTGCAAAGGCTTTGGGACTTGAGCGAACCATGGTGAGAGCCATTATCCAAAATGGAGAAAACTTGGAGCAGTGGTGAATCTTCCCAGGAATGGCCGGCCTATGAAAAATTACTCCAAGAGTACAATGACGACTAATCCAGGAGGTCATTAAAGAACCTAGAACATCATCTAAAGAACTGCAGGCCTCACTTGCCTCAGTGGTCATGATTCAACAATAAGAATGAGACAGGGCAAAAATGGCATCCATGGGAACGTTCCAAGGTAAAAGCCACTGCTGACCAAAAAGAACACAAAGGCTCGAATCGCATTTGCCAAAAAAAATCTTGATTATCTTCAACACTTTTGGGCAAAGTTTCTGTTGACTGATGAGACAAAAGTTTAACTTTTTGGAAGGTGTGCATCCTGTTACATCTGGAGTAAAACTATCACAATATTTCATAAAAAGAGTATCATACCAAAAGTCAAACATGATGGTGGTAGTGTGATGATCTGGGGCTGCTTTGCAGCATCAGGACCTGGACGAATTGCCATGACTGATGGAACCATGAATTTTGCGATATACCAGAAAATCCTTTAGGAGAATATCCAGACTTAAACTGACCCAGACTTAAATCTGATTGAGCTGCTGTGGTATGACCTTAAACAGTTAAACAGTTAAAACCATTCATGCTCGAAAAACCCTCAATGTGGCTGAATTAAAACAATTCTGCAATGATGAGACATAATTCAGATTGTTGCCACCAAGAGTGGCAAAACCAGCTATTAGGTTTACAGAGCAATTACTTTTTCACATAGAGACAGAAACTACACAGAAAGTGCAGCTGCCATTTCTTACAGTGGCACCAAAATGGGAGATGGTTTAACAGTCTGAAGTACTGAATTACAACTGTGCAGAAACTGTGGTTTGGACACAAAGACATATGGCTAAAATGGTAAAATGTTATGGTTTGACTTAAAATCACTGCTTCCTTAACATTACATAATGTACATCATGTAACAACTAACCAGTATTTGTCCAGTAACTTATGATTTTCCCATCAGCTTTCACCTTGCTTAGTGCTAATTAGCAAACATTAGTATTCTAACACACCAAACTAAGATGGTGAACATTAGAAAGTTCACAGCTGCTAAACACTAACATGGTAGCATTGTTACTGTGAACATTTTAGTGCTTAGCTCAAAGCACCACTTTGGTATTATTTGTATCCACAACATGTAATAGGCCTGTGTTTCCCCTGAGCTCAGGCATATCAGAACATATAACATATTGAAGTAGGCTAGTTATAATATCTTCATAGACATGCTTAAAGCAGCCTTATTGGTTTTCTTTTTGTCTTTTTTCAATCTCTCTCTCCTCTCGATACAAAAATAAATCAGTGGAAATTAAATTTGCATTCCCAATGAGTGTCTGGAAAATAATGTATCTGTGTCCTTACATTCTGCTCCAACAGAGTGACTACAGAGATTACTTATTTCTCTAGGATGCCTTGTTGGATGTGTGCCCAGGCAATGGTCATCGGCCCACTAGTTTGGCATAGAACTCCCGTAGGCAGCAGCACAGCTCAAAATGTGAGTTCATGGATCACAGTCAAAAACTGAACAAGCCTGCCATAGCCTGCAGGGAATGTCAAATTGCAGTGTGGAATACAAGATATAAGCAAAACCACATATGGTCTTTGTGGAATACAATGCTACTGTGTATTTATGATCACTGACCCAAAGAATATTCAACTAATGTTTCTGGTTTGTTTGTCACATTACACTTTGCAGATGATATATATACAATTATCTTTTAATTTGTATTTCATCATTATGAAGTAGAGCACTAATGGTGTTTACCTCAAAGTCTAGCAGTTCATTAGGTTTTTTCACTTGAGAAAACTGCAATTTTACTCCCATACAGCACAAACTGGTAATACCTCAGTTGGTTGTATCTGCACCATGACAATATTTGCATCAAGTATTCTTCATTATACACAAAAATTACATTGTTGGATTGTGGCTTGAAGTGAAGTTGATGAAAGCAGCAAGAGTAAACCAAAACATAATAGTGCCAGACCACAAAACCAAAACAACAAACTGAAAGGTGCTAAAATGCTGAGTGGAGCTGAGGAGAAATGCTATATTAAGTTAGAATTCACTGCGGGTTTGTCACTATAAGCGACCCCTTTTGATATTATATATAGTAATTTGATCCTCTGTTAATATGAAAATATTGATGACAGCAGCTTTAATAGAGGCAGTGCAGTGAGTACAGTTGTTTAATATCCAGCTATCTGGGTAGTTGGTTGTTTCTGCCTTTTGTGGCACCTACTTTAGTATTTTGCTTCTGCTAAAATAATAGAAAAGGTTATTTTGAAGGCCACAATTATTATTCTTATGTGTACTTGCAGTAGGGTCCAATTCAGCATAATTATAAAAATACTTCACTCATTTCTTTTCAATAGCAAAGCTAAAGCAAAGATTTAAAACACAGATATGGCTAAAATCAGACTTAGAGATTTCCCATTAGTGACAGCCCACTGCCATACAGGTGTGTAGACTCACATGAGTTTCCCTGTTTATTGGATTCATGTTTTTTGTCACCCACGGTTATTAATGAAGGTTATGGTTTTCTATCCGCAGTGTGCTCATTGGTTTTTTGTGAGTTAATTCCCTTTTTAAAGGCCTAATATATGCCAGATTTCCACTTATCACTGAATATGTGTTGTTGGTCTCCTTGCCTTTATGAGCCACTGACCCTGAAAGACTTTCATTAATAAGGATTTCAGTAACAAGTTCTGTTGTCACTTAATGTTCTGAAGGCTCTTTTGGGGTTTTAAACTCTGCCAAGAAACAATTCTCTAGGGAAATACTGAATCCACACAGCATTTTTACTTGGGTATTAAGAACAAAAAGTGGACTACAAATGGAAGATCAAAATGAAAGTACAGTGTCCTTGAGTATGATTTGGAAAAATCATGTTGGATATCTCACATAAGGTACAAAGAACACCCAAAAATGTGCTCTGGTAGAAACAAGACTTTTCACAGTGGTCTACTGATTCTTCTGCTGCTCTGAGATTTACTGCATTTGGCAAAATTGCTCACATCGCATATTCGTATTCTTTTCTAATATCCTCCATCACAGGCCCATATTAGCTAAACCCCACTGTGTACAGGGATGGACAAATCAGCAGCAGATTTGATGTCCTTCCATTTGACTGGACTGGAACCCAGTGTTTCAGTCTACTGTTACAGCAAAATCAATTGGTCCCAATCAAAACAGCCCTGCCCTTCGGGCACTCCAAACTGGTTAAAGCATGCCCTTTAGCATGACTGGCCACCATCCAATTGAATCAGAATTGGCAGTGTGCTTTTACTATTGACCTGTGTACGCAAATCGGTCCATACAGCAGAAAAGCAACGGTACACTTTAATATCAGTTACATGTTTTTTTAGGAGTGAAATTACTTTTTTCGTGAGTGTAACAGGAAGCTGACAGGGACGCGTAGAGAGAGAGAAGACAAACCAAAAAGTTGGTTTTGATGTGAGGCCATCAGGGCCCATGTAGTTTGAGAAGTTGTGAGATTTAACCACTACTTTACCTTTATCTCTCCGCACGGTTATCTCTTTGAGAGTTGTCCAAGCAGTGTGCATCATCATCGGTGCAGCACAGAAGAATGCATCATGCAATCACTGAACGATTGTATCCTCTGTGTTGTGAAGCAAGCGGCCTGATTCTCTCCTGGAGGGCAGACAGACATACGCACAGGGGTAAAAAAAACAGAGAAAAAAAATCTAGGGAATTATCTCACTCAGCTTGAGTCTCACATACAGTATATGACTTGAATACATATCCAGCAAAAACAGATCAAACCTTCACCAAGACTTACACAGGCTTTCCAATACAACAAGATAAATGCATGCTGAAAGTTTTTCATTTTTTTATATATATATTTTTTTTCTTTCTAGCTCTGACATGCAGAATAAACAACACTGGCAGACAAAACAGTGCACTGCATCTCTGTCTCACATACAAGTACTTTCATGCACAGACAAGGTAAACATACATACACGTTTTTCCCGATCCTCTCATTCACCACAATAAGAATCACACTGCAGATGGATGGAAAACTCAATACCACATAGACCTGTCCTATTCTCTGAAAACTAAAACAATTTATGCGATTCTGTAATCCTTGGGTGAATTATTGACCTTTGCTTCAGCAGCAGCGCACAAGAGACTGCACTGTTTTCTCTCCTACTCAAACACAGAGTCAGACACAAACACAAACAAATGCATGCACTCATTCGATGCTGCAGGGGGAGATGCACAGGATATCCTACTCCTCTACAATTTGGTACTTTATGAAACATTACCTCACACCTTAATATCATAATACACTGCATAATGCATGCACACTCAACAGTCCAGACAGGCAAATTACCTGGAAGTGCAGTGAGCTGTGTTGGACTGTGCCAGTGTGCCGTATAGCACAGCTAGTAGCAGAGTGGTTGGTGTGAGGTTAGGTTAGGTGGCCTGGGCCGCAGCTCCAATCAACTAGGGTAGAGCCAGAGGCGGCAGCGTGATGGGTACTGGAACAAATTTGAAGGGAAAAGAGACTCATGGTCCTGCAGTCCCAGCTTGAGCTGACTCCACATCGGCCTGACACAAGGAGCCTGCATGTCGAGAGAGAAATGAGACACATGAAGACTTTATGGTTAAACAAAGGAGAAGAGAAGGTGAGAGAAAAGGGCTGAAAGAGACTTTGAGAAAAAAAGAAAAAGGGAAGTGGCCTGTGTGTAAGTGTTTGTGTGCGTGTGTGTTTGAGTGTGCATATGTGGTCAACATATGCTCATGCAAGTTTTAGCTGCGATGCTCAGTGCTTCGGACAGACGCTCACAGAGAAAATAAACAATACAGCAGTTTGTACAAATTTACATATATACAAACTCATATACTGCATATGCACATGCACACAAATTATACAGTATGTGCAGTGGTATATACACTCTGAAAGAAATCCATCCATATCCATACAGCATGCTTATGTGATTCACACACTTACAATGCATACTGTACACACAAACACACACACACAAGGTCAAGTCTCACACTATGTGTCAGATGGTCCACTGTCCTCCCCAACTCTTATTTCTGCTAGGGGGTTTTCTTTAGAAACGTGCCACCAGAGTCAACTTGCTGTGTCAGCTGGATCTCTGGCACGAGTGCATATTTGTTTGTCTCTATTTGTTTGTCTCAATTTCAATACATTAAACAGCCAAACTGAGCTTTATTATGAAACATAAAGTAGTCAAATAAATAACCTGATACAATGCTTCCATAGGGATCTCTAATTCCTTTTTTAGGCTTAATTACAACTTGTAAAGCATTATGTTAATTAAATGAGGCCGGTATGCATGTGCCCTGATAAAAAAAAATAAAAAAAATCCTCCTACGCTGCCTTTTGAATTGGTGGAGATTTGAAAAAGCCACTCTTAAAACGGTTCTTCACTTTGGAGATGTTTTGGAATATTTGCCCGTGTGGCTTGATCAAACAGCTCATAGTGAATTATCAAAGTAAAAGCCCCCTTCACTCAGATGCTGCTTTTCCAATCCATGCATTATTATGGAAAGGGCCCTCTTCAAACGAAAGCTTTCTAAAGCTATAGAAAGAATAGCACTAGATACATGGTAGGGAGGAGAGAGGTGTTCATCTCAAAGGAACATTATCACAGAGGAAATGCAAAGACTTATCAGTTTGTTCCGCGTAAAAGGTTTGAATTTATTTTACATCAAAAAGGCCTGTACCGACGATTCAAGGTAGCTGTACTTCGTAAATATTTGCTTATGTTTACTGCAGTGTTGTAGAGCTATTTGTAAATTTAGGAAGACAGACCTCTTGTCTCTTGTATTAGTCATTGTGGACTATCACTGACATAAAATGTTTTAAGCAGAACAGAAATTATTTAAGGCCATTTAGACCTGATTGAGGGCACTGTCTGTCTCTGCTGCCCTTGCTACTGTTTTTATCATCAATTCTAAACACTATGTAAAACATTTCTGCACGAAGACTTATTCAAATTGGTCACAGTTGAGTACTTTACCCTTCTCTGAACTCCAGTTAAACTCAGATTGTTTACAGGCATTAAGTAAAACCTGGGTTTCAATCTGTCCCGCCTCGTTTTTCATGCCATCTCGCATCTCTCCATCTTCCCCTGTACGCTCTAAAAAAAAATCTAAATGGCAGCACAGGCATTCAGTGTATTGTGAGTGAGCTCAAAGTTGGATGAGTTCAATTGTCAGTGCCCCCACATGTGGGATTTTTTAGAGTAGCCTCCTGCTATTTTAATTTGAATAATGCAACTGTCAAATGGTTTGGCTTGGAGCCATTACATTACTTGCTCTATTCCACTTGTCTATTGTATGTAGGTCTATTCTCCGCTGTTGTACCCCATTCAACCATCTGAACAAAAGAAATGATACAGTACATATAATAAAACATTTCTGATTAAGTAGGCTCCAAACATGTACTGAGACAAAAATAAATAATTAATTAAGAGACCCTGAATATTCTTACTCTTGCCACTTTCTGCCAATATTGATATTTACATCTGCACTTGTGGTGTGATATTTTGACTGACATGTCTAACAAGACTGTAGAGCATCATTCATTTACTTAGCATCATGTCAATTTCCCACCAATTAACTTGCAAAAAATTTCCAAATAAACACACCATTTTCCATTGGCATTTTTAGAAATTGCAAAATTGCTACAAGCTGCTTAGGCAACATGGTTCCCTGATCATTTAAAGGCCAAAGTGTCTTCTCATAAGACAGTGGTATTTGAAATATTGTGATCAGTGATTTGAATCTTTGGCTGTAACTCAGGGACACCAAGGGGGACACCACAGGGTTGCAAACTTCCACCAGTGTTGCTACTAACCTGTGATAAAACTGGACTAAAAGACTTAATTTGTCAATTCATAACCAAAGCTTAAAAAAGTTGCATCCATACAGTTTAGTTGGATCACCTTGAAAAATGGATTCACACTAAAGATATTGCCTTAGACTGGTTGAAGTCATACAAACACATCTTTACTTTCTTTATAATGGCCCTAGTTTGCTGGGCCCTCTGAGTTGTAGTGTTCCTTTTTGTTGTTTTTATAATTTCTTCTATAGGATGTAATACTCTGAAACACAACATTTGCTTATGCAGATGGCACTCTGTCTTGAATTTCTAATATCTTCACAAATCAAGTCTTGGAAGACGAAACTAAAAAACTCTGCAGCCAAATGAAAATATATCAGATATAAATAGTGTGTGTGCTTCACACTTTTTTTTTAAATCACTATTCTTTTTCCACATACCGTAGTTACAGCCAGAAACATTGTTCCAATTCTCATTTGTGCTGCAAGTTTAGGAGATTATGGTGTGCACTGACCTTGTTCATATACTGTACAGAATTTGAAATAATTAATATTTTGTCAACTATGGAGTGCGCAAAAAACACCTGTTTGTGAAACACTAGATGCTGGAGAAATCACACTTGGCATATAATTTTTTTCTCTCATCAACATATTAAAACATATTATTAAAAGTGCCATCATGTTTCATTGTGAAATATAGTATTTTTTCAATTTCATTTTCAGTGCATCAGTATCTAAAATACTGTTTCGTCCAGTCATGCTTCCTCCAACTGTGTCACATCTCAAAAATGTCTTTGCTCTCTTACGCTAATCTTGAGAAGGTCATACATTAATATATACCATCATCTGTTGATTATTGTATTATTTCTATTCAGGGTTAAGCCAAGAACAATTTCATGCCTTTTGTTAGTACAAAATGCATCCACAAGTATTAAAACCAATACAAAGAGCTTTGTTCTGGTGTCTTTTTTTGTTACTACTTCTATTTAAAACACCACAATATTTTTTTCTTGTGCTGTGAAGAAAAAAATCTGAACATGTTTTGTTTCAGCTTTGTGATTTCAACACCTGAGGCTAATTAAGCTAATTCTCTTAGGGTAAAAATAAACACACAAAAACTGTAGTAGCTGACAATCTGTTTTGCATTTGCAACTTACTGCTTAGGATGTAAAAGAACAGGACAATGGTTCACAACCTACATGAATTGCAGTGACGGCACAATGAACTCTGACAGCTCTCTTATCGTGCAACACTACCTACCCATGTAAGTGCATTTATTGGAAACACGGGAAGTGAGGCTAAAGAAAGCCGTGATGAATGTGAAATGTCAAACTCTCATGCATCAAGAGCAAAAGTGCTAAATGGAGGCAGACAGAAGAAGTGTGTGTGTTGTGTGTCTGTGTGACACTTTCTCTGGAATCCCCTTACTTTATGCTGACATGAAGAGTCACACATTGTAATAAGTGTTACAAAGGTTAATGAGGTGCCTTATTAAGTGACCCATTCCCTGGAAGAACTTTCACCTCTAACTCAGATGGGAAAAATAGACTCATAGACATACATTTAGATCTAGATTACAGTGAAAAGTTGGCAAATCGCACCCTACACCTCAACCCTCCAACACATATGCGCATGCGCAAACACATACACAACACCCTATAGGGTCACACCTAAGGACATTTAAGGGAAAACAAAAAAATACTGGTTGAATTAACTGAGTCACACAAGTACAGTCTACAGTCTTGAACATAATTGAATCATTTAACTTAAAGAAGGATTTCAATTGAATTGCACTGAAAGTTGCACAAGAATGGCTTCTTCCTATTAACTTTCTTGTCTCTGCAGCTTAAACTTTTAGTAACTTGAGCTATGATTCACCCTAGTTGACCAAATGAAAAAGGCCAGAATAGTGTTAGCAAGAAACTTCCAGCATACAGAAAGTGCATCACATTAACCTAGTAAGGTAATAAGGTTGCTTTATGCTAATAAGGCATCATACCTTACGTAATATGATCCATATGACTTTTACAAAAAAAAACAACAACTAATTTTCTGATTTCCGCCCTTCTTAGGTAAAGATTGGTTCATGTAACCAAAACTACTTTGTAACAAGTGGAGAAAAAGTGATGCCATTTACACTCTTATATTCAGTTAAAATCCAATTTAGACTGATTTTATTGTCACTGTACAACAAAATTTAAATACAATCCTTAAGTGCAAGGAAATATATAAATCTACAAGGAAATAAATACATCTACTGAAAGTAAAAACAAATCTATAAAATTCAATTGTGATTCAACACACTTTCAGCTAGCTATTTATTTTTGGGTTGGGCTCATTGAAATAAAATTGGTTTTGCTGATTGCATTTTTACTGGACCGCGTTGGAAAATAGGTTGGCACTAAAGATATCGCATTAGACTGGTTTAAACCATACTCAGAGAGAGCTTTCTTTGTAATGCCTTGAGTTTGCAGGGCCCACTGATTGTGTTTGTATAAAGCTTACACTAGATCTGTCTATCTCCACACACAATATTCATTTTTGCAGATGACACTATGTTGTCTTTTTAAATCTAATGTCTTTCACAAATCAAGTGCTGGACAACCCAAAACTCTGCAGTTAAATGAAAACAGAAATTGTGTTTCACACTTTCCATTTTGTCACTATTCTATTTCACAGTAGTTACAGCTAAAAACATTGCTCCAGTTCTCAGCAGCATTGTTAGGATATTATTGTGTGCCTTCACCTTGTTGATATACTGCACAGTCTTGGAAATAATTCATGTTCTATAGGAGTGTACAAAAGCAACAACACAGTATGTGAAATATAAGATGCTGGAGAAATCAGAATTAGTACGCACATTTCTTCTGGACATCGGATCAACAAAATTTTACAACAGCAACACTGCATCAAAATTTAATATGTCAATGTAGAGTTTCCACTAAACATTTCCAACCTTGCTATCTTATCATTGATCTAAACAATTGGTGATGCTAAATTTCCAGCCAGGTGCAATTGTATTGATTGTAGAAGCAGAGAGCCCAACATCTAATCTGTCAGACTACAACAGAAGACCATTTATAAAACATGATGGAAATACGGCATTTATGTTTCGTGCATTCATTCGAGTCTCCTCTTCAGCCCATACAGATTTGATAATTTCATCTGTTGCCAATTCACATCTCTTCAGTAGAATAGAGATTTGAGTGACTTTCAAGTCACATACTTAATACATAAGTGTGCCATGATTTATTTGTCTGTTTCCATTGCACTTTGTTGCATTAAGATTTAATCTATGCACTTACTGTTCCACTTCAGCCTAGTGTAAAAACAATTATGCTAGGCATTTCCTAGCATAAATGCTAGGCATTTAGGTGGATGGAAAAGCAGTGTGTGAGTGGCTAGTTCGACAGACTCCTCACACACATAAAGTAGTTACACTTGGGTGGGAAAAAAAGATTGCTTATGCATCTTGTAGACAAATACACCTCTTCAACATCTGTCTCAGCAATCAAATTGATCCATTCAAATGCTTTTTGGACTTGTTAACATTTTCGAGACATTTAGACACACTTTTTAAAATAAATTATACCAGTGCAATTCACTTTAAGGTTGTGTGCAAAGTGTACATGGGGTCAGTGTTGACTGTTGTTGGGAGCAAAGTCAGAGTCAAAGTGACTCAGCTTTGAGAGAGAGCCATCTCTTGTCAACATAAACAGGTTATTTTAACCATTTGAACAAACAGCTGATGCTGTGCTTTTCAACATCATTTTCTACTATGCAACATTTCTTTAGTGCAGCTTGAAAATGAAAATACCATAAAGAAGAAAAAATGTTCCAAACACCCAAAGATATTCTGTTTATTCTGTCTTTTTTTCTCTTTTGGGCTGCTCGAGAGTGAATCACCCTGGAACTTGAAGTGTGCTTTTGTTAGCATCTACAATCTGATACTGCGAGATCTTGTTACCAAATACTATTCTGTATTTCTCAGCCTATATGCACATTGGATACACTGCATCTCATGTATTCATAATACGAAAAAGGAATACTTCACTGAGTTTTCTCTTCACTTTTCTCAGAGATACAGAAGCAGTCTCCTTTCCTTTTGGCACTTATATATTTAGGTGTGTGTAAAAAATTGCATTTAAAATCTGTATAGGGTCTCCAATCTCTAAAAGATCTCAAAGCTAAGAAGTTGTGTTGCAAGAAAGTTTCCTCCAAAACACATTTTGCTCATCATTGTAGGAGCTCTACAGTAACTATCTCAGAGGAGCAGGTGTGTTTCGAAGCAACTGTTGTGATTGTCATCTATTATAGAGAAGCCAAAAATGCCCAAAGATTGCAAGCACTCCTTCAGAATAGAGGATACTGGAAGCAGGGCGCACACACACACACACACACACACACACACACAGAAGGTCCCATGCACATTTATATGCATGCTTCCAGTTTGGTTTTGCATTCATTTTTTACACCGCAATCTGTTGAGCTATGTCTACAGGGTCCTATCTTTAAATAATAGATGTATTAAAAAATGGAGCATTTCTACCACTGTAAAAGTCCATGAATAAATCACGATTATGAACATACACCCATGTGTATGTGTGTGTGTGTACTGACGTATCACTACATCAGCGCTAGCACAGCTTGTGCACTCCCTATTAACAGTCCTGTTTACAAGCTTTTTGTGTTGTCATCACACTCTGTTCCTCTTTGCTGCAATTGATTTTTGTCCCCATTCATCATCCATTACACTTAAGTTTGGTGTGGTGTTCAAACTCAAATCTTTTACAAATGAATGATTATTTTAGTGGTACTGAAAGACTACCAGAAGAATATAGCCCTGAAATAAATGCAGTTGGTCTACTCCAACGGATCTCATTGGAGTAGATGTGTCATTACTTAATTTTATAGTTCTGCAGAGAATGAGTTAAATGGGCAAATTATTGCTATATACTGATGCTAATTTGTTTTGTTCTCAGCAATTCTATCATTATCTTTATTTAAACGTTTGTTATAAAATTAGTCTCACATTCCCTCTAATTAACATTTCTCTAGGAACAAGACAGTGTAATCCAAACTCTGATCACACATTATAGCTCTATGGGTGCTTATTAAACTTAGCCATTTGGTGAGGCATTTGCATACATAATATTACAACACTGTAGATGATATAATGTCTTGTAGTTTCTAAATATTTGATAATTTGACACAGATGTGGTATTCCAACCCCAAGCTTAAGTTCTTTATTGTGTACATGTCCATTTAAATGAATTAGCTGCTGCTTCTCAATACACCCCTCCATAAGTCCACTGCACCATCCATCTTCATTCATGCGCCTACATGTGGTTCCAGCTGGCAAGAGGTCAAAGGTGAAATGCCATTGAGATTGACATTTCACCTACTGCTGTGATGATGTATCACTCCAGCAGTGCACAGATGTACAGAAAAGACAGATGAAAGGATAGAATAGTGACGCATGTCTGTGTAGCATCAGCCAACATCAAACAAAATCCACGTGTTTTGGTTCCGCAGTGTGTGTTTAATCCTGCATTCCTCTCAAAATCAAAAGTCAGAAATTCCCATTGGTAGGCTGTAACTGTGTCTTCTGTGTGATCCACTGCTCTGCTTTAGAAAGATCAAATGCTTTTCTCATTGCAGCATTGTTCCACTTTGGTTAGAATTTCTGATGTTATGATACTTTGCTTTAATACAGCTTTACCACACAGGACGCCACACAGTCTGTGTGGCGTCTTTGAATCTTAGAAGTAAATGGGCACCTAATAGTGAAATCACTTCATGTTTAAAGTTAAATATCACTACATTTATAATAATGTATGATTTTTCTTTTTGACTGCAGATGTTCATTCTTGATTTAACTGGCTCAGGCACATATTTGTCACATGACCTACCTACCTCCCATCCATCCCACCTCATACCAAATATGCCATGCCTAAGTCAGTTACAATTGCTAAATGAAGACCTATAAGATACAGTCAGAAGACCAGTAATTGAACATTTTACTTTTTATTTATGCTTGAATTTCCGCCCGATATTTCAAAGAGAAGTGAAATTTAATTGAATTAGAGGGCAGAGGTAACAGAGTTGTCATAGCCCAACTAAAAGCAGGACAAAAGATGAAAACCACATGAATGAATTAACTGTTTATTTTACATACTGTAATGCAAAGGAAAAACTAACACATGACCAAACAACCAAACCACATGATGGAAGCCGGGGGAGGGAGACTGGCTAATTGCCACCAGCATTTATAAAGCAGCCAGATCACGTGAGATCAATACCACTGATGGCCCAACTCCGAGGAGGTTGTCACACAAGGGCACTTATTCACTGGAGACCAGCAGGTCAAGGAGGTCTCTGATAAGCAGTTAGAAGCGATCGCAAACATATAGCACTCCCCACTTTCACTGACACTTCAAGATCAATCTGCAGCAAACTTACTATTAGAGACTGCTAAGAAAACCTGATGGGAGAAAGCTCCAGTAACCAGATGAACACCTTAAATCAAAACAGACAATGGACGATGGACTTACCAAAGAGAAACAAGGGCTAAGGAACTAGAATATTGCTCTTTTCGCAAAGGAAACGACTAAATTCATATATGATACTGAACAAAGGTTATAATTCTGAGAAAATACAGAATAAACAGTTACAGTATATGCACTTTATTTTGATTTTATTTGGATTTGAATCCTCCATTGTCACAGGAAGTGGCAACACCACAAACTAAACTGGGCCAACTAGCCTGAGACTAAATGTCACCTCATTAATGTGGTTAATTTGATCCTGGAAGATTCCCCCATTTTTGTCACAACCCGGCTGGTTAAAGCAAGTACTCCAAGATTAATAGACTTGCTGACTGCCTCCAACTTTTATACAGCAGCCAGACCACTGAGCTCTATATCCACCCACCAGGCTTCTGATGTCAGAGGCGTGCCCATAGAGGGTCATCACAGAATTTGAGCAACATGAACACATTTGTTAAATATTTTAGGTGAAAATATATAATAACCAGTAAAATAAAGAAAGCAGCAGCACTTTAGACTGACAGTTGTGTAGCATACACTTTGTTCCATATGCAATGAATGTCAGAGCAGCAAAAACACGTTCAGACTTCTGTAGCTGTAGACTACAGCATATACATACAGATGAATGCTCTCACACTGCCCGCATTAGGTCATCACAGGGTGACACACCAACTAAGATGTCTGCAGCATGGCTGTCTGACAGGGTAGAACAACAGAAAGTAACACAATCTCAACAGTAAAGAAGAGAGCAGGCTTCATGCTGACTGACACCTCACCTGTACTACAACTTACTCCCTGTGGTTTGCACTTATCCTTATTTTTTATTTTTTAACTTCAGCATTCTTTCAGCACAAGAACTCCAGTGCCCCCGAGTATTAATTATTTGTAAAGCCTGCGCTCTGATCTACAGTCTCATGTTAAGATTTGCATGGATGGTGCAAGGCAGGCATGTCTAATCCTTTGCCACAGAGAATTCGGCCTCTTTATATAATAAGGAGCATGAAGAAAATTGACACACACACACACACAGTTCAGTGGTGTATTACTTTAGTTGTTGGTCAGATTTTCTCCAAATGGTTTAAGATACAGAACTCTGCAGCTGTAATGAAAGATTCAGATCAGATTTTGGGGCTTTTTAGCCATTATCAAACTTTGGGGTTTGGCAGTGGATCATTCAGAGAGAACAAAAAGATTTACTGATGAACCTACATTATTCACACACTCTGGGACACTTTGAGGCCTTAAAGTAAGGCACGATCCTCCGCCTAGAGTCATGCCTCAATTAGACACTAACTTTAAATTAAATTACCATTACTGAAATCCCAAGGTCACTGTGGCTCTTGGCCGAGGGATTTTAAGACCTATTTTATCTGTGAATCTTTGAGATATGTCATTTGAAGCTTAATAGAGGAGGCTGGGGATTTGGAGGATAGGTGTAATTAAATGCTGCAGTCTAGTGATAACCATTACCAGATTTAAATGTGACTAGTCTTAGAGATTTTACAATAGTTTTATTCTTTAAACTAGATGTTTGAGAATTTTATCTCGGACTAATAATGCTATTCTCTTTCTGTAAGGCAACTCAAATTTGAACCTGTGGTGTTTAATAAATGCATAAGTCAATAACTGCCTTTTGCTTTAGTGTTATTGTGCTCTCATTTGTACTGAAGGACAAGCTTTGCACAGCACAGGCGTTAATCCAGGGGATGCACAACATAGCAGAATACTGTGTTATAAATCCCACAATGTGCTACAAGGTAACTGAGAGCTCAAGGGTAGCAATACATTTACTCCCACTACTTTACTGTGTACAGTAATTCTACTTTACTACTCTAAGCATGCTAGTTTGCATCCATGCCATTCAGAAAACACCCCATTATTCTAACTATATGTTTACATCCCTTAATTCCATTTTTGTAAGATTTTTCTACAGACAGGGCTTTCATCTCATGAGCTCATTTTAGCATTTTTTCACAACCCTAAGCCATTTGTAGCACTTTCCGGCACAGTACTGGTGTAGTTTGGAAACTCATCCACAGATGTACCTTTGCTTGCCTGGAATCAAACCCCACCAGGCTCCTCTCAATATATTCTCCCACTCTAAGACTGTCTCAATTAGGAAGTACTATAGCTACTCCCCAGGCATCGCAGTTAATAAGAGAGTTCTCTTAATCTTAGCTTTAGTCTTACTTGCCTGCTTAAATAGGGGGCATAAGCAACAACGAAAAAGTGGATTTCTTTCAATTACATTCTTTCAGTTATTCAAAAAAGGCTTTGTCTCAGTATTTGAACTAGCCTGGCTTAGAATCAATTCTCTCTTCCCACAGAGGAAATACGGGTGTATTTGAATATAGCTAAAGGAAGCATCTCTCATGAGCTGTAGAGGTCTCTTGGTGGCACTTATTGTTTCACAGTGGGGGCTTTGATTGAATTTAACCAAATGCTTATTGGGAGGGAAGCAGAATGGAGCCAAGCTGTGACCAAAAACAATGCAAACTGTTTGTCGCTGTCAGTGGTGCTGAATCAAGAATTGTGTGTTACTGTCCATCATCCTGCATGTGTTTTGTCATTGTTCATGGGTCTGAATTAAGCACTTGCATCACTGTCCGTGGTGGTTGAGTAAAAGATTTCTAAGACCACTGATTTGCAGACCACTGCAAATCAAGACCTTGTCATGGCCAGCCCAATCTCCAGACCTGAACCCCATTGAAAACCACTGGAATGTGATCAAGAGGAAGATGGATGGTCACAAGCCATCAAACAAAGCTGAACTGCTTGAATTCTTGTGCCAGGAACGGCATAAAGTCACCCAACAGCAATGTAAAAAACTGGTGGAGAGCATGCAAAGAGGCATGAAAGCTGTGATTGCAAATCAGGGTTATTCCACCAAATATTGATTTCTGAACACTTCCTAAGTTAAAACATTA
>JAUMHL010000013.1:7314969-7374359 GCA_032362345.1 Sandelia bainsii
GTGCATTCAAAAGTTTAGGGAAGGTCACATTAAGTTCACCTGTAAAGGTTATAGTGCATTTTAGGTTCATCTTGAAAAGCCGAATACCCCTAACTTTTTGTGAGTAGTGTATACTTTATTATTTACTCATTAATTTACATCTCAGGAGACATAACTAATGATTTGGCATTTTGTTTCTCTCTGTTATAGAATATGAAAAATGAAAAGCCCTGCTCTCTTCCAGTTCAGCTAATCTACTCACTGATGAAACATTATTTACTCCCAGCACATGAATCACCACAAATCCCAAACAGCCATGCCTTACTGTATTTTGAATGCTGTCTGCGCACACTGAGCTGAACATGCTGATGTGAAAACAAGCTTAACACGACTCCTGACCTTTCTGTAATGACCCGTGGAGTATTTCAGTCTCTCAAAGCCTCCTGCCTCTGAAGCCCTGGGAGAAAGTACTTCTCCCTAAGATGAGTGTGCACATCTGGAGGAAAGCAGAGCAGAGCTGATGTGGCATGTGTTCGCTCCCCACCCCCTTGCCAAAATAAAAAAATAAAAAATAAAAGTCTCAGTGGGGGGATTCGGATGCCAAGGGCGAAGATTTGCTGTTTGATTAGAAGATTTTCTGCAAACTGCTTGAGAGGTTTTGATTTAGCATCAAGGTTAGTTGTTTCTGTCCTGTTCATACACTCGCCAAACACTGTATGTTTTAATCATTTGAGAAAGGAGAAAAATAAGTCTTCAAATGAAAGCCTGAGGGAAGGTCAAGCAGATTTTCCAACAAAAAAACATGGTGGCTTACTGAGATAAAATCCCAAGCTTCTTTAAATATGTCTTCTTAGTACAGGATTAAATAACAATCCAACAGGTTTCTACTATTATGATTCTACTATTCTATAGTTCAACATAACATTTACATTTACTGCAGTTGACATAGAATATGTCAAATCATGTAATTTGGTGCCACATATCACTGGTGATATAATAATAAACAATAATGCTCACTTAGAAATCTCCACCAGGTCTGAGTGGCAGAATGGGAGAAGGAAATTGCAAGCAATCTTGTAGCTCAACATCACAGCCTGATTGAATGCTATTGATTGGCTTTAGTGTCTTTTTCTCTCTCTATGGGGGCTGCACCATGCAAACAATGATTATAAAAAGGCAATCACAATGACACTATCTGAATCATTGGATTTAATGAAGCTGCATAATTATCTCAAAGATGGAGCATAACAGTCACTCCTGATTGTCAATAACAATATTAGAGCAATCGTATAGTGTAATAAATTGAGAAAAACTTCAGGAAAACACTATAGTGGAGAAAAGACAACAATAACACTACATAGATACAACCATAAAACTATCAGGTCCCAAGTTGACAATTCGCCTCAATACACACACACTAATCGTTTAATATTTTCACAAATACATTTGAGCTCCATTGCCTTTTAATGTAAAGTAATTGTATAATATTTTGATCACAAGCAGCTTCTACAACGATCAAGCATCTTAAGATGATAAATATTAAAAAAGGTAACAAAGGATCAGACAGTGGTGGAGTGCCCTGTGCTCAATTACTATTGTGCT
This sequence comes from Sandelia bainsii, assembly GCA_032362345.1. Classification (NCBI taxonomy): domain Eukaryota; kingdom Metazoa; phylum Chordata; class Actinopteri; order Anabantiformes; family Anabantidae; genus Sandelia; species Sandelia bainsii. Next base: position 7,316,551 of record JAUMHL010000013.1, read on the forward strand.
GTCAGTTAAATGGACATAAATAACATAATAGTACTGTACAATATAATGTCTCCTGTGGCTGATATTATATATGAGACTATTAGATTAATGCTGATGCATCAAAGTGTAGGCAGCATTTTATTGTTGTACCTGCTTGAAGTTAAACTATTTTTAACTATAGTGTTAAGGAATCTGATCTACTAGCTTCTAAACGAGAGATCTGGCAATTCCAAAGGGTCACAGAACAAAATCTTAAGGGTTGTGGGATGATTCATACAGCACGGAAAAGGACACAAATATTAATTCATATTTGTTTGAACTTTACTTCCATTTTGTGGTATTTTATAGCATAAAATGAATACTTTCACCAGATTTCAGAAAGAAGCTGCTTTAATAAAGTATTTCATAAGAAATTTAAGTATTAGAGGAATGAAATAAATCAAAAGCAACAATTATGAATTAATAGATTGATAGATAGATATATTTAAATTTCTTATGAAATACTTTATTAAAGCAGCTTCTTTCTAAAATCTAGTGAAAGTATTCATTTTATGCTATAAAATACCACAAAATGGAAGTAAAGTGCAAGTGCCTCAAAACTTCAATAGAGTGCTTGAGTAAATGATCTTGTGCCTGCTATTGAGCTTTATGGATTTTTATTATTGTGTCCTGGTTTGTGTTTTGTGCTATTTTGTAAGTATCCTGTTGTTGTGCTTTACGTACCTGTATAAAGGTCCATCTATGGATAGACTTTGCAAACATACATAAGCTTTAAATGCAGCAGTATATGATGTACAGCATGTACAAGTATATATACAACAGTATGTGATGTACAGTATTTAAGTATATATGTTGACCATATTAAAATAAACACTGAATAAATAAATATATTTGTTCACCTTGTCTGCGTGTTTAGCTCAAGCTCCAACTGTATGCCCGGCAACTATGGATGTAAGGGGTGTATGAGCTCCACTGGTGCTGCATCACACTAATGCAACTCGACAGTATCTGCATCACATCGTGATGCTGAGCCCCATGCAATTATTCCTTGGGATACATTTATATTCATAATCCAATTAGTTTTGACTCCAAGATAAGGGCCTTTTTTCTCTGATACAAATATGATTTATCCTGTTTGGGGATTATATCAGAGTCTAAATGTTTGGCCTATGAGGAGTAAGTTGAGCTAAAATTGAAGAATTGTTTATCTGTTCTTTTTCTTTTAGCTGAAACAAGATGCTCAAGTGTGACTAGCCACGTCATATTACACCCCCCACCTGCTACAGATAACAGCATGCACTTGTACATATGATACATGCGTGCAGGTTGCACATGCTCATCATGCGCAACCAAATCAGCAGGGGTCTTCTCCAACTCCATCTTCTACATTAACACCCCAGCCGCCCACGTGCACCCACACACGTATCCAACATTCAATTAATTAGTGTGAACGAGTGATGTGCCCTTGGCTCAGCCGCATGACCGTCCGCCTCAGCCTCTGTTTGCTTTTTGCACACCGGGGACCCGGATTGACTATTGGTTACTTAGCTTAGCTCGAACACACACGCGGCACGCTTTGATCTGGCCCACAGCAGGATGTCGCACCAATTTGATAGACGCCAAACAAAACATCCATTAAACACAACAAGTGCGTCACGGATGCAGGAGAACAGCAAATCTAACCCTGAAGGTGATTCAAGGGTGGACAGAAAAGAAACAGAGGCACAAAGTTGTATTACTGTCACTGGTAAAAATAAAGTAATCAGAGCTTTTAAGTGTCAGTTAAAGTAGTAGCAACATACACTTAAACTACCACAAGTAAAAGTACTCATTATGCACTTTTAATTTCAGAATAATATACAGTCTGTTTTAGAATTGGATTGTAATTGGTCCATGAATGTGAATGTTAAACTAGTCTGTACCACTGGATAACTTATTCTGTAATGCAGCACAATGCATTTGTTGCTCATAAATTATAACTGTTTTAGAAATTTGAAATTGCAGTAACAAGCCAGTAACGGTGTCAGAAAAATATAATGGAGTATATCATTAAATGTAAATATTCATTTAAAGTACCTCCACAGTACACTTAACTACACCACTGATTATTCTTGTGCTTTTAGACCTTTAAACTGTAGAGGTCACATGTTGCCAAGGCAAATGTAAATGTCCTATGTACGCTGAGAGTAGTAGTGTGCAATTCCACTCTCTACACACAGATCAGTCACAACATTAACACCACCAGGCGGTGTTAATGTTGTGGCTGATCTGTGAGGTCCGCTTGGGAAAGATGTGATTCTAGCCATGATCCACAAGTGTCAGAACACACAGTGACTGATCAGTGTAGACAGACAAAGTGGTTTGACAAAAGAAATCAGACAGATGCAGATGAAAAACACACGATTAGACAGACCAAAAAAGAACAAATGAGAAGATAAAACAGCCAAAACAACAGACAGGGACACTAGTTGACAGGCAACAGCAGAACAGCAGGCAGACAGATCAACAGACAGACAGGTGGGTAGGGAGAAATCAGAACCAGTCAATGGACTATAATGGGGATGCTTTACAGCTATATGTAGGTGGTCTTAATGATGTTTTGCTTATTGCAAGTACTGCTGATGCTTTACTGGAATCTCCCGACTCCCTTTGATTGGTCTCTTGTTGCACTGTGTGTGTGTGTGTGTGTGTGTGGTTTCTGCAAAAAGTGATGTCAGAAAGAGAGGGTAGTTAACTTAGCATCCCATTTTCTATCCTACTCAATTTCAACTGAGCACTGCAGATGGAGGAGGAAGAGGTGGTGGGGGATGGAGGTGGGGATAACTACCACAACTCTCCTGTGCAACCCCTCCTTCATCTGATGTAACACTCACAAACCGCGGAGTTTAACACAAATCGATAGGCGATGGGACTATGTTCCAACCACTTCCCCTTTTCTTTTTTTTCTTACAGTTGTAGATCTATTTTTGCAAAGGATTTTTTATCTTGAGAAAAAAAAAAAATCAAATACAACAACGTCACGCACACATGCGCATATAGGGTGCCACACTGACGCATCGTTTGTTGTATAGTCAACTGTTTTTGCTGGACTGAGGCATGCCTGTAGCGGATAATTGTTTTTACCGCATTCAACAGTGTTTTCAAACCAAGGGGAGAAAGTCAAAGCTGTAAGAGCGCAGGCTTGTAGCAGTAACGGACAGAGATGCGCCAAAGTAACGCAGTTGATCCTTTAAGACTGGGGCTAATTTAAGGCATTGAACTGAGGTATCACGAGCTTAATGTAAAATCTCACCAGTGTTTTCGACGATGCCGACTTGGACACTTTTGCCATGGAGCTGCAAGCTTTAAGAGTCAAAACAAGAACTGACAGCCTTCTATGGTGGCAGAAATCTGTTTTGGCGCATCTGGTGGGAAATTACCTACACACGGAAACCTAAAGTGTGATTTAAAAAAAAAAAAAGAATCTCGCCTCTATATGTGGATTGATTTTTTCTGCTCTCTCCTCTCAGCATTCCCTCAGTCAGTCGACGGATTTTTGCCATTACAGCTCAGTAGAGGGTGTCAGATCTTTCTTAGAGCATCGCGCTAGGATGAGCACAGTCTCCGCGTTCCTCTTTTTGTGATCGCCACAGAAAAAAGAGGGGAGGAAACGGCGCAAACGAGCGAGGCGAGACGCCGACGGTTGTGATGGGGGGATGCGGGTGTTCTGCAGCGGTGGAATCGCCTCTAAAGCTCCAGCGCAGGGTGTAAATTCAGCACCAGGGGAGAGGGAACAGCTCCCGACGCCGCAACCCGCAGCACGACTGAAGAGAGAGAAAAAAGGCACAGATTTGGTCTCTTTTTTTTTTCTGCCAAGGTCAGTCTTAAACGAACTGAAAGAGCCAAAAGATGTGTGGGACTCTACTGTCGCTCGCTGTTTTTGATTTTTATCATCAACGCGCGGAGGCTGTGAGGATTCAGTCGATGTGAAAGAGACGTTTATGTGGTCATATTCAAACTGCAAGTCTGGACACAAGAGCAGGTTAGATGCAGCATGGATCTGTTCTAAAAAAACTGCCTTCTTCTCCCTTAATGCGTGCATCTCCTTCTTCATTCTTCTGATTGATGTAGACTAAATTCACAGCTCGTATGTCTTGAAACCGGGAATGAATTGTTCACGTTGAAAAATGCTGCTTTGGATTGTTCTGCTGAATGCGGCTCTTTGTGTTGCTAGTGGAAATGTTACAAGGGACGTTTGTAAGGAGCAGATATGCTCTTGCAACGAGGTCGAGGGAGATCTGCACATAGACTGCGAAAAAAGGAGCTTCACCACTCTGCAGCATTTGACTGGCCCGAGCTCGCAGTTTTATCACTTGCTGTTACACGGGAATTCTTTATCCAGGCTATTTCCCAATGAGTTCGCCAACTTTTACAATGCTGTGAGCTTGCATTTGGAAAACAATGGTTTGCACGACATTGTCCCCGGCGCCTTTCTGGGACTGCAGCTGGTGAAAAGGCTGCACATCAATAACAATAAGATAAGATCATTCAGGAAGAGTACATTTCTGGGGTTAGACGACTTGGAATACCTCCAAGCTGATTTCAATCTACTGAGGGATATTGACCCCGTTGTTTTCAGGGACCTAAATAAACTTGAAGTGTTAATACTTAACGACAACCTCATCAGTGCGCTACCTATAAACGTGTTTCAACATGTGCCCATTACGCATCTCGACCTGCGGGGAAACCGAATCAAAACGTTGCCTTATGAGGGGATCCTTGAACAAATACCGGGCATTGCGGAGGTTTTGTTGGAGGACAACCCGTGGGACTGTAACTGCGACCTGGTTTCTCTTAAGGAATGGCTGGAGAACATACCGCGTAACGCGCTTATTGGGAGGGTGATATGCGAGGCTCCCACCAGGCTGCAAGGGAGCGACTTAAACGAGACGTCAGAAGAGGATCTGTGTCCTTCACAGAGCGGTGGCGTGGATGCCAGCCTGGTCGCCCCTCCCACCCAGGAGGAGACCTCGGAACCTGTGGCCCACGGGCCGCGTCCGACGCCTTACAAGCCCAGTGGAGACGCCAGCGGGCCCCCGACGCCTGTTGGCCACGGACCCAAGAACCGATCCAAATCTCGTGAGAACTGGCAACTGAAAACTAAGCCCACTCCAGTAGTGACAGGTGTGAACGGGGACAGAGAGCAGCTGCACAACATGACGTGCCCCCAGCCGTGCAACTGCAAGCTGGTCGGCTCCAGACAAGGGCTGGGGGTCAACTGTGAGGGGAAAAAGATCGAGAGCTTATCCAGCCTCAAACCTAAACCCCTGGCCGCTCATGAGCTGAACATGAGAGATAACAACATACACGCAGTGAAAAAGAATCAGCTGCTCGGCTACTCCAGCCTCAACCTGCTTGATCTGGGTGGGAACAACATCAAGGTGATTGACAACAGCACTTTCCAAAATCAGAGCGAGCTGAGATGGCTGTATATGGATAAGAACTACCTGGATACGCTGATAGCGGAGATGTTTGTGGGCCTTGTGAACCTGGAATATCTCAGTTTGGAATACAACGACATCCAGCTGATAGTGGCAGGTGCATTCAGCCCCATGCCAAATCTGAGGGTTCTGTTCCTCAACAACAACTTGCTGAAATCTTTACCTGTGGATGCTTTCCTTGGGATTTCTTTATCCAAAATTAGCCTGCATAATAATTACTTCCCCTATCTCCCTGTAGCTGGCGTGTTAGACCAGCTCAATTCAATCATACAGGTCGATTTGCACGGGAATCCGTGGGATTGCTCGTGCAACATCGTGCCCTTCAAGCAGTGGACAGAGAAACTCGGGGCCGATGTGATAGTGAGTGATCTCAAGTGTGAGTCCCCTGAAGAGTTCTGGAAACGAGATTTCCGCCACGTCCGGAACGACCTCATGTGCCCCAAACTCTACGACAGAATCTCCCCCACCTCCCTGTCCAAAAACAGCACTTTTACTCTGGACTCGGGGACGCGCTCGAACTCTTACTTGGAGCCCAACAGGGTCTCCATTTCAGTGCTCGTCCCCGGGTTACTCTTAGTGTTCGTCACGTCCGCTTTCACTGTCGTAGGGATGCTTGTGTTTATTTTGCGCAATCGGAAGAGGTCAAAGCGGAGGGACGGGAACTCTTCCGCGTCGGAGATCAACTCCTTGCAGACAGTGTGCGACTCCTCTTATTGGCACAGCGGGCCTTATCACGCAGACGGGGGCGCGCACAGGGGCTTCGACTGCAGCACGCACCTCTCCACGACAAACGACGCGTAAAGGGACTCTAGTACAATAAACTCACACCAGACTGGATTACAAACAGCCACACAGACACTGACAAATGACTAACACGGCAAGACGAACAGTTTTGTTCGTCACAGACGAACACAGACTTCTTTATGTCTTGTTTCCTCCAGTTGAACCAAGTAAGTCAGTCTGCTGCTGCACAGGCCCCACTCTGTAATATATGTATATGCCAAGCCCCCTGGCTAAACCCCCCCCCTCCCTCTTTTCCTCCCTCCCTGCCTCCTCGCAGTTCTGCTATTTGCCGCAATCGGACTACGGATCTGTATGAGACAGAAAAAGGAGGAAACACGGAGCTGCACAGGGAGAGGGCGTGTGTGTGAGAGAGCGAGACCCAGGACCCAGGGAATGGTGCACGAGCGCATGAATGTAAATGTAAATACTCGGACCGATGTATCATAATCTGCATGATGATATTTCGCATGGTTTCAACACACACACGACGGCGAGGAACCATAACCACCATAACCAACAAAGAAGCAAACTCGACCCTTTCATGTTATATCAATATGACGACTATATATAGATATTAAGAATTATATATGACTATTACAAAGTGCCATTTCTCTATTTTTTGTGAACCTGCAGTTAGGATTTGTATTTGTTGTTTTAAACTTGTTTGGAGAAAAGAGAAAAAAAAATCAATAACGGATTATGATGACTATCTGAAAGGAGTGATGGAAGTGAAGCTGTCAGTGCATGTTTTTTTATGTTTGTTATCATTTGATTGTCGATAAATATTGGGGTTATTTATACCGTACTAGATGGTGCAGATTAAATCCAGCGTCTGCGCACTCATCATCTCCTTTATGAATGTAAACTGTGTTATTTTATGGTGTGCCAATTGTTGACTTTCAGATATTCAGACATGCAGATGAGCATGACCAATTAACGTCACTCAGATGCTTATGCTGCAAAGTTAATGTAGCTAAAATAACAGTTCCGTGGTTTTGTGTGTCAATGAATATAGCCTGCTTTGGGTGAGAGGAAGAAAAAAAACAAGTCATTTAAATGGGGGGTTTATACCATCATATTTTTTCAACAATTGAGCAAAGAAGTGTTTTCAATTAAGCTATATAATTGGATTTACTGTATGTAAACAGCGCAGGTAGACTGAATAGAATAGAATGCTTTTTTTAATGTCTTAAAAAAGTATTCCTCCACAAAAAAAAAGCTTATGGCTATGATTCACTTTCATCATATTGTGAGCTTTTGTAAAGCCATCTAATCTTGTCCAAATAAGAGAACTGAAACTCACTGTATTTACTACAAGATGTGCTTGAAATAAGCTGTTTTTGGAGGCTGATTCTTGCTTTCTAACAAACGGGGTCAGGCTCTGGCAAGAACGCAGAAGAAGCAAGACCGTAGAGGTACAGGAAGCACACACACACACACACACACAGACAAGCATACACACGCACGCACTGCGGAGGTGATTAGATCATGCAAGATGCCTTTTCAATACAGCATTTGAACTTGAGATACTCTTCTTTGGGGAGGGGGGGTCGCATGGTGTATGTGGGCTCATGAAAGCATTGCCATGACTGAATAGCTGTTTTGCAGAGCTCAACTGTCGGGTCTGCTGCTTAGCCTATAGCCTACCGCATTTTCTCAACGTGGATCTGGAAAATAAAAGCATTAAAAAGGTTGGGGCATACTTCCAGTACTCCAAAAATTCTCAATTCTTCTCTGCATTGTCTGAAACAGATGGAAGGAATGTGCAATTTGCATTTTTTTGTTTTTATGTTTTATTTCTGATGTAAAATTCCAGTGCTGGTGACTTATTATTGACTTTGCCTATTGATTTTCATTAATAAACCCACTCTAAGATGCCTAATTTAGATATTTTCAGCATAATTCGGCAAAAACCTACTTAAGATGCCATGATGAGAGTGTACAGAGTTGATGTAAGATGGGCTTACACCCCCTGACTCCACCTCACCTTTCTGCCATTTCCCCTTCTAGTAGGCCTGCATTAACAGTCAGGCGCTGTCCATGGTGCTGAATTACGTCCCTTCCCTGTCTTTGTCTGTCTGTCCATCGCCTGTGTATGTTTGTGCAGGCCTGTGTGTGAGGATAAATGACAGAGAGAAAGAGAGCGAGCAGTTGTGTGACTATTTGCCTGTATGTGTATAACCCCAACTTCCCCTTCTGTCAGCCTTCCCTTCCCCCCTCTCCCTAATATGTGCCCACACATTGACCTTGGGGACTAACATCTCAGCAGATCTGTGACAAAACACTGAACACCATCATCATCACCTCCCTGCATTTGTCGCATTTCACCTTCAGCTCCCTGTCCCCTTTTCCTCTGTCCAATCACACGTGTGTGTGTAAGGGGGGGGGGACTGGGGTAACTATGTGTCTCTTCTGTGGAGTATTACTGTGCCACAGCCCACTGATGATTTGTCATAATTTTCAAACGCTGTGTTTCAAAGTTACATTTATATGCTTTGCGATATTTGACCTGCTTCTATTTTGTTAAATAAAGTGTGGTTGAGGTTGAGTAAAAAACACAATGTTTGGTTTTAGGAATTTTTCATTGAGATGATTTAATGGGACATGTGACAGGTTTGAGTCATTATCTGTTCATATTATTTTACATCCTGCCGGGTTTACAAATACAGGGTTGTGGCAGATTGCCTTATATATGGAAACATGTTCAAAATCATATCATCACAGCACTGTACAGTGTAGATTTATATATTGTATAGCACTGAGAGTGTACTAGGATTAAAATAACAGGATTCCATCAGACTCTCTTGAGAGAAAATGACACATTTTTGTCTCTTGCTGCAGTGCTCGCTGTATTATCATACAATACCTAACACTGCAGCAAGACTGCCAATGTGTCCCTTTCCTCTTTGTTAAATCACTATTTATACAGGGTGGATAAGCTGTAATATTGTATTTATTAATGTAAACAAAGCCATCAATAAGAACAACATATGGGTTGTTGGACTGTGGTAAATCCTCCTCCAGCATGACCCCTCGCTTGTCTTTTTCGCTCTTTATCTCACTAAAGTTTGACCACATATTTTCTGCAGCACAAGTGGACCAATTAGATTAGACACAGACTTTTTGCTAACGGGCCATTTGAAATTGAGATCTCTATACTTTTTTTTTAATCAATATAATTCTAACATTTAGAACTGTAATAACAAATTCTAAGCATTTATAGACTTAGAATTTTTAACAGCATTATTACTGTTATCATGTTATTAACAAAACATTATATTTAAACAGGGCACCTGTATGCAAGAAAGTCTTACTTAGACTGGAAACTTTGTGTCTTCAAACTATCTTAAAAAATACCGTTCTATATTTGTACTATTTTAAGTGTTGCATTTGAACAGCCATTTGAACTCTATTGATCTATAAGTTGATAAATTGTTATACCATAATAAGTCTGTAGCTGCACATGTTAATAAGCAGTCAATAAATTGATTTCTGTCTGGATGCCCTGCTGCACTGTTCCAGAAAAATAAGTGGTCACACTCCACTAGAGAGGCCTCCCTAATGAATGACAGAGCTAAAAAGACAAGCAAAATCTTGTGCTATTGGAAGATTTTCCACAACCAGGCAGCCCAAAATGCTTTCTTATTAATGCCTTAGCACTGGCTTTACTTGTCATCCATTATTGACAGTGTATAAACCCGTTTATAACATTATTTGTGGCCTTTACTATATGTAAATCAAAAATTCAAGATGGTTTATATGAAAAAAATAATCTCTCATGATTGGTCCATGAGAAGCTAACAAGTCCAGATAACAGATTATTACTGTCTTTCAATTAGGAGTATCATCCCTACTGCTGTTATCTATTGTATAAATAAATCAACTCCTATTATGTATGTTGGAAAGATGCAAATGCAACACACTGTGTGGCAGAATGGTACACTACTTAATATATTGGATAATACTGTTTCAAACACATCTTCTGTGTGAATCCATTAGAGATTGTTTAGCGTCAGGTGTTCCTATGTGCTGTAGCCTCGTGTGACTCAGTGTCTAACAGTAGGACCCATTCAATAATGCACTGGATAATAGCTGTTGGAGAACACCGCAGAGTGGAGTAGCCTCTTTTACATGCTGGGCACACAGTTCTCCAACACTGTTGTGGCCCAGCAGGCCCACCGTAGTTCTTGTGATAGTCCCCCCTGAGGAGTTGGCAGTTGATGCAACACTTCCAGCAGGGATTACATCATTCGCACACCTAATAACACTCGACTTTGGTGTAAGTCTCAATGGCCTCACTTTGGTTTAACTCTGGGCCATTTAAAAACAGTTTACCTGTGGCTGGTTAGTCATCAGTTGGAATTCCCATTACAGCTTCAACACCCACTACAACTGAAACATTATCTCTTGTTTTTGTACTACCTCAGGCATATGTGCTTTTTTGTATTTACTTTACTGAAAAAATATCATCTTTATTATCTCTGATGTGTGATGTGGCCACATGAAGCCCAAGAAGCTACAGGAAAATTGAAAGTGATAGCGTCTGTCATGCAGAATATTTGTCACCTCGCTTGTCATGTCTACGATTTATTCAGAGTTTCAAATGATAGTATGATGATAGGACAGGAATCAAAAGAGGTAAAACGAAAGTCTTTCCCTTTAATTTGGACCAAAGCATCGGCGACTAGCTTTTATCTGACTCCTAATGCTGAAATTCAGTGTGTCGGCTCTTGTTTAGGTTTTGTAAAAATCCCCCAAAACTTTTAAGCTTGGGTATTAGCCTTTGATGTTAGCTTTGATGAAAGAACTGTGTGTTGCACTAAAGTGTTGCCAGTAGCCCTGCACTTCCAAACCCTGGGGCCACTGCAGCCCTTGCTGCTGGTATCAGCTCATGGGGGTGTGCAGCATTGATTATCTGGCATTATCCCAGAGGATTTCTTGGTGTTGCTCCTAGATATTACTATTAGCCTATCCACTGCAAGCCTATAAGTCTCAGTGGTTGGGTTTTATTAGCAGTTATGTTCTCTCTGAACCACAATAATTATGGAATACCCTCCATTCTGTACTGCGGAGCTTGGAATCAGTGGCAGTGATTGGTATCGAATGCACTGAAGTGCAAATGCTTTACATGAAAGGAAACACAGCAGTGTGACAAGCAGCCGCTAGCTTGTATAATCATTGCACTTGCTAATGTACCTTTCGATATGCAAACATATCCTAAAAACATGTCTCAAATATAATTACATCCACAAAGAGAAATCTTTAGAGGATAAAAATGTGTTTGTGCTGGGTGGAATTTTGCCTGCAGCTTTGCTCAATGTACTCTTTCAATACAGTCATTTTCAGAGGCTAATCAGTCTTTTATTGTTGTATTTTTGGCTTTGTGACAACTATAGCTGGAGCAGGGCGGGCCTTTAGATAACAGCCTGACTGCACTAAAGCAGCAATACATGAAATAACTGTAGTAAAAGTTGCACACTTCTGAAGCAGTGATATGCTTTAAGAGTTCAAACGTGGGAGGATAAATCAATCAAACCGCAAGTTGTTGAAATATTTCAAACCTTACTCATGCTCCCATGTCTGCCAGACAGACTATAGATCAAACACCCTGAGTAATTAAAAGAATCTTAGCTTATAATTGACCCAGATTTGATGTCAACTCACTGCACACTGGCCTACGTCAAACCACCAAGCTTGGTCTTTAATCAAGATGAGTGAATAGCCTACCAAGTGTTTCCTCCACCTCTGAGTAATCCTCTTCTTCCAACCCCCATGTATCGATTATCTCATTGATTTGATTTAGCAGCCGCACTTGTGCCCGTCCCTCACTGGCATTTTAGGCATTATGCACCTCCACCTGTTCTGATTACACTGCTCAAGCGGGAGCTACAACGGCAATACAAAAATGGAGTTTGTTTGCAAACATAAAGCAAGAATGTGTGAGATTTGTTCTAGAGGAAACGAGCTACATCAGACTTTCTAACATATTCTTCAATTTATCCAGTATTTCAACACACATTGCCCTGCACATAAAAGTGGGTCGATGCATGGTCAAGCCCATGCTATAGTTTGACTAAAGAACTTTTTGTTTCCTGAAGTTATGTTGGTTTGAACCCAAGGAAACCTGGCCTCAGTGCTTTTTATAATTATGTGCCCAGTCAGAGAACAGCTTGTAACGCAGCCACGGGGAATCTGGCCTATTACATCAAGTGCTCTGATCCTCTTCAAGTTCATATCAATTGTATATGGTTGCCTGTTTTACGTTGCCATACTGTATGTATTGTATGTACAGTACAGTCAGGCTATGCACTCTTGTGGGAGAAGTGGCGTTAAGTTGATGCTGATGGCATACAGTGATGCTTTAGGTAAAGAGAGCTTGAACATATGCTGATGCTTGGTCATGGACATCATTTCTAACAATATGCAAACTCTGGTACCCAAGAAGTTGAAGGACAATCCACCTAGATGTCTCCCTTTTTAATCCTTACCCATGAAAGCGTGTTCAAAGAAAACCAGAAACTGTTAGAGACCTTTTATTTCTTCTGTAATTATGTGCACTTGCAAAATAATAATGCCACTAATGCTTTCTTCAGTATTGTTAATACAAAAGATGTTTGCCATTGACTTAGTCAGATCAGGACACATTTCTTTACAAAAGCTAACATCTCGTGTAATCCAGTACAATAACAAAATCTACATTCATTGAAAATAACACACTTAATGTTTCACGGACACCAGCTTCCCACAGATACCACTGCTGTACATGTAAAAATAATAGTTTGAAAATGAAGTATTTTTCCCATAATGCATAATTTCCTGTAGCTGACTTTTGAAGCAGGTCATCAGTTCAAAATCACATAATTCTTATGGTGATAAAACAAGATTAAAAATGTTTTTGGGCTGTTAACAAGGGTTTTCCAGGAACCTAAACTGAAAACTGATTGACTGAAGATGTATTAATTCAAACTGTAGGTATTAAAGCCTGTTGTTACATAGTAAGTAAGAGTGAACTTCATGTGCATTCTTTGGCAAAAATAACATTAACAATTAATTATTATTTATTTAATTATTTAAATTCATAAACTGCAATTGTGACAAAAATCCAAGTTAATGCATTTTTTATTTTAACAGGTGGTTGAACTTAAAATCAGATTGACACAGGGTTTTAGTTAGATTTTAATTATTTAATCTTAGAGTAAAGTAACAGAAGAAAATATATGTGTTGGTACATCTTAAATTCCATAACAGATATTGTGTGGCTTGAAATTGAGAGTTTTCTCAACTTTTAACAGTGTATATAGCAAGGTCATATATTTTACTCTTAAAACAAGTGGTGAATTGGATCAGTTTAGTTGGAGAGTTGGAATCTCATTATATTCCTATTATAAAGATACATAGTGCATTTGGTCAGTTCCTCCTGACAATAACAAATACTTAACATATTTGAGAACCTCATTATCTATAATTTTTTCAAATGGTTCTTCAGGTTTGCCTCACACAATGGCACATAAACGTTTCTCGTCTGAATCAAAGTTTTCATGAATTGTAAAGTAGTAGGCTCCTTTGTTACCAAAGTAGTGTCATTTCAAGGACTTCATTGTAGTGAATCATTTGTTTTCCAAAAGGAGTATAATGAAGTGTTTTTGGAATAACCTTTCAGACACGCTAATTACAGTGAGCCTGATTAATCTTACTAGACTAAATGCATTGTTTCCAAAACAACATATTGTTCCCTTTTTCTGCAATATTCAAATTGCCTAAATTCCACCTTCTACTAGATTAGCATACTCAGTGGCTTCAGCATCTTGGAGGTAACTTTGAAATTCACTTTATTGAAATATCAGCCCAAAGCAGAGTGAAAACATGAAAGATAACATTAATTTGCATTGCCACATGCTGTGCTATCTAGCAAGAGCTTCACTAACATTAGGCAAACACATGGCACGCTTTGATATGTCAATGTACAGTGTCAGCATCGTGTGACATGTTGACCAGTATACATATGTTCTCAAATTGAGCACATATGGGCTTGAAGTCTGGTCTATAGGAGACACCCACACATATTGAGACTATTAAATCCATCTGTGCGCCAAAGCAGGTGCCTGAATTTAACATTCAATGCAAAAAACTTACAATTTAACCATGTGAGGTAAATGACAACTACAGTATATGTAAGGTTTTATAAGTGGTGATGCCGTTGGTATCCAACAGTGCTAAAAAACAGGAAATATTAAATGAAATTCTCTTTTTTGTGAAAACACAAGCTGGAAAGCTCATAGCACAGAAAAGGTCATGCTTATTTCATTTTTCCTCTTACCACATTGTTTGCACTTTTTCCGAGGCCATTTAAACGGCTATGTTTTTTATTTCTCCCTCCATTGTCACCCTTTGATGACTGGCAAATCGATAGACTCTTGATGACAGGGTTTGGGTGGGGTGGGGGACTGACTTCTCTTACACCCACTCTATTTAGCCTGACAGCCTGGGAGCTTACAACAAACACATCATTTCATTGATTCATTTTCATCATCATCAACAACAACAGTCCAAAAAAGGACAAAAAAAAAACTGCTGACATCAGTTACTAAGCATTTCCTCTGACTTTATGTGCGTCAAACAAATTGTCCACATGTCTCGTTTTGTTATAAGCAACCATAGCTGCGTTTTAGTATCTGTGTGTGTGTGTGTATGGAAAGAGAAAATGTGTGACAAGACTTGGATCTTTGCTTTCCCTGGTTGCTGCTACTGCTTTCCAAGAAAAGTTCTGCTTTCCCATCTTCTTCTTGCCTGGAGGACTTTTTTTTTTTAAACAACAGCATATTCTTCCTCTCTCGCTGTCTCTCTTATATTTAGTTCTAGATAGAAAGTTGAGCTGCTGCTTAGCACCTCAGGCTATGAAGCGCTCACGCATAGGAGATAAGAGACAGAAGATTTGCTGCACAAAATGTGATGAAAAACTGGGCAATTGTTATTTTAGTAAATGTTACTGGCAATTAATTCATTGTTTGGTGTTGTGAAATTTATTTTATGTCTATTTCTGTCTGCCAACTGCTTTCTGGCCTACAAAACCATTATGGTGCTATTTTTAACCAACATTAACAGACACTTTACCTTTGACCTAACCTCCTCAGTGCACAAGCACAAACCAAAATACAATACAAACACATTCTGCCTCCCCCTCGTCTCGTAAACACACATATGCACATAACCAAATACAAATGCATGCTGGATAAATGTTGTCCTTAACCTGGCGTACTACAACCGCTCAGCAAATGCCAGCTGGGTCAACAGATGCCCTGGGCGCTCTAGCTTGCTCTCATATAAGGACACTGGAGCTGTCACTTCATCTATGGACGCACATGCATACACACACATGCATAACCACATGCCTGCACAATTTGACCTGCAGTGACAGCAGCCTACAAGCAGATTATGAGGCTTTAGCTTGCTTTGTGTTTGGAGCACTGAAATTGCAGCATGCAAAGGGGTGGCAGGTCAAAATTAGTGGGTTTTGAAATGCGGCTCTGCTGCAGATAAATCCACTTGATTAAAAAATGCATTACACAGTATAAAACCAATGTGCAGCATGTACTGTAACATGACCACAATAGTACAGAGTAGTTCTGCCTCTTGTAATGATTTTCTCTATATGATGATTAGATAAAATTACTGGCTGTGTCCCAGTTCTCCCTATCAACCAATTCCTTGTTTTGAGTCATTCTGGGGTTGGGAAGCCCTCCAAAACGTTAACTACACGGCATAGTAGTGAAACAACTCCACTATGGGATGAGACGCCACTCGTGACTCATACCATCAGAAGCCAGGAGTGGGAAGGAAACCACACAAAGGCTGATGACGAGGATGCAGAGAGCCAACTTTTAATGTTTGATGTTGTGTTCCCACCTTCAGCTCAGTTCATTTTTTTCCCATGGTTTATTTGAGCTATTTTCAAGGTAGTAAGGGTTGCTCACTGCCAGATTAGCTGCTGAAAAAAAGCACAGTTTGGAAGGTGGAGTGGCGGTACAGCGAGTTTAGAATATAATAAGACAATTTACATTTCTCCTACACCATTCATATAACTGTAATAAACTGTGTAATGTTTGCATGTTTGAAATTTGAATTGTTGGCATGGCATGTGTCACAGCAGCTGCAGTTGTGGGTCGGGCGAGCTGGGCCAGTCGGTGATTGTGTTTAACAAATACGAGCAATAGGAGAAGGTCTTTCTGAATAGCTGTCACCAGTACTGAGTGAAACACAAGAATGCCTGGGGGAGTGGGGCGGGGGTTGGTGTTTGGGGAAAAGAGTTTTAATTGCATGGAGTCATAAGGTGAGGTTAAAATAGACCTATCTGTCTATAGTTTATTTTAAAAGCATTTCATGCTGTATATTATTCTACTAACCCCCCCACCCCCTCCCTTTTTTATTCTGAAACTGTGGTGGCAGGAAGTCATATCATATAAGAGCCACAGTGAGCATCTGCTCAGTGTGGTGAGTCAGAAAGCATCTAAGACTGAATTAAGGTTATCTCTCAGTCTGAAACATATAGAACCAAAGAAGATTTCATAGATAACGTAAAGTTGCAGTGAAGACTTTCTTTTCATTTTTTATAGATAACACCAACCTACCAAAGTCTTTTCTTATGCTTGTGAGGACATTAAGCAGAAGATTATGACTAAATTGACAAAAACAAACAAACAAAAAAACTCAACGTCCACTTGGTTTCTTTTGAAATACCACATCTCAGGATTTTCTCATTGCTGTTGATTTTGCAGTGGTTTGTCACCACAGTGAAAAGCACAAAAGGAGGACAGGATGGATCTAGAAAAGCACAATCATATTCTAAAGTAGTGAAAAAATTACCTTTACTCAACTTAAGAAAGGAGGTAATATTTACAAAAAATATATGTTACTAAGATCAATCAACATAATTTCATAAATCTGACTGGAGAGTAAATGTACAATCAAATCTCTATTTCAAAATGAACCGACTGTACTGAATCACAACTGTAGGTGTAATTGTAGCAGCAGCTAATAGCAGTGAAGCTCCTCACTGGTGAACGAGAGCCTGTCTGAGGTGACAGTGCAGTACTTGTATGAGACTGATACTGAGCTGAATGTAATACAAGTGACTGAACATACTATTCAAGAAATCAGTGCTGAATGTTGGGCAGTATGAAATTGAGTGAAATGCGTTGACATCATCTAAAGTGTATGCATCACCATTCACACATTATACATACTAAAGTATCACTGAAGGGTGATACACTCCCCTTTTGTTGTATATACTTAAGTACCCTTACATGGGCCTTTACTATTTTAAGTGAATGCATCATCATTCATTCAGTGTACTTAATGAAGTACCTCTGAATGTTTATTTACTGAAGTATGTACTAAAGTGCCCTTGAATGATGATGCATTCACTTACTTTACCACATATTAAAGTGTATTTGAACAGTGATCAGTGATGCAAGCGCTTAAAAAATGTGAACAAACTACAGTCAATAACTATAAACCAAACTGAACACAGTGATTTTAACGTACAAAGCAATTCATAATTTGATGCCTAGACTTTAATAGTATACACAGTATGTGAGTGCAGTATGGCCTGCTGATCAAGAGAAAGCTGAAGTGTACTGTCCTAACTGAGAATAACATGAAGTGCCAGGCTTGCGCTATTATACAATTCAGTCTTGAACATAAAGCATTGCATGATATGAAGCCATGTTGAAGCATTTTAACAGTTTTTCACACAGCAACAAATACGTCTGACCTTTTGACAAATATGATAAAGGGTTATGCTGTAAGGTTTCATTATCAAATTACAGTAAATTATAAGGCTGTTCAGTGTGTCTGGGTGACAGGAGGCTTCCACAACCCTTCTCCACATATATATAAGGTTTGGAGTATATGTAAAGACACATTCTGTATCTTTCATAATCTAAAACTAAATGAATATATAAACAATTTTGACTGCTGGATTTATATCATATACACTGAATGAATAATAGAACTGTTCCACTGTTCATCCGCACTACCAGCTGGTAGATTTTGTGCCACCTGTGTTAAGTTTGCTATTTTTCTGACTTCCACATTTTTCGGATGCCAAGTTTCTGTATAAAAACAGACACAACTGCAATTACTACTCAGAGGCTTATGTGAACATTTGAGTGTTTTTCCCAGCTGGTAATCCATTTTTACAATTACCTCAAAGTGGTTTAAATGCAGCTTATTAACACATATAGTCCCATTGGTTTCAAGTGGTGGATGCTTCAATCTTTAACAGAACTCTGTTGAAAATATGTGAGGGGCAGCACTTCAGGGCTTAGTCACTGTGGTTCCTGCCACAATATTCCTTGAGATGGACAGCAGGTTGGATGCTGGTTACCATGGAGCACATCTCTTGTCCCGTGTACTCTCTCTGGAGAAAAGAAGAGAGAGAAAAAGGGGAGACACAGAGAGGGAGCTAACCAATCTATAAGCTGTCACTGTCTCTCCCTTGATGGCTGGATGATGGATGACTGCATCTTCTCTAACAATACCAAAACACTCCCAGTGTGGTAGACCTATTGTATGGGGGCAAGGTGAGAACTTTGTGTGTGTCCATGTTTGAATGCACGTGGGGGCAATTAGCATCTTTATGACTTTAACTGACAGCTGACATTCTGCCCTTACATGTATTGTACAATGCTTAGCTTGGGGATTAACCCTTGATACTATAAATAGAGTTTTGGAGGTTGATTTGTTTTTGCAGTGGTACTTCTTATTACCCAGATTTCTGTATCTGCTCTCTACACTCAAACTACTGTGCAGCTCACAAGGCTTACAAATGATCTGTCTCTGTCTGTGTGATCTCCTCAATATCCACAGTCACTGATGCGTTGCATCTCAAATCAGAAAATCACCCCAAAAAAATCAGAGATGATGAAAGCCTTCAGCGCTGTACAGTTGGCGGAACGATGGACTGGAAGGGAGGGCATGCTGCTGCCTCCCACTCCTTCTCTTGTTCAGTCTTTGGGGCCTTCGCTGGGTCTGCAGGCTTCGTCTCTTTCTCCTCTCTTCCTGTCTTCATTTCTGACTCTCTTACTCGCTCAGTTGCTTTTCCCTCTCTCAACCCTTTTCTCTTTCTCTCTCACCCACTCCCTATCTGGTTCTCAGTCTCTCCCAGGGGCTTAATTTATGGTTGTGGAGCTACAGAAACATAGGGATGACAACCCACGCTCTCTTCTGCTTTGTTAGCTAGCCAGCTTGTTGGCTGGCTCACTGACTGACTGGGTGTACAGAGTGTGCATTCTTACGTATGTACTGCATACACACTGTCTCTAAGCAAAAAATGTTTTTTGTCTTTTTCCAGTCTTACTATTTTCTCCCTTTCAGACCTTCGTAGCTGCTAGTGTACCTCTTGTTACAACTGTAGTAAATGTCACCACATTTCATGTATGAGCTGCTGGATATTGTCCACGCAGATTCATTCAAAACAAAATATTACAAATTATAACAGTGCTGTCCAACCTTGGCAAATTGAAAGACATATAATGCGTGCTTCTATACATGTGGGAGTTGTTTATTTCCTAGAGTGACTGAGAAAGGTAAAGATGGTCATATCAACGCCTGGACATATGCTGTCTAGTATCTTGTAAACCTACATATAAAGTTTGTTTTCTATGTGGTAGAGGGTAGTTATTACTGCACTTATTGCACGCTGTTATTAAGCAATATCGCATGCTGGACCTTCGTTGTCATGGTTACAATAATAAATACAGGACAACCACATAGTTTGTCACTTTTAGGTTATGTCACCATCTGCCACTATCGCTGCTGTCATATTTATTACAGCTGTCACCAAATTACTAGATTGCAACTAATTGCCACACTAATCTATAATCACCACCTACCGGCCTACTGGTAGGTCAGCAGGTGCACTACTGAACCATAATCATGGGCATGATAACGTCCATTCATTTGCTTGATAACACTCGTACCTCAAACCACTGAGAAGTGACACAAACAGCAACACAAATAAAGAAACCACTATGTTTTTGCATCCTGCATATTTCTTTCATAGGTTGCTTCTAACAAGTGAATCTGTCGACCAAAAATATCAACAGAATGAATGTCACTTTCTGCGGACTGACTGGTTGACAAAAACAACAGGCAACGATACCCACACAAAAATTAACTGGAATTAGTTCAGGTCTCAGAAAAGCCTGGAGCTGAGGACCTGAAATGATCAAGGGGGACACATACAGTGACTCACGCCACATTGAGTGCATGAAATCAAAGCCATTCCAGCAGTCATACTGTACATCCCACTGCCAGATGTATTATATAAAAGTTGGTGTGTGTGTGTACCTTATGAGCCACGTATATGAATGAGCACTTACTATGCATGACCTGGGAGAAAAGGGAGTAAGCTGTCAACACAGGCGGTGGAATTTGTTGAATATAATATGTGACAAAAAGAACAGTGGTGTAAATTAAACAACAATATATATTGTGTTGATTACCAATGTTTGTCATGAGTTTAATAAGCCTTTCTGATTAAGAAGTCACTAAAGTATTTATTTTGACTCATTTTCATGCAGTTGTAAATCTCTACCCATTTAAAGAATGCTTTAAAAAAATGTTCCACTGTGGCCTTTTAGCTCCACAGACTTTAAAAAACCGACACGTTTGCAAAATCCTTGTACTTAAAGATTAAGATGAACTAGACAAGCTTTCAACAATGTCCTCTGCTCTGGCTTGTTTGAAAGCTGGTGTAACATCGTTAAAAAGGATTCAGAACACTAGCACGAGGATGGAAGTTTGAGACTGAAAGACAGTGAGGAGCTGAATCTGAATTCAGGATGAGCGTCAGGTTAATATTCTCCTGCTCTCTGCCGCGACTATAATTCATTCTCGAATCGCGGCACGATAAGGGACATGAAAGCCTTTTTCCTTCCCTCTTCTCTCTTCTCATCAGTCGAAGCCTCGTACGCATCCTCTCGATTACCATCGCTCATCTTTTCTCTTTTGTTTCTCCCCTCGTGTCCCCATTCAATCCATTTTCATTTCCCCCTCAGTTCCCTTTACAGCTGCTTTCATTTCAACCCAATCTCTCAATCTTCTTCAACCCCTATTCTACACCCCTCTCAGTCTTTTCACTAGCTCTCTGACAAGCTCTCTCTAACTTCCTCCACCTGTCTGTCATCTTCCTTCCTTTTCTTTCAACCTTCCGTTTTTTATTTTCCTTCTGACTGCTCCCTTCTCAGACATTTTCTCTTTTACTGGTATATTTTCTCTCTCTCTCCTTCTTTCTCAACAGGCACTCGCTTTCGCTCTGTTGAATGCACTCTCTTCCTTTCTCTCGCCCTCCATTCTTAGCAAAACCCTCTACGGACCAATTAAGTTCTGCAGCTTGATGTCTCTTCCAACCTTACACGCTCAAGCCGACTGGACAGTTCAAGTGGTTCAAGGACGGACGCAGACACACACACACACAAACACGATTGATTTTGACAATGTGGTCTCAAAACATATTGGAGTTTTTAAAGTGCGTTCAGTGTTTGCGAATCTTGATCTCTCTCTGTACGGTTCAGTGACTCACAAAAGAACCTTATCCACACACACTCTCTGACAGGGGACCTCATTTATAATAACATATTTTGGACTCATCTCCCCCTCCTCCCTGGAGTTCATCCCAGGATTGCTTCCACAAAAAGTGCCAGCTTTTTCAATTCAAAACAATGTAAACAAGCTGTGAGCACTTTGTATTAGTGTACTGCACAGTGGAAGAATTGCCAAATGAAAAGATCTGAGTTGAGAAAGAGGCCTTAACACAGCAGAAATTGTTGTTGGTGGAGAAAAATAAAGCACAAAACTCTCCAGGTGTATTACACAACACACTAGGGTACTGTCATATTTGCGTGCAGTTCTTTCTCTTGCAATACTGGCACTGACACTAAGAAACATTTGTGTGTCAGCCCTGTACACAGTGTCAGGTTCGGAAGTTTTTCAAGTGACATTCAAGGCTTAAAAATAACAACTTTAAATAGATGCTTGTGTATGCACACTGATGTGATGACAAGAGAATTATGGTTTAAACTTGTAATAATCACAAATAAAACACCTTAAGTGAACATTTTCCCATCTGTTATAGTTTTTTATGACACTCGTAAAACAGTGTTTTATCTTTCTGAGATACTCGTCACATTCCCAAGAAACTGTCGCAAAAAGCTCACCAAAAAGCACCAGATTGACAGTTCAGTTATTGAGGTTTCTTCTCTCATTGCACACTCTCTCTCTCCGCAGTCAGAAAACCACATACATGCTGAACAAAGAGGACACACTACCTACCATCAAAAATTTCAAAAATCAGCTCACATTAGCGAGGAGGATGCAAAGTGTCAATTAGCATTACCAGATAATATGAGGTGACTCAGAGATGCTCAATAGATGTTGATTGAAATGAAAAGCCAAAGCTTTAAAGAGGTATATTCAAGATGTCAGAATGTAAGAAAAGAGAAAGATCTGTCAAATTTAAACTGGTATTTTGAATTAAAAGACTCATCAGAGTATTTTTGCTGAAATCCAGCAGTTACAAATGGGGCCATTAGCAGATTGAGGCTGGAAATAGGTGAGATATGTGTTAACCCTCTGCTCCACCAAATTAGCTTAGAAAGGAAACAATGACTTCAAGATTGAAGTGCAGGCTTTCAGCTTCTGTTAGATATCCATATCTAACAATGTTCCCCAATTCTACAGAACAGAAACTAACTGGACAGGTTACAACCACATTAATAAAATCATCTTATTCAATATCTGATCTGGTGTCAAGCAGACTAGCTGAACATTTAAAATGTATATACGCTCACCACTTATCATGCATCAGCAGACACTTGCAGTATGCAGCCATTGTTGTTTCCTGCTTGTTTAATGAGCTTTTTCTGAAAAGTGACCTAAATTAATGTAGTGCAGTAAGGAAACAGCATTTCCCTCTGAAATGTACTGGAAAGTATAGAATATGCTGAAATACAAATGCTCAAGAAAAGTACCTCATGATTGTACTGAACTGCTGTATTTGAGCAAATGTATTTTTTAATTTTCCACCTGTGTATAGGGAGGCAGAATGTGAAGATATATGAGTAACCCAGAAAAACTAATCAATAATATAAAATGTCAGTGCCAAAACTGGAGTTTAACGTAATAAAGACATTAAAGAAACACCTTACCAATTTTCAACTTGCTTTTTAATGTTCCACTTTAAGGAGTACATACATATTAATACTATTAAACTTACCTCTGTCTTTCCTGTATTAAAATATCATTCTACTTCTACCTGAAAGTCTCCTCTAGATGACATCACCTGGAGGAGTTTTTCAGTTCAGACTATGTAATCTGGAGGAATTCTGGAGGAGCACGATGACCAAATCAGAAGATATCATTTGAACTGAAAAACTAGTTATCCAGTGGATCTCAAACTAAATTCAGAACCATTAGATGCATGCATAATTCACCCTATGTTTGTCATAATTAATAATGTTTATCTTTTTGTCAGTAAATCCCATGAAATAATCTAAACTAATTGTGGGACTTTGGCCCAAAAACTCCACTTCATCCTGAAGGTACACATTTTTAAAAGTGGCTTGCAGTTTTTTAAAAATGTTTAATAATTAAAAAAATGTTGGTCATTGTAGTTTTTGTCAGTCATTAGTTGAAAACGGTGCATTTATAGGGGATTATTTTTAGGCAAGGATTAATACACATTTAGTTAGCTAGTGAGTATTTACACCAGCAGTGTATGGGGGAATCACTCAAACTCCAATGCCCAAATTTTTGCATGGAATTTGTTTAAAATAAGAAACATACGCTGTGGGACATTGGCACCCACATCCTAAGAATTATAACTTTACCCTCATAGTCCGTTTAATTTCAAATCCTGTGAGCTGGTGCAGAGCCAAAACAAACTCAAGTAAGTCACTGTCTTAATATGTTCTGACTGTCTGTTGTTGGAATTTATTGTAGAACTCTTGAAATATAATGTTGCTTGTCTGAAGTAGTGAAACATTAGCAATGGTATGTGTCAAAGTGATAATCCCATTCACTTGCACTTTTTTCTTTTCTCAAACATCCAAACAAGAGCTTCTCATAGGCACTTATCCAAGACAACACAAGAAACATACGGCATCATCACATTGTGTGCAGACACAGATGTCTGCAACAACAACAAACCACTATTAGAATCCTTCAAAATAAAACACAGACACTGGCAAACTTGTAATTTGGAGATGCCAGACTGTGAAGGAAACACCAAAGCTAATCTCTCTCAAAAGCCTTGAGTCACGAATAAGTTAAATCTATATTTAGTTTGAGAATTTTAATTCCAGACGCCAGTGTGATGTCACATCATTGATTTTTTTCTGTCTTTCAGAGCACACAAAGCTCCCAGAGCTATTATTTGTTTGTTCATTTACTTTGTGCTTTTTTTTCTTTTCTGTCGTCATGGTCGAAAAAACAACAACAAAGAAACGGATACAGGGTAAGGGTGAAGGAGATGATAAGACTTGGAGTAAGACAGTTATACAGAGAGGCATATGATACGGGCACATTTCTGCACATGTATACACACACACATACACACAGGCCATCAGTCTAATTACTAGCGACAGGGATGGAGCTAAGGGGAGCAACTACAGCCATGGCCACTTCCACTGTGGTACACCGCTGGCAACATGCCCTATTTATGCATTTAACACACATGCACACACACAAGCACACAGTCCCCACAAATTAGCACATATCAGTTCTCAGAAACAACCACATCTGAATATGCTCACAAAACACACATGTCTGCATGGACACACAAGTATACACACAGACACAGAGAGAAGGAAAATGAAATTACATGGTTGGTACTGTTATCATTTACAGTGATTCAGCACCATGGACAGAAGCACATGTGCAGTAATAGAGATAAAACACAGACACATTGGTTCTCTCTCCTTCTTCCACGAACACAAACACACACACTGAAACGATGCCAAATCTTAGGGCACAAGCCTTCTGAATATTTTAATTGAATGTGTGTTTTTACAGATTAATCTCAGAAACACCCACCACAGTCCATATATTCACCTGAAAAGCACTAAAATTAAAAGTTAATGACCTGAGTGATATATTTAACAGCATATCATTATATTTCACATCTGTTTATTTTTGTCTCTCTTTCCCTGGCACATACTGTATGTCAGTACAGGACTCCATACACATATGAAAATCTTCCAGAGTTCATCTGCAGTGTAACCCTCTTGAAGCCATTAAGTTGGCAGTTGCTGTGAAAAAAAATTCTAAGTAACCCCAAACTTATGAACAGTAGTATATATACTGTAGATATGTAACATATAATTTTGCATAATCTTGAAACTATTAACTAAGTATTTAAAAGCTATCAAATAATAAAAATAAAAGCATACTTTATCATTAGGTGCTGGACATGTTAAATACATTTGCAATTGACTTCACTGAAAACCATTTAAAATAGATGGTTAGAGTTAGGGAAATTGCATGGTTTGCATTATAATACATACTTAAGAATTCGAACTGCTAAGGTTGAGGCTATGTAATGCCTAAAATAAACCAGAAGAAGAAACCAAAAGAAGTCAATAATATGGCTAAAATGTAAGTGCAGTGAAGTTACATGAAGCAACCCTTAGCTGCATTTCACTATAATACAAATAATTTAAATAAAGACAACAAAGCAGAGTGTGCATGTAAACAATAGCAAAGGCAAACCCTCTAGTATTTCAGCACTGTGACACTCACACACAATTTATTTCCTGGCAGTAGCTTCCGAGATTTTGAACCAGAGCACATCTGAGAGCATTCATGTGGAAAGTGCAGGCAATAAGGCTTTGTCAGGCTGGCACATATGATCCTCCATGCTGCCTCATGTAATACTGAAATAGCAAGTGACGTCTTTCCACTGCATTTAGCTGGTAATATGAAAAGG
Source organism: Sandelia bainsii (assembly GCA_032362345.1). Lineage (NCBI taxonomy): Eukaryota > Metazoa > Chordata > Actinopteri > Anabantiformes > Anabantidae > Sandelia > Sandelia bainsii. The sequence goes on from JAUMHL010000013.1 coordinate 7,342,777, forward strand.
TTTTATAGCACAGTGCACAATGCATGGACAGGCTGGACCCATCATCAAAGCTGCGCTCAATGCACCTGTATACTGCCTGCAAACTAGAGCTAAACACATTCATCTGAAAGAACTGTATATGTCAGTCTGTCAGATACTTTCTCTAAATGTATCTCCATCTTTTATCCTCTGTATACCAAGCGTCCCACATATCAAAGGATAATCAAATTATTTCTGTGGATTTTCTGTGTAAACTCATTCTAGCTCATGATAATTAGCCTTTATCTGACTGCCCTTGGTGTCATTATAGAATAATAATGCACCTCCAACCGAATAAAAAAAAAAAAGTCAGAGAGAGACATGGGGAGGAGGCCAAGAAAAAGAAAGAGAGTCTTCCTCACAAATAACTTCTCCTGCTTTCATGACATCGGAGGGGGGTTTATTTGTTTCACTTCCATTGTCAAAGATGGAGAATAAAAAAGAATGAGTGAGAGCAGGAGATAAGGGACTACCTGTGGGGAGAAGACTGAATAAAAGTACAAAAAATGTACAAAGACTGAATAAAAGTGGGGAGATTTGGACAAGGATTTCTCCCTTCATTCCTTGTTGCATTAATTCAAAAGCTTTGCTGTTTTTGCTGTCATTTTCTCCTTTGTCCTGCTGTTACACAGTAACAGTCTGGATGTATTACAGTAATTAATAATAGTCAATATTGACTTATTTTGTGAGGAGTGATAATGCTTTACATTGCGTACAACATGTATTAAGATCATTTGGTCTATTTTCTCCAAATAAAAAAAATCTTTTGATTTCACAAACTGTTGTGGAAATTTCTTCATAATTAAGAACACTGGAACAGAAAATTTGTCTTTGTGGTTTTATTTCCTCGCAAGGAAAGGAGTGGTTCCAATACAGAATGACAGTCAGTCTGCAAAGGAGGCTCAAAAAACATACAAAGTGTCTCTCTTTTATACCTCAAGCAAAACATCCTCCCCAGTCTTATCTAGGTTCAGCTCGCCCTCTTTGCAACTACAAAGTTAGATTCAACTGGTTCTCATGGAAAGGAATACCTGCTACTATCTGCAGTCAAGGCTAAATGTCGTCATAATTCATAACAGTGAGAAAAAATACACTTGGTTACACAGACACTGAAAAGGACATAATGTGCTCAGTGTTATGCTTAATACAAAGAACAATACAAGGAATGCATGAAAGTTCAAAATTTGCTACCACACAAACTTTAACAGTTAACCTTGAGGCTTTGCCAATCAATCTAATTCCAAACCATTTAACAATTACACATGCCACAGGCAAGTAAACCCACTTTATGTGTGCAGTGAACTAGTGGTTATGGTTGATGACCATGTAAAGAAGGTCTTGACAGTTTTAAGCTTTTGTCAGTACAACAGTTTGATATGTGTGGATAAACTGAAAAGCAATTGTTGTACAGAACAACTGTCTAAGTGCATTTCCCTTTAAAACCACTCTCTATTGTCTAAAACATCCATAGTCCTCTCTTTGGCACTATTGGCAAGTCAGAAGCTAATGTTCCACCCAGAGGAAAATGACTTGCAAGGACAATTCCAATCTTACAGCAGGTGGGAAAACAATGCTTTTATCTCACTGAAATTGGTCATTTAGCTCCAAATAAAGTCAAAAATTTCTCTGCTTCCTCTTGGGGTTATGGATGAAGAAGTAAAAAGAGAAGAAAAGACCTTGATTTTGCACATTTAGAACATGCTATGATTTTTAATTACCCGATAGAAAGACTCTTTTATTGAGCTCCACGGCTCCACACTGTCACCTGTCCTCTTTAATTGTGCTTCTCACTCCTGAGGGGTGTTGGAGGGGAATGTAATTACACTAAGATCAATAGCCAAGTGTCGACGATGACACAGTAACGATTTATATTATATGCTGATTGATTTATTTCCGTACATTGTTTAGCTTAATTTAATGGAGGTCTACAAAGGAGGGTAGGGTCTCACATTAAGAGTACAAGGCTATAAAGACAATTATATGGTTAAGTTTTCTTGTGTAGGAACTATATGGACTGGCACAGTAGAAGCATGTTGGATACTTACAAAGACAGTTAATTTTATTATTTTAAGGTCTTTTCAAACATGCCATTAGTAATGCTTGAGAAATGCATCCTTTGAAATATGCAATTCTGAGTAAAAGAGGCAGAGGAAGACTGTCTACAATAGTGGTTCACTGAAGTGTATTGTAAAGAAAACCAATGTTCCAATGTACTGGACAAATTGAAATTTTAATCTGGTCATAGTCACCAAAGTTCAAAATGTTGAAGAATGTCTGCACCATCCTATTTGGAGAACTGTGCACTAGGCTTCCATAATCTATTAATATGACCAAGGTAATCAGCATGTGATGACTAAAGTTATTATGATTAATCCTCCAAAATTTATGCCAATCCATCCACGTAGATGTAAAGACATACTGGCACCATTAGATGAGAGGTCAATGAATTACTAACGTTAATATGATTCAGCCTCTGGGAACCATCAATATCTTTACCAAATAGCCATTCATCTTTTCCTAAAACAACTGTCAATAGTGGAAAAGTGAGGAGATCATCAAAGTCAGTAGTGTTCATCCTCTGGAGAACATGAATTTCACAGCTATCCATTTAATAGTTAGGTTATTTCAGTCTGGACCAAAGTATTGGACTAATCTCGCCATTGCTTCTGACAGAACTACCCCACTAACATGGCTAAAAACCTAAACTTCCCCAGGGGAAACTTCACTAAGCAGAATCATTAAGAATTTGGTTTCAAAGTAATCTTTCAATTATTCTTTATTCAAACCCATTTGAATAAATACATATATTTGCATCGTCATATCCTACATGTTCCTACCTCAGAGAGAAAATACAGCACACTGTATGTGGATCAGTATGAGTATCATACTTTCAACATTTTTATCTTTTCTCACTGCCCTACAAAGTTGAGGTGAAAAGGATGTTTGATAGATGGGCCACTGACTTGGAAGGCCACTGAGGATATGTAAGAGTGTCTGCCAGTGACTTTAAAGTGAAAATAATCTGCAGAAATACATTCTGTATGGCAGACAGCTGTCTCCCCGATGTAATGTAGCTACAGATGAATGCTTGTCAGCTTTTACTGACACAGTCAGTACATATTCAAAGCAGACTTATAGTAAAATGTTACACTGAAAACAATGAAAAAAAAAAAGATTAGGTCTTTCGAGTGGCTGAATCATTTTGAGATGACACTGGTATAGATGGGAGTGAAAAAAAGGAGGGAAATAAATAACAAGTGACAGAAACAGAAAGGGAACAACAGACATGTCAAAGGACTGAAACAATGGGACATGTCAGAAATAGATGAAAGTTGTCTTGCATGACTTCAGGTTTTGTATGAAGTGCACACCCTGGGGCCAAGGACATCACCCCCTGGTGCCCAAAAGGAGAAGTAATTTAGGAATAGGCAAAGGTCTGTTCTCTACAGTTAGTTAGTGTGTAGTGTCACTGTGTTCTAACAGACTGAAAAAAGGTCTGTTTGTCACAATGTTTTTCCGTCCAGGTTCATTTCAACCTAGCGTCCATTATTGAACCCTTGAATTCATGCAACATTAAACTGGCAGTAACCCAGCTGGCCACACTCTCCATCTAAATGAGACACCAGAGTGGAAACCCTTTGAGGTAATGTGCTCTGCAAAGGTACTATATATTAGTGGGCATAGACCAATGTTTGGCCAAAACAGGCAGCCTGATTTCATCAGAATTTTTTTAGAAGCACCAAAAATGCTCCCTGTGGACTATTCTCTCTGTATGATCCATTTAAAAGGCATTTAAAATGGAACAGGGAACTATGTAATGCAAGTATCCTCAGTTAACCAACCCAACAAAGAGATATTTCCTACACAAGACCTGCTTATGAAACCTTTTTGGGAGTGCACTCGGCTATCTGGGACATAGTGTTGCAGTTTTTGTCTGTGGGAAAGAAATAAGACAAACATGGAAATGTCGAATTCAGCTCTTCTTTAGGGGTAAAGCAGCAGCATGAGCATACAGGATATCTCTATAATCCCATATAGATGGTCTTAGGAATTGTACAAGGGTCTCTCTAATTTTCAAAGGACAAACAAGCTCTGTTTCTGTTTAAGAATCCAGGGATACAAAGGCATACAATACGGTATACGGTATCATTGGCATAAACATATGTATTACAGCATTCAGGTTAGATTTGTTGATTTAAAGACATTATAATTATTTCTATTCAATTTTAGTTATTTTCTTTGTGTGGGTCAAAGATTTTTGACACCTTATTGTCTTGCCTTGTTTTTCCAACACTGTCTTCGCTGAGACTAAATCACAGGAAGTCTGCCACTCTTGAGTGGAGAGGAAAACAACCAGTTATCGACAAACATACCAATGACAGAGGTAGGAGGCAGGAGCTCCAGCCCATATTTTATCTCTTCCCCCACCTGAAAAGATGATACTGAGTGAAGTGTGACGAGTAAAGTGTTCGCATTTAACAATTTTAGTGTGGAGCATTTTACATGGGGGCTGCTATCCCAAATAATAATAATAATAATAATACAAATCTCAAATTTTATAGCAGTACAGAAGGTGAGTTAATGAAATGTCACACCACTAATGCATGTCAGTCAGGACAAAAACACACAATGACATTCAGTAAATACTTAAAATAACCAAGATGGGGCCTTCTGTGTGTCTGCTTTCATTTGACTTAAGACTCCCAAAGGTAACTTGCAGCAGCCTAGAGAAAGAAACTGAGGTCAAATTGGAGATTTGGCATTCAGTCATCATTACACAACAAAAATAAAAGCTTTCAAATATTATGCTGCTCAGAGTAAAAAAAAGTTGTTTTCCCAGCCAAAGTACAAAGACTCCACATTGCCAATGTAGGACACTCAGTGTCTTTCATTTTGAATGTTTCTATACCTCTGATCTTTGTTTCTCTGTGGCTGTCATTGCTCCTAGTTTGTTTACTTCATTTTTATATATATTTTTTTATGACGTTGCTTCTCCCGATGCTCATTTTAAACTGTTAAATGCATTCAATTGAGCAGAGCAGAGGACTGACCTTTTGTTGGATTATGATTTGTCTTTACACAGTTCCCAAGTACTAAAATAGGCAGGGAGGTGAGGAATCTATAAAGACTGGTCCCTGGTGGGAAGCTGTGGTATGTCCACGGGGGCTACCACTTGAGCAGGTGGGAGAGCTTGGTGGCAGATAAAATCCAAGCTGTCAGTCATTGTTGCCTGAGATATTCTCACTGCAGTAGGCTGGAGTCAGGCACCTGGGCGTTATTTTTTCCATCTAAAATAAAATTTGTTCACTGCCTTTAAAACACACAGTAATGACATTCCTTGGTATGACCAGCATGGCTGACAATGTGTCTTCTTTTGTCTTTAGCAACAAGCTGTCATGTGCTACTGACTAAAATACTATCCTCTATAAGTCACCTACAAGGTTTGCTGAATGGTGGACTCATTATGGACTGACAGAAATATGCCAATGTCAGTCTGCTGAAGTCTGTATATAAGAGCAAAACTTTTACACAGATCTTTGTAATTACAGTGTCTTTGTAAGGGAGGTGAGCACAGTAGAAAAGGCTTGTGCCAGAGCGGGCTTGCTTCCATGTCTTCCAGGAAGTCACTTCACTTTTCATTGCCAATCCTTATGGTGTTCTTCAGCAACTGATATAGAAGCTGCAAGCAGCAGACGGAGACCTGGTTAAGGCATGATGAATTAGATAACTCACTGTGATTCCTGCCTTTTAGTGCTGTCCTTATCAAACAGGATGGTTCCATTACAATGCTCCTGCTTTTAGGACTGTACATGCTTTCAAAGATATTTAAAGTTAAAGAAGTAAATTCATAAATCTGCATGGATACCTCATGCCATGAATTACTACCTAGTGGATCGCTCCAGGTGGAGCAGCTCACTAGACCTGTTCACTGGGTACTGGCAGGTTCTTCACAGTGTTCTGCAAAGACTTTGTAAAGAACCTGTTTACGGAGGTATACCGGAAAGTAGAGAGCGAAAGCTACATATGTGTGAAAAGAGTGAGATCTTTCTAGTCCAAGAAAGAAGCAAAGTTAAAAAGAGATATTTTATTCTCTAAGACTGGCTGGTACAGGCGGTTGTGCCCCATTCTGTGAACATCACTTTAACAGGAGGATCCAAAAAGTAGCCAGAACAATCCTTTCACCCGGCCTCATATCACTGATGGCATCCCTGTGTTCTCCGTGAATTCCTCAGCAACACATTTGTGGCTATCTTGTTTGTCTCAGGGATCATGGATTAACACTTGTTGATAGCTCACTTTTGCAGCCACCACTATTCTGGGCACAGAGCTCAGAGAAAACACACATGTATCAGAAATCAGCAGTGTTATAACTGTAAAAAAGAAGTTGAGAGTGACCAACCTTTGAAGAAAAAAAGAGAAAATGTTCTCCGTTTGTTTGGATTTTAAGTGAGGGGGTAGCCAGGATGCCTTCTGTATGAGAAAATACAGCTCTTGTGGAGCTTCAAAAGCTCCTCATTTCTTGCTTTTTGAGAACTAAAATGCGGAAGATTTGCCAAAACATATGGCTTCTGAGATTAAGTCAACACAAGTCACGGCCATGCCAGTATAACCAATGATCCTCATTGCGGTGTGTATGTATATGTGCACAGCTCTGGTTGCTATGGTTATGCCTTTCTCTGGATCAGTCTGCAGGCGGATAAATAATGCACACTAATGCTGGCATGGTGACAGCACTGCAGCAAGCTGTTGCTCACCTCACCTCTGCTCTGGAAACACTCACAGACATAAATATGCTAACGTGCACATGCAGCTACATGGATGCATGGATATATGCATCAGTGTGCACACAGCTCGTAAACATGCCTATGGTATATATACAATGTGCAACACTAAGCACACAAAAGGCATTTTATATCATCACTGGCAATGAGTGAACAAAAGCTTAACAGAGCTGGCAGGCCGTCAAGGAAGTTCCAATAGAGTGAGATATCAAAGTTTTGTTTGACACAACCCTGCCTAATGAAGCAGGTGAATAAATTGTGATGGACTGATGTCAATACTTTCCCCACTGCGGGATGCATTCAAAGGTCTCTGTCAGCATTTGCCCCTTCTGAAAAAGCTGGAAACACCGACTCTGTGATTTGACGCCACATGAAGAAGGAGCAAACAGCATCAATGCAGCACACCGTTAACTTTATGTATTGGGTCCAGGAGTGAATAAAGATAGAGTCTGGTATTCCTTTGTGCTGTCACTCACAAAGCATCCACTGACTAGGTGTTCATTTGCATATTTTTGCTTTGGTCTAAATTACTTTTTTCACAGGTCAACATGTTATAATCCCAAGAGTGAAATCTTTTTGTAGAGGAGGCAAAAACCAAATGTTCTTCTGGGACATGTAGGAAACAAGTAACTGAAAAAGCAGGTACATAGCAGGTTGATGGTATGGGTGTACAACATAACTGTAAATTACACACTAGCAACTTTCCTACCTTTCAAATGCATCTAACATTACATTGCATCAAACTGGAAGTGGATTTTTGCATTGAAATATCTAAGTTTAACAATATTCGCCAAAATACATTCATGCATTTTTCATTCTCTATTGATATGCATTACACATTTTGTTTTTGTCACATTCTGGTCTCGAGTGTTAAACGAAAACCTGGAGAAAGTAATGGGAGAGGAATGCAGCTCATTTTCCCCCACCCCTAAAACTGATGGTAAAGGAAACATATGCATTTGAAGAAACAATTTATTTTTCCATCTCCATATGAAAATGGGTAGAAATATATTACTCACTCACTCTCGCGCGCACTCACCCTACATTTGGATAGGGGAGTTATTTCACAGAAGTGATAACAAAGGGCTGAAAGAAGTGATATGGAGGATAAAGATAGTCAGAGAGTTCTTTATGTTCTTTAGTGAATGCTTGGATGAGTCATTGTTCATATAAATCTGTCTTGATATGAAAAAAAAGTATTTCTACTGCAAAGATAGCAGTGCTATTTTTACCCTGTATTTGATCATGTCACAGTCAAAGCTTATGTTATAGCCAAATGGGTTGGGAATCAAAGCTCCTTGCCCAAAAGAAAATAGATAAATTAATATATAATGTCACATTATTCAATGTTGTACGCTTTTAAGCTTCAAGACCTTTGCTTCCAATCTTAAAACTTAATATAACTGAAACATTAAACCATCTGCACTAACTATAAACAAGAAATTAATGCAAAACATCGTGCTATTCCATGCATACAATGGCGGTGGCTGTAGAGAGGAAATTTTATAAGGACTTTTCTTCAGAACATTCATAACCTTCTAACCATATACACAAAAAATAGCCGCAAGAAGGCAATAACAGTAAAGAGAGGACGGGCAGGTTGGTTCATGAAAAACAAAGAAAATAGAAAAGTGCAATAAGCCACAATTATCAGAGTTCTCTGTTGTTGCCAGTCAAAGTAAATCAGATTTACCTAGCCTGCCTGCAAACAGTGTTTGAAAATGAGGAAAGCTACAGTGAGAATATTGAAGAAACTCTTGAGTTTGAGCCAGTGATTTTAAAATGACAACAGTGACAGCCATCCGTAGACATTTTCAAATACTTGCTTAAAAGAATAACTCTGGTGATATTCTGTATTTTTACAATTTTTACTGCCAACAAATCCCAGGAAAAGACTGAAATGCACAGTTGATTGAGAAGAACTTCCAGTGTCTCCAAAGTATTCATGAAAAACTAAATTCCTGACAACAAACATTCCTTAACAAACACCCAATTTACCATTGCTACAGATTTATATTTTAGAGCAGGATTATACAGCTTTGACTTGTTTTAGGTAAAACATACCTCAACAACGAGTTTTGTCCATATTTTCATGATACTCAGAGGATGAATACTACTGACTTTGGTGATACCCCAACTTTTCCTGTGCCACCACGAGGCTGATACTTTTGGTCTCTTTTTAAATGTAACACAATTTTATAAGTGATTTATAAATTTTACACAAAGATGGTTTGAAAAATTGTCTGAGAAAGATGCTTAAGTTAATTCTCTATTTTTGAACATCTGTTATTCAAAAATGTACTTCAGATGCAGCAGAGGGTTAACATTGTTGCTATTGAATGACACAAAAAGAAAAAAGTAATTCTTTCATACAGTAATTTTCCAGAGGATTAATCCCACCATGAGGTTGACATTTGTGTTTCACTGTGAAATGTCTTAACAATAGATGGATTATCACAAGGTCTCAGGAAGACATTCATAGGGCTCATCCCAGTACTCACACTTGGTATAATGGGAGTGTTTGAATGGCTACTTTTGTGATGCAGGTTATTGCCACATAGTCCAGTATTTAAGTACTGAGACTGAGACAGTACCTCAGTCATGTATCACAGCTTGATTCATAGGACGCACTTGATTAGTGCAGACAGCCTGTGCTCTATGCAAATACTGTCTATTTGGGACTGGAATGTTTTGTTGGTGTAATTGCCACATAATTAATTAATGTAGGATCATTACAGTAGTATAGATAAATGCAGATGACAGTGAAAAACATAAGCATTAATAAGCTTGGGACTGAATTCACTGTCAGAGTAAGGACGCTGAAGTATCGAGTTAGAAATAAATAAAATTTTTAACTTCATGAGATTGAACATATACAATATGACCAGGGTTCTCATGGATTCATCTTTGGCAGTAAATAAATAAAAAATCTTTTAAAAAAAGGCAGATGCTTTGATAAATAATATGAAAAGGGACACTAGCAATAGTATTTAATATACTGAGAGCCTGGTGTTTCATTTGTAGTCTGTTTGATTGCAATCATGTCAAAGGCTGAGGGTCTCTCACCCACAATACCACAGTTTCACACTCCTACTCACTGTTTTCTAGCATCACAGTGGCATGATGGCAAAAAGGATCAAAAACAAGATAATAAAAGATAATGAACAGAAAAATGAAAGTGCAGTAGACAAACAAGCAATGTTCTCTGATATCGAGTCCAATCAATGTCAACTTTATTCAAATGTTTAGGTGCAGCAACAATCAAAGTCATGAGGATGGATGTTCTTCCAGACACATGGAAAGCCAGCAAGACAATTGCTATTAGCAACAGTGCTAATGTGATAAATACACATCTTGACAATTTAAATGACTTTGCTCCAAGCCTGAAAAGACAGACTTTTAAAAAAGTTTCTTATCTCATCTTATATTTCTATCTCATCAAATCAGCCTCCCAGGCTGTAACAGTAACAATAATTTATCACCTCATTGTCATGCACCACAATTAAAGCTAGTACCTGAAATCCTCGAAGATCCATAAATTTTCATTGGTATTCATAATTGCTAATTTTAGGTGAATTGCCCTATTGATTTAGCCATTGGTTCGGCTGGCTGGTCACTGAGTCAGAAGCTGAACAAATGATTCAGTGACACAATTTTTATTTAATAATCTGAATTTAATTTTAAATGATGTGCCAGTCAATTTAACGTCCCGCACTGATGAATGGGATGGGGAAAGATTACATATATGATATCGGTTGTGTGATGCATTTTGTTACAGGTGTAGCAAAGACTGGCACATTCCCTGCCTTAAGTAAACTTAAATAAGAGAAACTATAAGTTTTAATTAGTCTGAATGGGAAAGAAAAAAAATAAATCAAAATTTTGTCAGTCAACAAACGCACAGAAGCTCTAAATTTAGATACAGTTGAGAATACAGAGGATAATTATCTTCATCTGGGCCTTATTTTCTTTGTTTTCAACACCACAATGATTGTTTGTGCTGAGAAATGCATCACCTCACTGCTCAGCCTCTATGTATATCTTTTACTAAAAAAAAAAGCTAAACTGTAATTAAAGCTTTGAATGCAGAAACGTGAAGTGGATTTACACATCTTACGAACAACCGTCATGAAAGTAATTATGAAATAATAGTAAATTCAACACTTTTTCAGGCAATTTATTGAATGGTACTTGACTGTTGAGCACTTCTATTGTGTTCATGCCACACAGTATCACAAGAAGAGACAGATGGGATTTGTTTGCTTCAGCTGAAATGTGTTTACATAGTAATTTTTTGAAATCAATCATTGAAAAATGACAGGAGATATTCAAATGTTTGCAAATATGGTTTGTTAATGTGGATTTAACTGATCCACTACAAGTGGACATAGATGTTTCCTGCCTGCACTGACACTGATCCACAGTTTGAATCTTTTGCTGGAAAATAATCCAAACATACACATATTTGATCAGTAGAATTTAAATCAGAATGTGCTTTAATATATGCCATATTGATGAGCAATTTTAATTTCCATTTGTGTTCTATTTGGGCGAATGGGGCTTTAGCACACTGAGAACGGACTAATGTTTTAAGTGTTTGTGTTTTATAAAATTCAAATTTAACTAAAAGTGACATTATCTTCCAATGACAGCGACGGTGATGGATCAGTCATGGATGTTTTGTACAAATCAATAAAATTATTTAGATGCATTCACTGCATACAACTAAGAAATAAAATAATAATTTGAAGGCAGAGCTTATCAAATGTTGAATTATGCATAGAACAACTTCACTTACAGCTAAAGAAATGAGAATGAAAGAGGTTGACATATTGGGCAAAAACATTTTGGGTTAAACACTTGTGGCTATGGCTATGGAGTTACAAATGGTTATTTTTTTATTTAATTTCAGAATGCATAAGCTGTGTTTGGAATTCCTTATTCATTATTCTGAACAAATAGCTGTATTATTATTAATGTACAATTTATTATTTCCTAAAAGTATGACTTTTATTAAATTTGAGTCTAACACCTATTTAAATTCCTCCATATGTGCCATCTTTCTTTAATTGGGGTGGGCAAAGTGTGGTCCCAAGTTTGCCTACCCCATTCAAACATTTCATATGCCCCTGGAGACCAAAACATGCTGGGAAAATGAAGACTTTATTTGGTCATCCACATGTAATTATAGAATAGGAATTTCTGCCAGATTGGCTGTGATTTGACGTGCAGTATGTGGTGGGATCGGGTTCCTGAATGATTGGATTAGTCCAGCAGAAAGTCAGTAATCTTCAGATTTATCACTTTCCTGTGTGTTTTTAATATTACTGTGAGACTGTAGCACTTCATATGTTGTGGTAAAAACTATATTCTTGAGGTTGCTGTGATATAAAACTGGGTCAAGAGTTGTGTCTTCACTGTAGCCTAGCTGCTGTTCACGCATAGCAGTCACTTTTACCACTAAATTAGATTTACTCCAAACAAATAACACTTAGAAATGATATCACATTTGTTTTAATGTTGTAGGGAAGTACTGCTCGTTAGCAGTTAGTCATGCAGCTCCCCCTTTTCTTTATAATTTCAGTTTTCTGTTTGTAATCAATTAAATGATTAACAGCCATCAACCAAAGACTGATCACTGGAATTCCTAACTGCATAATGAAGCCATAGGATTCATACTGCATTCATTCCCCACACTAATCCCAGGCTTTGTGTAAATACAGTGCTCAGCCACCTCTTAACTAGACATTGCTGTCAAATTGAATTTATCTATACCACAATGTGTTGACAATCTCCATATTGTTTTAACAGTAGATGATTGATAGCAAGACTACAAGTGCAGCTGATAGTTTTCCACAAACCGGATAACAAATCAGATAACAATGGAACAAGAGTCAGTTGATGTGACAGAGTTAGAAAAAGAGAACAAGATACAGCAGGGTGGAAAAAAAAGAATAAACAGTGCATTCTTACAGAAAACCAGTTTCTTTAGCCCTTTCTGGATCCCAGCTGGAGATTTGTCTTGCTGACTACAGAACCACTTTCCCTCTACAGCACAGAGTGCACTTCAGACTGAAACACTGATCCATGTTTAATATGCTGGCAGCATTTTTAACAGATGTCCTGTTGCCTAATGTGAGGTAACTTTTCTTTAGGCCTCTGTACCCAAATTAGGAAACTGACTAGATGCACTACTCTGCACTTGTACCAGGTGAACCACTGTGCTATGCAAATAGGCCACACAATACAGTTAATAAATATAGCATTGAGCTTAAAATATAACATCTTTTTCTAGTCTAAGTAGATATGCTGCCGTGCCTCCTGGGCCTTCCAGAAAAAGATTTCTCTACAGCTGCGTAAAGCATCATCTAAATTCAACAGAAAAATGTGTATCAACTGTATGTAATGCTATTCTTTCAAAGGCCAGAGGACAAAATATTTTGTAAGAAAAAGGCAACTGACAATCTGCATGGATTGTGTATTATACTTACATTAAATGGTCAATTTACATATTTTTTCATATATTAATCTTTGATTATATATGTAATTTTGTAATGAAGACATAGCTGGCAGGTGCCTTTTCAGTCACATATCTAAAATTGCAGTGCAGTGACACAAGTTGCAACACTTTGGCTCTGTAAACCATCACAATAGATTTGAAATGAAATCATCAAATATTCTTAAAATGTAAACTGTCAGCTTTAATTTAGTTGTTTTTTTTATTTTCAAAAATGAAAAAAAGTATTGGAGACCCCGATTTTAGGGTCCCCTTTTCATACTCTTCCCATGGTGCTAATTGATCTTTTTCCTCATTAGTCCATAAGATGTTGCTCAGGATTTTTGCATGTTCTTTGATATGCAAACTTCCTGGGCTTCTTGGATGGACTCCTATTCATCAGCGGGATAAATGAAGTAAAGTGTGTTTTTGCCTGTCATCTACCACATTTGTTTTCTGTGGTCTTCTGGACCGTTGATGTTCCTAATGTTACCAGTGATGTTCACGCTCCTACTCTGAATGTGCCAAAGAGTTGATTTGACCACACCTAACATTTGCCCTGATTGCTTGCTTTACTGGCAGTGACTATGGACTTCATATGCACAGTTAACAATCAATGCAAATGCCACAATTAGAATCAACTCAAAACCTTTATCTGCCTACATTTAAATGAATTAATGAGGGAAAGGTAGAGCAGCCAACTGTCCAATTACTTTTCAACCTATAAAATCAGGTAAGGATGTCTAAAAATGTTATTTCTTACACAGTTCATATTTCTGACAAACCATTAAAATAAAGCTGGCAGTCTGGACTTAAAACTCATGTTGGATCTTTCATTCCAAATCTACTGTGGTGGCATACAAGCTAAAATGATAAAAACTATTTTACTGTTCACATAATTATGGACCTGTCTTTAGAAGTGGATTGTCATTCAATATGGTGACTGGCAGTTTTATCTCTCCTTTGACAATCTCCTACTACTTCCATCATCAGGCTGTGTTAGTAAGTTCTTATCTTTTGAACTTTTCAGTCTGAAAATCTTTATGAATTATGCTGACACTTTCAAGGCTCAAAGTTCTGACGCATTATGCCGAAATTAGGGGCGATACACCCACAGCTTCAAGACTTTCACAGAATTTGGTCCCTTGAGATTTATTCTTTCACTTATGATGCTTTATGCATCTGGACAGTCGACTGTTCCATGGGCTTCTTATTCTCATAGTTTGGAGAAAAGAAAAAAAGGCACAGCTTTTAAAAATCTCCATCATTATTCTGTAAGACATGCATTTCTGTTTGATAATTCTTTTTGAGTTGAGGCTCCTGTTTTGACGCAAAGACCACAGAGACAAACAGCGCAGGCCTGGTGCAGTCTACCCCCAAGGCTAGAATTCAGCATATTTCAGCTCAAACTGCCTCCCCAGAATCACAAAAAATATTGGCAAAAACAAGTCCTTGAGAGTGTAAAGTAAAAAATATTACAAAATCATTCTGCAAACTTTATAAATGCTTAGCTTCTGAAGTTGGATGGTAACTGAGGGAATTTTGAAGTTTTCTGGAAATTGCTGCTTTCTTAATTTTACAACGGGTCCTGATGGAGATTAGCTGATAGAGTTTTTAAAAAAGAGAGACAGCACACAATGAATGCAGTCAATAAATTCTAAATGTGAAGGTCACTGAGGGAGAGCACATAATTATATTACACTCTGCTCTATCATTCAGCACAAGCATGAGCGTGCATGCATGCATGCTACTATTCAACTGTGTGGGACCTGCAGCCTGCGGCTGCTGATGAGTAGCTATCAAAAAAAAGAAGACCCTCCATTGTTCTCTGAGGAATCAATAGGATACTTATCAAAAAGGTGCGCTATCTGTAATATGAGGCAGATTAGTTCAAATGAGATAACAGGAATTGAAATGGCTGAAACAGAACAAAAGGATGGGAAGGAGTTGCAGAGACAGACAGAGACTAGTCTGATAAAGCCAAGCGAACATCTGTCGATGCTTAATCGAGCTGATCTCTACTTCCACGCAGTATGCACACTGTGTTCATTCATTGGGGGCAATGCTTTGCTTGGCTTGCAGACTTTTTAATACGCAAGTGACACCCGCAACTGTGGCCATTGTGTTTTAAGGCTGTCCATCCATTCCATTCTGTCCTCAGTTGTTCAGAGGTTTTCTTCCTTTGACCACAAATAAGCAACTTAAATCTTAAAGCTACTGTAATCACCTGCACAACAAAATAATAAAAAAATAGGTTGTATCCATCCATTTTCCCAATATATAGGCATGCACTCAAATGTGTACAGTACATGCTGACCCTGCAGTCAAAAGGGCAGCGACATAACTGGCTTCCCAAAACTGTTCAGCATGGACACACTGACGAAGAATTCACTCGCAGAACTCTATGTGAAAAGAGGAACAATTCCTCACCTCCTCAGGGCCTGAGGTAATAGAGAATCAAACTGTGAAATCTCCTTTTTGCCTTTAAATCCTGCACAAGGCACACATGCACCATGAAAAGCTTCACTGTAGGTTATTGTAAGTAGCCGAGTGGGTTAGCAGGATTTTTGTGTTGCATCAAAGATCAGCTGAACTGGAGCTGAACTGAATGACGTGTGGGATTCCATTTTTGCTAGAGGCAGTGAACAGCTTGCTGTGTTTTGAATCATATAAGTGGATTAAAAAGGTATTGGATTGTCTTGCCAAATTATTAGGCTCAGCAGTCAGCTAACACAGCAAAAAACATCTATTTGCACAAGCTAACTGAGCTAAAGCTCCAAAAATCAAAGTGTGTTGGAGTAATAAAAACAAATAGACAGAACAATCTGTTATAGCAACCTACATTTGGAAATTAATCAACCTTAAATATAATTTTATTCATCTCACTGTTGGAATTTTTCCAGCCACTTTGCAACAGCCATTTCCAGGTATCCTCCTTTCCCCTGGCCTGGTTGTTCCACAGCCTGTGCAGCCATTATGTCTCTATAATGTGCTGCTGGGAGATTGTGATGCAACCGAATCACTCACTCATGAAACAGCATTTTGAGAGTAATCTTGTGTAGCTATATCTCTGTCACAAGCTCATGCAGCTCAGAGGGAATTTGACAAAAAATGTGAACAACAGAGAGCCTGAGGCACCGATTTGATTGGTTTTCAGCTTGAAAACATGTCCCGGAAAAAAATCACCTGTGCTTTGTTTTGCATTGTTGTTTAAGCTATGCTAATGATGAATTAGATGGAGAATGTAATGACATGTCTACGCACAGGCACCAGGGAAAGTTTTAAACCTGTTCAACAGCCTGTGGTCTATTATAAGATTTAGCTCTCTCTTCACGGGTTGATGATCTAGTGGTTTTCATATAAATTTTGGTGTATGTGATGAAGCAAAATGGTTCGTACTATGATAAAACACAGGTGAACAGTATGTCATCTTCTGACGTGCAATTTCATTTGAGATTCTTCAATGTGGTGGGAAGTGTTGATGTGCCTACCTATGACTAATTTGCAATAGTGGATATAATTTGTAGGAGGCATAAAGCTACTTGGATTATATATCTAGACAAACCTGAAAAATGTTCACTGTCAGTCTATTTAATTTGTTTTACTTACAAATAACACTTATAATGGTATGTTTCTCAAAGCACTTGATAGAAGACATGAATGTTGGTTTCCATTGTAAGTCCTGTTCTTTCTACACCCAACCATAAAACACAATCTGTGCAGAGTCTGTCCTGACACTCATGGACTTGAGTGTCAGGAGATTAATTTAGCCTAGCAGACACAGAAAGTATGAACTGGCCTTTCGCCTGCTAACATTTCCTGGTTTTAAGACAAAGCCTTCTCAGGGGTTAAACAGCAAACAATATTTTGAACCCTTTCATTCAATCTGTTCAATTGAAAAGCAGCACAGTCAAGACATTTGACAATGGCGATGAAATTTCATAGCTGTCACAGAGCTGTAGGTAAATTCTAGTTTGGTAAACTTAAATCTTGACCTGATGATGGTGGCACAACCAACATGATTATAATTCATCCATGACAAAGCATGGTTGTTTGTAAAACAGACAAACATCTAATAGCTGTTAAGACAGGTCTCATGGTGGTGCTGGAACAAAAGTGAAGAAATTACCAAAGTCAAATGGATTCATACCCTAGGGAACGTAAATATCTGTACCAATTATCATGTCCATCCAATAGTTTAGATATTTTAGTCTGGAACAACATGACATTTAACCACACTGGTAGCATGGCTGCAACAAACACTGTTTTCATTTCCTGTACAACATATCTGAAAAAGTAAATTAGTAAGTAGTACAAATAGTAAAGATATTTTGGAATATTAAATGTGGGAGAATATAATACAGTGTATGAAGGTATTAAAAGAACATCAGTTCTACTAACTGAAGTAGGGAAAAACAAATGTAGGTTTTTTAGGCATTTTTCACAGTCTATTGGAAAAGTGGAACAATGGAGTAAAAGAGATATGACATGCAACAAAAGACCACAACTAGAATCAAACTATGGATGTTGAAATTATGTGTCATTATGTGGGAACTATTCTGCTGCCAGGTGTCTCAAATTGTGATATGGTTGTGCTGATACAGTTATGCCTTGTGTAAGTAAGCATGTAAACTAAATTGATGAAGGTTTATAAGCTTTGGTTTCCAGCTGCTATGTTGAACTCCACTGCATTGTCACTAGATTGTGGTCAGAATTAAAATAAGAGAAGACTGCAAGTTTTATATTCTGTTCTCTTGACTGATACACACACACACACACACAGACATACACATACATGATATACTTTATATAGAAATATAAAGGTATAAGTTGAGTGGGCAATTTTTGTATTTCCATAATAGAAACAACCTGTGAGTCCTAATCCTTTCCTCGTATGTTCACAGCTGCGTTCTGGCACTTACAAATGACACTTGGCATTTTCAAGCAGTGACAAGATGTGGAGGCCATGTCAGTGACAAACCCCCATTCTGGGATATTCTGCTTGTAGTTCGGTGTTGGAAAAAAAAAGAAATATGTGTATCTATGTTCTGTACGTGTGTGTGTTTCAGAGCATTTCCAGTGCCAGGTATCCACTGTGCCAATCTGTAGTAACCATGGAGCATCCTGGACTTGCTCAGCCATCAATCAGTTGCCTGCTATGGCAGAGTGCTTCCAGAAACACACACATAAATACACACGCGCACGTCGCACTCATGAGCTCACACGCACTTCTGACAACCTTCAGATGTCAGAGAAAACATAGGCCACCCGCTACTTTATTAAAAGGCTACAGCTGTTGTGTATGTGGGCACTAAGTGAAAAAGATTTTCTCTCCCAAGATTCAACACAGACAACAGGTCATGCTGTTTCGTCATTTTCTCAGTTTCTCTGCTTGTCATACTCTGCTGATAGCAATCTGGAGAACATAAATTCTCAGTTTCACATGCTCAAAGGACATACATTTTACATTTGAGTGATGCTAGAGACTGTATTCCAGAAGGGCTTTAAGAGCCTACTCAGAGTAGTGAATATAATCTTGTGTCCTAATGTTGTGTAACAAAATTCAAATGTGTATTTCAAAGTTACAAGAGTAACTAAAAAAAAAGTGTGAATGAATGAATTTAATGAGGTTTTAGACAATATGTTCCCGTATGCTGGTGATTTCTCACAAATTGTGCTGGGTTAACAGGGATCCATCGCCAATTTCTTGGGCTTGGGGCCGGCACAGAGTGCACAGGCTTGTATAGCCTCAGAGGCTGGAATCAATTTTTGGACAGCTAAGGGTCACAGTGCCTTGTCTGGGGACACTTCGACATATGGCAAAGGGGTGTCAAGTATACCCCAGGTACTGCTGCCCACAATTTTTTTTCCATATTCACCATCTTAGTTTGGAAAATATGTATACTACGAGCTAGCTAATACAAAAGCCACTAATTTTTCAGGTATGTAGTCATAAAGCAAAGTTTTGGACAAATTAAAATGTGAATAATGGTTGCTCTAGATTAAAAGGGATCAACAAACATTCATCTAGACCACATGTCTGGTTCTGCTGCTACTTTAAAACTGCCAGTGACATGTCTGTTAATATTTTTTTGCTTAATCTGTATAATTTTTCATCATCAGACTTGTGGATGTAAATAATGAAGGTCTTAGCACTTATATGGAAAGAAACAACAACAGGAGGGGAGGAGAAGCATCAGGTGACGGAAAAGGAGGGAAATGCAAGGCAGGGCACATCAGGAGAGTGAGACACGGTCAAGTGATATCTTATTATTACAGTACATTGAGCCTTTTAGCATGCTCTAGAAAAACTATTTGCACATCTGGTCAACAGTATGTGTCAAATATACACATTTACACCATACATAATACATTTTAGAGCTAAAAGTTGGCGGTGCCTGATCTTTGCTCATGGCTGGTTTATTTTGGGATGCAGCAGCAAATGATGTAGACATGTTTAACAAACCATGGATGAACAGCTATAAGGTGAACTGGAACTGTAGGAGGCTGAAAGATCAAAGATGGTTGGATGAATGTTCTTGGGTGGGTCATGTAGGAGATTGTATTTTCTTGCTGCAGGGTATTTCCAGCGCGCTAGTGGGGAAGATGAGGGTCTTTCAACACAGTGCTGATCTTCTGGAGGTGCATAAACAGTCTGCTCTTATAACACATTTAGTCCATGATACAAGTGAGCCTTCCCCTGCATATGGGGTCTGATGTCATAAATTATTGAAGATTTTTTTCCAACCTGAATTAATGATCAAAGAGAAAAGTGATGAGAAAAAAAGTCTTCAGACAAACTATGCCTTTTGAATTTTCTAATATCTTTTTGAAGCACCAGCATTAGCATGTCTTTACAGTAAGTCATAATGACCATATAGTTTCATGTTCTGCACAGTAACAGAAGGTTATGTAATTTCAGGGGTATTGTTCAACATCCATTCCAAATGATTTACTTAAGTAAACACACTGGCAGCTTACAAGCTTTCAAAATGGACTTACAGCGTGTGGTTAATCACATGAACACTTTAAATAGCCACTGCATTAGAGAGAATTCATAAGTAATGTGACACCATCAAGGAGATTGCTTATCTGTAATGCAGCATGCATTATAGATAAGCAATCTCCTTCTTTGCTTCACGTCCTGTTGGGCACTGTACTTGTCATATATAACATAGATCAATAAGCACATGGAAATTCATTGCTGAGTACAGAATGCATTAAATATTAAAGTTGTTGTGTATTTGTTGTTAAAAACAATTCCCTGAAGAGGGGAATGCTGCCAAAGCTCAGTCCTTAGTGTAAATAAGAACAAACAGCCGAAGCTTCAAAAGATGAGATGAAATGTTAGGAAGGTAATAACTAGACTAATGGACAGAAACTTTTTAACAGCATATGATTTCCACAGTATTACAGTAGTTAACTCCCATCTTAACCAGCAAAAGTTTTAAAGTTGTGGCTGATCAGTGTATTCTCTAGTGATACTTAGAAGCTGTGAAGCATTGTTTCCCGTCTAAATCGGAGTGGAAGCTATTCAATTTTAAACCATTACTTTGTGTTGTCTAATTTATAACTCAAGTATCTTGGTGTTTATCTGTTGAAATCCCTAATTTGCTTGCATTTTGCAGTGAATGTAGATCACGACTTGTTAAAAAGCTTGTTTATTACTGTATAAGAGCACTGTATTTCATAAATTGTTAAATATTAGCCAGCTATTGATTGTTAATGTGACTTACTATCAATTAAGGAAATTGCTTAAAATGTACATCCCTAAGATTTTCATTCATTGTTATGTAGATTAAATAGAGTTTTTTTCACAATCTCCCAGCTGTAGTGTGGCTTAAGCAGCAAGTAGAAGCCATTACAGACTGAAAACAGAGGCATGCTTGTCTGGACCTATGTCTTTTTAAAAGAGAAGACGAATCAGAGCTAAATAAACATCTGGAAGAATCCAAATTGGAAATATCTTCACATAAATAAATCAAAAGCCAATCATGAGGTGTCAGTGAGGAACTTTAAACAGTATCAAGGTTGATCCTGTGCTGAACAGAGCTGCACAGTGCATGTTTACCAGCAAGCATGCTGTGAATTCAGGTCAAATCTGGAACAGATTTATGTTCAGTTTTTTCTCCTTTCTCTCTCCCTCGCACACAGACATGCAGTCACTCCTCCCTTGGGAGCCACAGGTGTTGGCAGTGATGACAATGAAAGGTTTCAGCCTTAGTTTGAACCTGAGTCTGGCAGGAGACAACGCTCTCAGCATTCTTAGATTTATATTCTTTTACCCCATCTTCCTATACTCTATCACTATTCTCATCTTTTTCTTGATCTATCCTGTTCGTCATGTGTCCTTTCTTTTCATGCCTCTCTGATCCTTTTTGTTTGACTTATTTTAGTAAATACAAAACACTTGTGTGCTTCTGTTTGTGATGATCCACTGCCTCATGTTGCTTTGTGTGCTGTGCCTGTTTGTATTAAAAAAGAGAAATGCTAAATATCCCATTCAATATAAATAAATATCCATTTAATCCCTAGTTTAGAATGTATGTGGACATGAAATGCATTAAGGGGGCTGTGTTTTGCATGTTCTAACAGGGATTTTAAATGTATTTCAGTACATTAAACTGGTGAAAAACAATGAAAAAATAATCCAGCAGAGATTCTGGGATCACCGTGCAGGATTTCAACTACAATGACAATGTGAGACAATATAGCATTAATTGGGGAATTTAATGGCCGGTTTAACCTGCACGGTCACATAAATATTCAAATGAGTTTTTAATCTCAGAGATTAAGAGTGTTTTTTGTGTTACTGCAGCGCACAAGAATTGCAAGCACAAAAATAGGTCAGATTTATGGAGCCCAAATGACATATTCCCTTTCATCTCATTGTTCTCGTTTTAATTTAGCTACACAGCAATAATGGCGACTTTTGACATTTACACTTAATTGACTACCAGTGTAATTGATTTCACATATCTACAGCAGGAACATTAAAGGGGATTGTCTTGGGTCAAGGACCTTGTCAAGTCAACACTAACTCGTATTTATGGATGAGTGTATTCAACAAATCCAATCTCTGCTAATTACAGGAAATAAAAAGCTGTTCTATTTTAGACCTCTTGACTATGTTGTTCAAACAGGCACTGCTTTGCCTCCTTTATATCTAACAGAAGAAGACAACTCAGATCCAACCTGTGTCATTTTACCTCACAATTACTGCCTACACTAACACATATAGAGCCTTACAGTATACCTGTAACTTGTCCATACATATGTATAGAAAGAAATCTTAACCAGGAGGTTAATACAAACAAAACAGTATACAAAAGCAGACAGGCCAAAACACTGGTTTGATGCTAACATATACTATATTAACCAGCGTCTGAATACACTCATACAAAAACACACAGACTGTCTTTATGCCAACATATTGCAGGTCTGAGCTTGCATCAGCTCAGGGCGAGCAGACAGACGCAAGGGTCAGCGCCTCACAGCTTGCGGTAGAACTAATTGATGCCCAGCAGCTTTGTGAAAGTAAACACTCATCACAATGTCTTTATTTTGGTCTCTGCTTTCTTATATTTTCACGACTATAATACAGGATGTGGAACAATTTCAATATGTACGCCAAACAATTTTTACAAAAACGCAAAAAGAAACACAGGAAAAATAATGGATTTCATTTACTGTGCTGAAAGAAAAATGCTTAAAATCAAAAATGCCTCTGCATGGTTGATGTTATGTTACTATTGGACAATTCTTTGTTAAAACAAATGTATTTATTCTGATTATGGTTACAGCATAGTTAAAGAATTGTGGTAAAAAAAATGTATACATTTTTTTTTAAATTAGAGATGTAACAGGAACTGTGATCTCACCCATGACATTCAAATGCATTACACAAACATCTACCTCCTTGAATACTTTCACTTCCTCTTCACTATATAAAAGGTCATACTACTTCCAGAATTGGCACTGGATGTGATTGTGAGCTGAGAAATCACTCATTGTCAACTCAATTTCGAGGAACACTGGGCTGACATTTTTAATCTGCAACATACAAACAGGACTTCTAGATGGTTGGAGATGGTCTCTATACCCTGATGATGAATTAATATTGTTGGGTAGCATCTGGTGCTCAGTGGCACGACACGTGTCTAAACATCACCTGAATAAAACAATCTTATGAACTGATCAGGATGAAATGTGAATTAATATCTGTCCATCACTTTTATATCAACATTGGAAATGGCATTCATTCTACAGTTGGATGAAATTAAACCAGGGCACAAAAAAAGGACAAAAACAAGATTATGATGATTAAAAAAGTGCCAGTCAGCTTCAGTGGATGGAGTCACATGCTTCATATATATCATGACTTACTCGCTAAGTCCGTTTCACTTTTTGATTATACTGATTTACTTTTCCACCTGAACCAAGTATAAAAATGTTTGTTTGTTATTTCAACCATTCATCTATTCATCCTCTAAGCTGGCTGAAGGTATTCTATTTTTGGCTTGATCGTCCATCTAGCCACCCCATTGTCTTGAATGCAATATCTCTAGAATGTCTTCTTCAATTTCATCAAAACTGATTAGATTTTAATGGTCAAAGGTCAAGGGTCAAGGTCACTGTGACCTCATGTCCATCTCATTCTTGTGAATGCAGTACCACAGAAATACTTCCAGTGAATTTCTTCACATTTGGCATAAGCATCCCCTTGAATGCATGGCTGAACTGATTAGATTTTAGTGTTCAGAGTCAAAAGTCAAGGCCACTGTAACTTTCATTGCATTTGACACAAACATTCATTTCATTCACATTCACAGGACGCACAAATTAACTGATAAGGATAAGAGACTTGACAGACATGCATGTAAACTGAAACTTGACTGGTCAGAGAGGCAAACACCTCTAAGCTGTAATTCTAGTTTAAAATTAATTTTAAAAAATGTGCATAAAAACAGTTGAATTGAAATGCACTTACTGGGAATGAGGAAAGGGACTAGCTAATAAAAGTAACAGAGATGACCCTAATACAGTAGTGATTAGATAAATGACATCAAATAGGAGGTATAAGGAGACAGGAGAGTGACTGAATGAGCCTGAGCTCAGACAATGAGGTAAAACAACGTAATAAAAATGACACTAGATGCCCAGATCTCTTTAGTTATTGCAGTTGTAAAATGTATTTACATGTACATTTTAATTTCGAGCTACCTGACAAACTGCTATCACAGCAACATTTCTCAGTTTATATTTGAGTAATCAGCAGAGAATATTTTAATGTGTTTACATGAGTCACAAAATGCTAAGGTTTATCTAATTAGTCACTGCATAAGATTTGCATAAAACCTGACATTTTTCAGGGACATGGTTGTTAGGGACTGAATTAACTTTAAGCACAAAGTACAGCACAGTGCAGTTTAAACTACTTTAGACTGCAATAAAATATAAGTTGGATTAGTGATTAATAAAAGTATGAAAAAGCCTGAGTGCTTTTCACCTGAATGACCTACCAGATCATTTCATTTCTGTCTACAGGTTAAATGTATTTATGTAATTACTTTAAATGTTTGGCTAGCAGATGAAAAATATGGATTTTAACCCAAAAGAATAAAAAGCTCTGCAGCACAGACATGTACACACCGTAAACAGACATACTGATGCACACATCTGCCAAAGGATGTCAAATACTTACACACAAGACAAAATGCTAGCCCCCTGCTGCTTACCTCACGTGACCAGTTCAATGACAGCGTCAGCCTATAGTCACCTGCCCATGCTAAATTTGTATTACTCATGCATCCCCATAGGTAACAGGCATCCAGCACCAACTCTAAAGTATTCAGAGAAAATGGTAAAACAATATATGACTTAAGGTGGGTGTTTTCTACAAGAGATTGCTAATAGTTACGCAATTGATTTATACTTAATGTGCTGTTATGGCAAGTACGCAGTGGTGTAATTACTCTGAGGAAGGCAGGCTAATCATAACAAGTTATCATGGGGCGGAGGGCAACCCTTAGCCTACTACTTAGCCTGATGAAACCAGGCCATTAGACAGTGATTAAACAGAAGCTCAACTATTTACATTCTTAATTTATTGATTTACATTAAGTGCTAATGTAGTTTCTACACATAGACCAGCTTTGTAACGTGGTGGGTGCTAACCTTTGTGGAGCAACACTGCCAAAGTGTTATGTTGCTGACAAGTAGCTCATCAGAGAATTTTAAAAATAAAACAACATAATACTCTCAATATGTATAAAGATAATCACCTTTATTGTCATTGATCACATTTACATGTTACAACGAAATTTGACTACTGCATTTAACCCAGCAGTGGGCAGTCACAGGCGGCACCTGGGGAGCTAGCACTGAGTGTCTTCTTCTGTCCCAGTCTGATGCTTATCCCATTGAGCTACCAGGCCGCCTAAATGTATATGGTGGTATATCCAATAAATGCACATCCAAAAAAAACACACACAGCCAATACTCTACAGCCAGGTTTACATTTGATTACAGTCAGTAAAAGACACACAGAACAAAATGTTAAAACTTGCGAAATTGACAGGCTTGCCACATTATGAGAACAGTTTCTATGCTGGTTAAAATGAACCAATGGGGACTTGAACTACTACTTATGGGAACAAATGCTGCACATTAAATATATGAACAGCCACTGGTACCAAGACATAAGCTTCATTTCCAGGTAGCACCAAATGGTGGCCAACAAATAGACCATCTCTTCTGCAGATAGTTGTGCCAATTTTACAATAATCTTTAGTGTTAGTGTTCATGGGACAAAAATCTGCTGAAAGTTGTAAATGGTAAATCTGATTTGTTATTTTTAATACACATGCAGAGGTGCAACTCTTCAAAATAGTACACTGTATATACAGTAGATCAAAAAGGTTTGTTTTGCCTGGGGTGGAAAAGTTAAAATGTAATAATAAAAGTTAATGCAACTGAAGCAAACTTAATTTACTTAGTAAATTAATTGATGTATGAATCACAAGACCTAAATGTCCACAGAAGACATATCTCAAATGAATACATGAAAGAATAATTTCACCTTTTTATAATGTTTTCGTCATCTTCATTGTTTGATAAGTTCTCTTTTAATATCGTCATTTTAACGTCACCTGCCTCTGCCTCACTACATTTGGATGGAAACTCACTTTCTGGCAAAACACAAGCATGTGCCAGCTAACTGCTAATGAGGTGTGGCCATGCAGGTGACTGGGTCAGGTGATTAACAAAGGTGGGGACCTCTACAGGGCCGGCTGAACTAATTAGAAGGAGTGCGAACAGGTGAGCGGACAAGAACCTAATGTTACTGAAGCCAGATCTCACATAAAGAAAACCACTGGGTGTATTTTTCAAGCACGTTTTATTTTAAACAACTATCTTACAAATGCAAACAGACAAAAAGATTCAAATGACTCCCCATCTTTCCACTAATGAATCTAATGATCTGCTCTTGCTCAGCGACAAGTCTAAGTAGAATCTGCAGAGCCTTAAAAAGGAAAGACAACAAAAGCAGTACCTGGCTGCACCCTGTCCATCTTACTGTGCAATGAACCCCCAAGAATTGCAACAGAGCTGAGACAAACTTGAAACAGCCTGGCTATTGTTTGAGACTTGAGAGTAACTCGATCATGAAACTCTTTCCAAACACAAATGGGTGAGAACATGAAAAAGTGACATGCTGTGTTGGGAGTGAGGCTTTGTCTTTCAAGAGGAATTCAGCTTCAAAGTGTTCTCACATATGCACTGAGGACACAGGGCATCAGTCTGAACATCTACTGTGTGTGGTGACATGCAGCTTCAAAGTGCAACTCAAAAATGCATTGAGAACATTGGACATTTATCTTAACATCTCTCTGTTCTACCATATATCAAAGAGTTGCTTGGCACCACTGGGTGATTCCTTCAGTGCAACTAATGGGATTTAAATGAGGGGATGGTGGGAAAGTTTTTAAATTTTTACTCTATAAATTGTAGTCTATTAAGACACCAAAGTTTATTGTAGGAAGAAACATTTAAATATATATTTGTCATTTTGTTCTCTGCTGTCCCTCTGCCTATAGAGTTGAGTTGTTTTTGTTTCATGAAAGTGATTCGACTGATAAAATATTCTAGTAATTTATTCTTTGGTGACTCTTTGTCAGCTAAAAAAGTACAAGCTGATAGAGCGTTGCTTTCAGTGCATAAAAGGCCAAAACATAAGATCACTCGTCAACTTGTATCTGACAGTGTTCTGACAGGCGTGGTTTCAAGGGTGGCATCTACTACAAAACTCTTTGATGATACATCAAAAAAAGCCAAACAGCAAATTTAATAAGCGATTTCAAAACGTACAATGAGCATCTGCTACTTGTTTTCTTTTAGACTGTTTTCTTATATACAAGTCAACATACCTAAATAACAAAAATGTCAGTGCCTTCAAAAGCCAAGACCATTCCAAAATAACTCATATTTTTATCATCTGTCTTCTCTAAAGAGTTTATACACCCATAAATGTTATTACCAAACTGAATGGACGTCTGCTCAGGTATGAAACTATGGGGGATTTTGTAAAAGCCTGCAAAGTCCTGAAAACAAAAACAAACAAAAAGTAGAAAAAGAAAAATAACCCGTAACAATAAGGAGACTGAGCGTTGGATACAGCTCCTTTCCATGTCAAACCACTGTAATCAGTGGTCACTGTAACATGCAGTAGATATACACAAAAGAAAAATAAATCACACAGTTATGAAAAATAAGTTAGGTATAGACCTAAGTACAATTGTTTGAGACAGAAAACAGCTATTTGTATTTTTCTTTGGAGTAATTCGATTTTTATAGCCTGGAACGTGATTCCTGTGGAGGACTACACATATGTTCCTGTGTGGGCAACTGCATGTCTGCAACAAGCAGAGTTCACACTTCACACACAGCGAGTGCAATACAAAACTACTTTTTTTTACTATTCTGCTTGATTTGTTATGTTTGATTTTTTTTAAATATGATGGTTAACTTATTATCGCTGTGTGTTGACTAGTGTGTTGCTATTTGTGTTAAAAATCGTGAGGCACCACCAGGCCACACGTTTAGTTTAATCTGGTCT
This sequence comes from Sandelia bainsii, assembly GCA_032362345.1. Lineage (NCBI taxonomy): Eukaryota > Metazoa > Chordata > Actinopteri > Anabantiformes > Anabantidae > Sandelia > Sandelia bainsii. The sequence continues at coordinate 7,371,191 of JAUMHL010000013.1, forward strand.
CACTGCAGCACAATCAGATAAAAAACTATTAACATTCTAAAATTCGATACATGATATCTTCATTGTGTAGTATTCTTTGTTTTCAAGTAGCCAAAGCATGTGTAAACATTGCAGAAAAGACAAACTGTAGAAACTGTAATGGTCTCACTAAATCTTTACTTAAAATAGTGATTGACACTTATGTTAGTGAATGTTTTGCTTCACATCTATCTGTACATATCTGGTACGTAGATACTGTATAGAGGCTTACACAGCTATCACTGCTATTGTATAATATAATTAACCTGTCTATGTTCCATCTGTATGTTGTTAACATGCATTACCGTGCATATGGGCTGACATGTGGAGCGGGGGATGGGATCAGTTATGAGATGAGTTATGAGAAAATAGTCTCCATTACGGAGCAATGGTGACAGATACTATGAGTTACCACAATAAGTGGTACGTGATTAACAAATAAAAACAATTTTTTTCCAAATACATAGATAAAATATCTCATCACACTATAATTAGACAACAAATATATTATTATTATTAGTTTTAAATGGGACAATAATGTAATGTTATAAAGAGTTAACAAAAAAGCTTAAATATATGCTACCAATCTTGCTGTATTTCTTTTGGGGGCTTACATGTCTGTAGATTAGTGGTTAATTTACACTTAGCAGAATTATTAGTTTATAATTTATTGCCAAGACATTTCAAATTCATGTCTGGGTGAATCTGTCACAGTGGCTCACCCCTCACCTCTGCTATACAGTAAAATGCAGTGGGAAGGTTTTAATGTTGCGAAGCTATTTAACCTTGAACCTTTCTCGTGCTGCCACCTGGTAAAGACAGCACCTCTGCCCTCGCTAATTGATTTATTCCCTGTCACTTGTACAAGTGTTCACACATATAAAAAACTACACACAAATTAGTAAACACAATTAGTGTGATACAGCACTAATTGGGTGCACACCGAGAAAAAACCAGACCTTTCTCATCATTGCGTGACTTAAATCAGGGCCTTGTTTGCAGCCTTACCTTGATGCTCATGCTACACATGCACGCTACAAAGTCATGTTATGTTCTCCACTACTTAAGCCTCCTCCTGTCACACTATCTTTGGGGTCTGCCTGCAATTCCCCCAAGATTACTTAATCATCTGTCTTTATCCATCTCTCTCTCTGTGTTTCCCTCACTCCCTCCTCCTCCTCCCCCTCCATGTCTGAGCTAATTTTATTAATAGAAACCAACCACTTAGAAGTCAGTGAGTTGTAAATGACAACAGCCTCTCTTCCCCCACTTCACCAAGATAAAGAGAAGGAAAGAGAGCGAGAGAAAAGTAAAAATGGCGGTAAAAAATGAGAATAAGAGGTGGAGAAGGAGGAGAGAATCAGAAACAAGAGAGAAAACTCGAGGGAGAGAGAAAGGAAAAGTAATTAAGGTGAGGGGAGAAGGGGAGAGACTAGAGACCCCACTCAATAAATCTGAGCTGCCGAGCTACCTGTCAGTCTCCAGGCTCTTTTTATTGGTCACTGAAGATCAGGTAGTATTAGTCACCGAGGTCTTGCTCTGTGTCATTGGGTGGATGAGTGGGCAATGTGTGTGCGTGTGTGTGTGTGTTTGTGTCTGGAAGGATTCCATCAATAACGCATGGATCGGGGCCACAGGCAGAGACAAGGAGTCATGTTGGAGCTGGTGAGAGATGTGCAGAAGCAGAGCAGCGACCATGTGTGTGTATGTGTGTGTCAGTATGAAAAGGTGAGAGAGAGAGAGACAGAGATTACAACTGAGGTACTCATGTTGGGTAATGAAAAAGTGTACAGCAGGAGAGAGAGCATAGGGATAGCCGTCATTAGATGAGCCAGTCCTAACTAATGATCATTGGGGGCAACAGCAGACTGTCTGTGTGTGAGCACATACCTCTGAGCATGGGCCCTCTCGAGTGTGTGTGTGATGAATCATGATTCAAGGCCCCCCTGTCATTTATAACACCCACAAGCATTAAGGTCATTATTGATGACAGGACTCCTTGTGATTCTTGGATGTTGGTGTGTGTGTATGTCCACGGCTTCTATTACACATGGGCATGGAAGCTGCATGGTCAACCCAAAAGAAAAAGAGAGAGGTAGGTGCAATCAGAAAGCAGTGAGTCGCCTCTAACAAGACCTGAAAGACTGATTTAACCCCCCCCCACCCCCACCCCACACACACACACACACACACACACACACACCCTCAAATGATTAGCCAATCAGTAGTCAGGCTGCTGCAGTGGCAGAAGTGATCCCAAGGGAATCCCCCACTCTTCCACCTCCCAGTCCCCATCTTCAGGGTCCCAAGGTGCTGACGATTTGAGGATCACTCAGCGTTTAAGCTTTAAAGCTCTGCTGACTGCCTCTCACCTGTCACATGCTGCAGTCTGGGTTAATGGGAGTTAAAGGTACCCTGGAGTTTTCGCGAAAACACACATGGTTACAGTATGATTACATCCAGTGTTGCACAGCAAAACACATTTTCTATAACCCTGAGGTATAAAACACATGTCGAAGGTGTTATGGTTAGAGAGGCTTGCAGAGGCGCTGACAAACACATCTCGACACATCTCAACAATGTATGTATGTGAAACTGTTGTTCAGGTAAGATGACTGGTTTATCCAATTCCTGTTGAGAGGGCGAGCATTGAATAGAAAATTATACATAAATATTATATTCAAAATAAAATGTCTCCAACCAACACTCATACAGCTTTGTCTATTTACAGCTCAGAGAAACACAATCTCCTGTGTTTGCTAGCACCACATACAAACAAAACAGGGACGTGCTCATCAAAACATTGCTCCACAGTGACACTAGTGCACTAATTTGTCCATAGCTAGTACAAACACTGCAATGGGCCTTTAACAATACACACTTATAACAACATTTGAATCTGTTGAATTCTGTTTATTCCATTCTTTTTGTCTTGGGGTTTGTGGTCTTATACCCTAATGTTTTACAATGTAATGATTCAGTTTTGGCGGCACGGTGGTGTAGTGGTTAGCACTGTCGCCTCACAGCTAGAAGGACCCGGGTTCGATCCCCGGGTGCCTTTCTGTGTGGAGTTAGCATGTTCTCCCCGTGTCTGCGTGGGTTCTCTCCGGGTACTCCGGCTTCCTCCCACCATCCAAAAGACATGCATGTT
>JAUMHL010000013.1:7379483-7402749 GCA_032362345.1 Sandelia bainsii
TGGTCATTTCCATGGAAATATTAAGGGTTTTGTGTGATTTCATCAGGGGGGCTAATAATTCTGACCTCGACTGTACAAGTATGAATGAGTAATGCTACTTTCCTGTGAGGAAGCCTCTCGCAGCAAAAAAGACTACATCCCGTAGCCTTGATGGTGAACCAGCAGGATAAAAGATTAGCTCAGCAGACACCATTACTACTACAGTGATGGTAAGAATGTGCTACCCAATTATCCTGGAGGAGCTTTATAAACAGGATCTCTTGTAAAAAGAAACAAAATTCACTCTTATGTTATTAGTTATCATCTATCTATTTTAAGTGTATTTTTGGAGCAATTTCTACAACAACTGTACCATTTACTTTTATATATGTTCAAGGCAACATACTATATATGGATTAAGTATTTTACCACCATCATTTTCTTTCTGGCATTATTTACAAGGCTTTTAAACAGCACTTAGGACTTCATGTTAGGAAATAAATACTGTCATCATTTAGAGGTTAGATTTTATGCATTTATTTTTGCTAGAGCCCTTTCCTTATCTGTGACTTAAAACTGTAACCCTTACATTAAAATGTAGTATCTGCAAACCATGGATGAATTAGAAAACAGGTCTACCAGCCACAGTTCCAGGTGGCCTGAGAGGCCAGGCTGCCTATGGGCAAAAATCTCGGAATCTCTGTATCTCTGTATGAAATTATCGTCAACTTTTCTTCTTTTAAAGTCATAGAGCTTTGTTCAAAGACACAAAATGACCACAAAGTGATCCAAAACAACCGCAAATTGACAAAAAAAGACAAATAAGACACACAAAATGACCACAAACAAATATTTGTTACACGCAGAGGTGTATCAAATATTTCCTACAAGAGACACGTAATGACGAAAAATGGACACAAAACAACAATTACAACAACCAAAAATGACAAAAGACACAAAATGACTGCAGAAATTGTGAATGGGGAATTCTTATACATGTGACAAGGAGTCTTGAATGAAAGGTCACATGTTGTTTGAACATGTGGTTAACATCTTGCACCATTCACTGGGTTTATGTGCTGTACTAAAATAAATGATTTACTAAAGCTCCCCAAATACCCCTAAGGGAACATGTGTGAGGTTGTTGCTTTCAGCTACACTGCTGCCTACCGGTATCGCTGTTTATTTGTAATGGCAGACTCCATTTTTGCTGAAGTCCTATCTTCCCTTGTATGGATAAAAATGTGTAGCTGCAGTTCTGTCTTTGGTGGGAAAAAAAAAATCCCTATCCCTATTTCAGGGCATCGAGAGTATACTTGAGTGGGCTGCCAAAATTAATTCTATGCACGGAATCGCTGCTGCTGCTGCTTTATACGTATAGGAGAAAAGTGCAGTGGCATAGTAAGATCTCTTGCAAAGCATCTGAAACCAAAATGTCACATTTAGCAGTAGCTATAACGAAATTTACTTCAAAAAAATGAATGAAACAAATTCAGAGACATCAGGAGAGAAAGCTTGACAGAGATGGGTAGAAACAGAGGGAATGGGAGAGGTTGATGAAGTGAGAGGAGGGCAGGACTACGGCGAGGAATGTGAACACTATCAGTCAGTGACAATATACCCCATGCCATTGCCACCAAAGGAAAACATCACTGTTCTGGGGTGTCATCTTGAGATGGACGACTGGGACACTCTCCCTGTGTGAGTTCCTCTGTGTGTGTGTCTGTGTGTGTGGGCATTTGAGTATGTGTGAAAAAACAGAGAATGAATTCCTGTTTTCATACATCACAGGCACAAAAGTAATGGCTCACTGTGAAATCATTGCAAGCTGCCCACTGTGTGCACTGTGCTTCCCATTTACACACACACACACACACACACACACACACACAGGAAGTCAAGCAATCAACACCATCATGATGGGTTTCTGCTGTTGCAGGTAAAAAAATGAATGTATCACCCAGGGAGGCTTGAGTAGCATAACTGCAAGTACGGAGCTGCTATTTGCTTTCCTGGCATAGACCTTGTGGTTGAAACAGTGCAAATAAAGCAGTGTATCATGGGTATTTCTGGCAATGATCCTATAAGAAATGTTTTTGGTTTTGTTTGCTTTTTCTTGTTCTGTTATGGAATTGAATCGGTATATGTCATCCTGGCTCGGTATACAAAGGAATTTTTGGAAACTTTGAAACAATAAATTGGTAAAAGTTTGGAGCTGTTGGCAAGAACAGAAGACTAGACTTTCTGTTGTAAAGCAAAGATCAGGTTTGTGTCAATTCATAAAACATTTTGTCATGTAAGATTAAGTAGGGGAAAAGATCTATTTTTAAAATGATGCTCCATGGTGCATCACAGTTTTTGAACCTATAGGCATTTAAGACTGAATGTCAAGGTTCAAACCAAATTATCAGAGTTTTAATATAGTGAATTCACTTACAAATTAAAAGCATATAAATGTTTAATAACTGAAATCCATTTGTGGCAGTCACAATCAGCATGATCAAAATGACCATTTTAAAATTATTTTACACCGGACTGCTGACAGAACACAAACAGCACTATGAAAATACTATGATATTTTTACTTATTTTGGCACATAATTATTAAAAGTCATGGTGATCCCCTGGCATTTCTTCTAGTGCCACTAGCACTTGACATTTTTGTGGCTTTTAGTGAAATATCTTCACAATTATTGGATTGATTGACATGACATTTTGTTACTGACATTCATGCTTCCCAGAGGATAAATGACTTTTGTGATCCTGTGACTTTTCCTCTAGCACCACCTTGAGGTGACATTCATGACTATAGTATTTGATTTGTGACATTCCCATCAATTCCAGGTATTCCTTATGGTATACCATGTTATTAAAAAAAAAAATCATCTTGACATATGCACGTTAACAACTTGGCATGTATATGAAAATTGTATACTGGATCAAACATGGAGCACATTTATTCCTATGAAAATTGCTCAGTGGTGCATGTGCTCTCCCTGACACTACAATGGCACAAACTCAAAATACATATTTTAAATCAGATTGCTCAGTTTTAATAATTATTTTTTGTGACACAGCTCAGAAAAATGTCAGAGATGTTTAATCAATTCCTAGACACTGTGTTGTGTTGATGTTTGACATGACGACTGACAAATGATCTTTGAGAAACGGAATGTGCAGATAGCACAACATGGCAGCTTAGGAACAAGGATGGAAACAAAATTTAAAAAAAAAGGCCTGTCATCATCTTAACATGTTTTTAAAAAGTAAAAGGTCAGGAATGCTTTGAACTTACTACTCAAATATTACTATAATGTGACTGTGACTGGTATAAAAAATGGCACCTCAGCCACTGGGGTACCCAAGCCAACAGTTGGACCAGACAGCAGTGATGGCCTGGTGACAAGAGATCAGAGAGAGAAAGAGAAAGATCAGAGTGATGCAGAACTAATTAGATTAACACCTCAACAGGCAGCCTGTCCACTGAGGAGAGGTGAACGGCTGGAGAGGACAGGAGGCGGTAGAGGTGTAAATATAATATACTGAGAGAACATGTGGGCCCAGATGCTTAAGAAGATAAAGACAAAAATAGATGTAAAAAAGTAATGTGTACACATAGGCCTGCTTAATAAATCTCATTCATGTGAACTCCCTGTGGTTGGTCATAAAGAGTTGAAGACACACCTATTATCCTTTGTTAGCATATGAACACCTCTGTCAATTAAAAGAACACAAAGCAGAAGCAGAACGTCAAACTGGGGAGGTTACCTGACACTGCAAGGACACTTATGTTCAATCATATTAACTACAGCTGTGACTAGTTATAGCACCAGTCTGGTCACAAATTAAAGTCATCACATGTAGCTGTAAAGGTGGAGCTAGTTTTAACTATTTCATATGGTATGTAGTTGAGACATTTGTGGTTCCCTAGAGAAAGGATGTGCCACAAGGTAAATCTGATGGGTCATGAGATGATTTGTGAGGCTGGAAAGATGACAAAACAAAGCTCAGCTAGAAAAATTAGTATTCATTATCATTTTCTCTATTTTGGCTCTCCTTACTCCGTGTGAAAAGTTTAGACAGAGAACCTGTATTTGGGTGCATTTATGCTCACGGCATGGGTGACTTGGATATGTATGAAGGCACGCAGTGGTGTATATTTTAGAGAGACACACGCTGCCTGCAAAACAATGTCTTTTCCCCAAAAGTCAGAGGATATTTCAGCAAGACAATGCCAGGCCTCATTCTGCTTCTGCTACAACATTGTGGCTTCATTGACACAGAGTGCGTGTACTTGACTGGCCTGCCTGCAGTTCAGACCTGTCTCCTATTCAAAGTGTATAGTGCATCCTCAACAAGAAAATCAGGCAACTGTGACTACAGACTGTTGAGCAGCTGAAGTCATGTATCCACCAACAGATACAAGCAAATATTCCACAAAACTGAAACAATGATTTTTCTTAATTTGCAAACTAAGATATCACAGATTTTTTGTTTTTATTGTATTTTTTGAAAAAGTTAAAACTTTTCTGGACATGAAGTTTGAACTTTATATCCATTGCAATTCGACAAGTAGTATCCAGGAAAACACTATGGTAGAATTTGAAGACATCCACTTGATTTGATTAACTCAGCTGCTAAAGCCTTGTATTTGCTTGATACACATTTCAATAATTTTTTTTACAGAAACAAGAACTGTGAACCTCTATTATAAGGTGTTTCAAAAAGGATCTATCCATGGCCAGTATGAACTAGACGATAGGTTACAGCAAGAAAAACCTCTTTTGGTGTTCATAAGGGTACCTGACTGTTGCTTTAAGACAGACTTGAGAAATTGTGAACCTATCCTTTAATGTGCCTAAGCACTGGAAACTGGACAACAATCTAAAAGAAGATGAAGTTTTTTTAACATTCTGTTTTGTCTGTCATGGGGAAAATGGTGTCTTCATCTTGCCCTATGGAGTACAGGCATGTCTGTATTTGTGTGAGGAAGGTGGACTGTGGGGAGACAACAGAGATCAAAGTGTAGAAATCAAGAGGAGACAGAGGGAGTGAAAAGGGCATGGAGGGTATAAGTGGGGGATGCAAACGTTTGGGTTGAGCAAGAGGAGGAAATGAGAAAGAGCAGGGGTGGAGTGGAGGGAAGGGCAAGCCAAGTAAGCACTTTCCTGTCCATTTTTCATCAGCCAGGCTAAATTAGGCCAGGCTCGTCTCGCTCTTCTTTCTCTGTGTGTGAGCATCTGCTCCTGCATTCCCGACACGTCTCTCCTCTCTCACCAACCCAGAGTGCGGGGTAACGTCTCTCTGAATACCCTTCTCAGCATCCTGCCTTTTCACCGCCTCTGATTTATTAGTCAGTGGGCGCCGTCCATCACACCGTGATGCAGGGAAGCATCGTGTTTTCTCTGTGTGTGCATTCGCCATTGTGTTCCTCCCCTCCTTACCCCTGCCCCCCTTCTCTCTCTCTTTCTCTGCTTGTTCTCTTGTTGTGAGGGCATCTCTGTCATCTCATTTGCTGTTTCATTCAGTGACCCGCCAACTCATGGTTGACTTCTCCTCTCTGAAGCCTGTCATTTGTACTCCCATAGTGTCTGCCATTTGTGCTACCTTACATGAACTGACTAGGAGCTGACAGTTGTATCAAAGAGTTTGCTTGGGTTTAGGTGAAAGTTGTGGAGGCCAAAAAAAATCCATTATATTTTTAAGGCAACAGGCGAAATGTTAAAATAGTGATGGGACAGCTTTTTGTGAAGCAAAAGAGAAATACATTAAAGAAGATGTGGCTCAAAAATCCTGCTGAATTCTTTGATCATTGCTGGGTTTGAACAATTCTCTGCTGATCATGTCAGAGACTTCACAGAAGCTTTTGAGCAAAGTTCTTGGGAAACCTTCCACACATGGCCTCCAAAAATTACAGGAGCACTTCAGTGCAGTACAACAACTTTTTAACACAAGTCTTGCCTACAAAAACTTTCTCCACCATACATTACATAGGTTTCCAGATAAAATGCATTTTTCTTTCTTACCAGTGAGTGTAGTTGCTATGCTTTTTCTCTGTGAACCTTTGATTCTGTACAAAAATCTAAATCAGTACACTAGTGAAATACATAGTTTTACCAAATGTGGTCAACACAAGCATTTTATACATCATCACATCAAGACAATACAGAGGCAGACTAGAAGAAGACTTGTTTAAAGTGCCTTGCAAGCAGTTATTTGTTCCCTACTTCAGCTGAATGTTAAACATGACGTTTTTGTTAACACATATCACAAGACTACATTATAAATAAGACTATATAATAACAAATGTAACATTTCTCTTGTGACTTCATGGTTATATTTCACTTACTGCTTAATACTTTGTACCTAAATATTAGGCTGCTTTATCAAAATGTCAAGATCGACAGCTTTAGGACTATTTTGTGACGAAATTGTCACTGAGTATCTTGGTGAATGACTTGACCAAGTCTTTATCATACGCTGATATCTGACTAACAGAACTTTCAACTTCAGTCACATTAAATGGGTGTATTTGTGACTAGCTAATCATTGAGTCACCCACATTCCCAAATTTCAAAAATATCATCTGAGTAATTTTGATGAAAACAACTGTCTTTGATTGGTTTGAATGCCAGAAGAAACATGTCACACAAAGATCATAATCATAATCATTTTGTTTTCTTGGATACACATTTTGATTGGTGATGAAGATAAAACATTACAAGGGCTAAAAAAAGGAACGCGATTTGTCATTTGTATGTTAACAAAATGTGGACAGTTTATTGCTTCTAATTAATCCCTTCATTTAACAACTTCTTTAATTGGTAATCATGCTTCCTCAAGCTTTTTCAGAGCTACATTTTCTGAATTGAGCTCTGATTACAGTCCTGTCATACTCTGTTCTTCACAGGGACTCTCCCGTCCAGTGAAAACAATGTGATTAACTAAATGAATGAGAAACACCTCAACTGGCATGTTACTCCCCTCAATTACCAACATGCTTTCCAGCTGACACCTGGGTAATAAGATAAGCAGGTAAATGTGCTCAGACTAAGTGCTAACAACAAAGCACTCTTGGTGATGACTAAATGCCACTGCAGGCTTTGGGAAAAAGGAAGGATTGGCAGTGACTGCAGAGGTCTTCTGCCAATGTTGCCTGCACACAGCCAGCAAAGGTTCTTAGTTTGAAACAATTGCAAATTGGAGAAGGTAATGGTGCCCCCAATATGCAGGAGACCGCTTTGTAACAGTGATACAATCAATCAGGGAAGCAGCACAAAATTATTTTTAATAATACATGTGAGGGACCTAAGTGTTGCTATTAATAAACTTTCAAAGTGCATGATTACATAAATGAATACAGAGGTGTGTGAACCGATGGCAGAGACCTATTTAAAGATGCTATTACGCATCTCTCCTATAAAATACAACAGGAGCACCGAACATCATCATAGTATGAATATTATTTTTATATTTGCCTTTTGATTAAATGGAAAACTCTACTTTCATGCAAACTGACTCTTAATTTCAACTTCAAAATCTGATGTGTCAAGTGTATACAATCAGCAATCGTTATTTTCAGTCATGCTAGCACAGTGGTTCGAGTCGTAATGTTGGTCTGTCGATTGGACATCACTTTGATCCAGGCCAGTCCAAACACCACAACAAATATCTGACGGATCACCATGAAATTTGATCAAGGCATTCATAGTAATGGACAATGAGTCCTAATGAGGGAAGCTCTCATGTTTTTCCCCTGGAATCATGAGAATGATATTATAATAAGGAGAGATCAATACAGTATGCATGTTTATTAAGTGCCCACAGAAAGGACTTGGACACTGCTTGTGAGTGTAACTTCGAAACATGCAGGCCTGTGAAGATAGGAGACAGGATGAATCCCCCAGGGTCTAGACACTCATCTTGGTTGAGGGAGATTAAAAACATTATGCCTGACACTCCTTCATAGCCCTTTGTGACAAGGCAGAAGCAGAGTTATATTTAAAGAATGTTCTCTGCAAACTGTTTGGCTCCTGTGCTGAGAATAGTTTTTGGGCAGACACGGTGAGGACAGAGATGAATGAAACAGAATTAAAAAGTGTGGGAAAGAAGAATTGTGGGAGTAGATTTATTCGTTGGTGAATAAAGTGTTATCATATTTAGTAAAAATTATGATGAAAATCTATTAATATAGATCCAGCATTGTAGCAATCTTAAATTTTACTTTAAGCTTGTTTCTAAGGATGGTTTGTTAAAAGGTTTTTTTCAGGTTCTTTGTATTGATAAAAACTTGAAAGAAAAAGAACAATAAAAATCTATTTACAGCCTTATATAAGACAATTTGCAGGACAATTGATTGAAAAAATGATTGATTTTCAAATGTATTACATTGGAAATGCTGGCCAAGCACATCAATTTGCACAGATTACTCATCTCTAGTTATGGTGGAAACTTGAGTATAACAAACATTTCAAAAAAATGTTTAAATAAACTTAACTTAAAATAAAACTCATCCTTTTACCGCACACAGGGTTCCTTGTGGGTTGACAGTAATCTTAACAAGATAGTAGTTTTCTTTATTCCTGCCTTTGGCACATTTTTTGGCACTTTACCGTCACCAGTAGATCAACTGAATTGTGCAGAAGGACACATGAATGCACACAAGAATTATCAAAATGGGAGTGCACAGTTAATTACATTACTACATGGTGCTAACTGAATAGTCTACACAGTATTGATTTGTGCAGAATATATTTACAATATTGTAAATTGAACCATCTCTAGAATGCACTAACACACTCAGTTAACTGAGTGATCAAGCATGCACAACTCATTATTTCTGTACATCTGTTCTAGCCATACACAACACACATCACATGACTCACAGAGAGCACAGAGTTAACTGGAAAACACGTTTAGACATATAATGAGTCTTCAACACGTAACCATCGACATCTCACATTTCTCAAGCTGACCCTCACACCTTGTCTCACTATCTAAAGTCAACAATATAAATTATATGAACCTAATGGGAAGTGTTACGTGACCTTTACATTGTTACCTAAAGACATCTCAGGACAAAGATGACATTGAATGGTGCAGTAGTGCTTAGAGGGTGGGTATACTGTGGTTCCAGATTCCAGCTTGCACATGCTTGCCACTGTGTGCAACTACTCCATGTTCAACCTATCACAAGAGAGCCAAAAATACATTTTAATTATGTACTTTAGTGCAATTGAATTCATTTTAAGTACATGTTGATAAAAGTCACTTCTACACCAGAATTCATTCACCATTAACTGAACACTGATGTTACACTTCACATTATTTGTCTTTGCATTCATAGTAACAGTCTCTCTATACTGTTAGCAAGGTTGCTATGACAACATTTGCAAATGCTATCAGTGCACCCCCTCAGCCTTCTGTCGAGATAACAGTGGTCTGAGTGGCCACTTACAAAGCATATTGTGAAAAGGATCAGCAAAATTATTGCATAATGAACTTTTAGGACTTTTAAAAAGTGAACACTGAGTGAAAAACCTATTTTATGTTAAACAATATAGTACAGTACTATATTTTTTCTCTTGGCTCCTAACCATGCTTCATACATTCCTACCGTTGAGGGGCTGTTCAAAGGTCTAGTCATTCGCTATTGTCACCAGTAACTGAAGCAGTTAGTTTTGTCATTTTTACCCAATGCAGCCCAATGTCTTGGTTAAGGAACAGAAGAAGGGATCTGCTCACATGTATTTAAATTTCACACAGCTTCTGCACATTTTTAGGTAGGCATACAGTAAACTGCCTTGCCCAGAGGTAGGTATTGGCCAAAAACTTGTATATACTGTACATACCAATACATGTCTATCCACTGTGTACTGAAAGGCAGCATCTCCTTGCATCCTTCAGTCAACTTAATCACAACTTCACGAAGTCCCATTTTTCTGATTATTATCAATACCCTGAGGGATAAACATCTTGTGTATCCCACAGCTTGTCTGGTTTACACATTAATGCCTGAGCTTTATACCCACAGGAAATCTCACATCATTTTCCCACAAAATACCCTGCAGAATACTATACACCTTAAAAAACAAGTGCAAAACATGTGATTCATGTGCTGGTTTGAAAGGAAGGTCAGCTTTAAAAGTAGACTCTCTTAATCAACAGTGCAGAGGGCATGCAGTTAATCAGTATATCAAAGAACCTCACTTCTGAAGCATTATTTTCTCAAGAAACGTTCAAGGCCGATATTTTGTCTACTTCCCACCTCACCTTGCTGTTTGGAAGTGTTTGGGATGGATGGATCAATAAGGCTTTGGCCTTTTGCAAATATTCTGGTACTGTATTGATTTTTCATCCAAGATTTTGGCTGAGGCTTTTAATCAGTTATGTTCTTGAAAGCTTGTTCCAACACAGATTAATGACAAAAGAAAGAATGTGTGTGATGGTAGCAGTATCACATTCTTTACTTTTGCTCCTTGCAAACACACGCAATATTTGCATTGCTTTTACAGTAAATACATAAGTGTCAGGTAAAATGCAGTGATGAACCAGACTAATTATATGGGCAATATAAGGAGGTTGTTTGATGCAAAGAGCCACAATGGAACAAAAGGGACAAAAATGTAATTTATTTTCTTTCCATAGGCAGTAACACGACTCAGAATGAAAAGCCAGATGCCATGCATGATATTTAAAATTCTAATTAAAAGTCAATCATGCTTTTAGTCTCAGTGTTTCAGCCACAAACACTGATAAACACAACAAACAATTAATTTGTAACATATATACACATAATAATCCCACATATCTAGTTTGAAAATACAATTAAGGGACATGTTTTATCAGAAAATATTTGTTATTTTATTTACTTGAAAAGGACAAATCTGTTTATAAATGACCAAGATCTTTACCTAGATGAACGATTCTAGTAGCTATGTATAAAATAGTATTAATTTAGCATTAGCAATTGCTAATTAACAAGTGGGTTTCTAAAACATTAAATATCAACATACAGCAGACTAATTACACAAAAGGTCATAACTGGTGAAATTGGACACAAGGATTTGTGTTATTCAGTTGTGAGCTAGTTTTGACCTTTGAGAGGACAGAAAGCTGGAGAGTTCAAAATAGTGGAAACTATCATAGCTTATAAACTCTCTTGCACTGGATTTTAATCAACAAAATTTTAAGCAGTTTTTGCTAATTGACGGTTTGTCTGATGCCCATTACCATACAGTTGATTTTTAATCAACCTCTTGAAAAACTTGAATATTTGAATTGTTAATTAACAAAACATCAGAGAGAGGTTCCGGGAACTATTATGACTAACTAGTGTCAGTGTGGTCAAGCTGACTAGTGAGTTAAAAGGACTACATGGCTTTTTTTAACTTACAGGGCAAAGCACTTTATAACTCACACGGCCCGGGCTTGCGGTTTAGTTTCTTTGCCAAGAGGACTTCGACATGTGGACAGGAGGATCAGTGGACGACCCACTCTACCTCCTGAGTCACAGACACCCTTTTAACAGATTTTCTCACCAGCTACAGCAGCTCACTCCTGTGATTACTTACTATGTCATCAAGCTTATTTCATGTAGATGAGCAAATGTCACTTTGTGGTGTGACCACAGCCTTATACTCAATACAGAGCAAACAGGACTGTTGCTGATAAAACAGCACAGCATCAAGCATCAGGTTTGTTACTTCACTTTTCAACTCTTTGGCAATCAATGTGGTAAAACATCTGCCTGACCTTGTACTTGTTAACATGTTAACAACACTGTCAAACAATGCTGTATTATAATACCCATCTGTATTATATACTGCCCAGATGGGATCTAATAACTACATATTAATTACAGAACATCATGTCTCATAGAAGATAGGACAAGAAGAATGTCCTCACTGAGAGTCTAAAGCTAAAGATGGTTCTAAGCCAAGGACAGAAATATATTCACAGACATTACTGTTTGCATATAAAGCAGGAATTGTTCTACACCCTGAGTACTTTATAACTTCCAGGTGTACTTCTGACACTGCCAGATGGACGCTCCAGAATCTTTATACTGCTGCACAAACACTACAAGAATTCAGCTACAGATGCATCTGCCCTCTGAAGGCAGGAGGCCAACTTAAAATTAACATTGAACTACAATCCGTATGTCAACAAAAGGTGGCAGAACCTCAAGGAAGGTGCATTCAAACCCATTAGCATCCAAAGTAAATCACAAAAGCCAACCAGCTCTAAGCACACTCACTGAATCTTCATTATCTAATGCTTCAGCTGCTGGGCTTTTAGGCTTATTACTGTAGGCAAATGGGGATAAAAGCTCTCTGTAATTACTCCACTTCCCCAGTGGGTGATGGCGGCATTCTCAGGGAGCTTAACAGTGGCTTCCCATGTAGCTCTCACCATATATCGGCTGGGAAGACACAACACATGCTGTTCTTAGCCTTCTTTTTCCTCCTTCCTGTTTTCATAACCCTCTTTCCCTGCTCGTGTTCTGTCTCCACTATGTCTTCCTCACCTTTGCTTTGCATTTCTTTTGCATCACTGGCATGCTGACATTTCTTAGCAACAATACAATAATGACAATGAGAAATGGATGAGAGAACAGAAGTATATCTAGTATATTTGGCAATTTACATTTTATAAAATGGCAAAATTATGATTCATTTGAAACTATTATGTTTATGCTATACACCATGTCCTTTGTAAACATGCAAGACATACATACATGTTCTTTAGTAAAATTGCTTGACCAAAATTGCTTGACTAAGGAAAATAAGATACAAAAGAATGAAACTGAAAGTATGTGTTTTTATGGCAATAATTTCACTAATAAAAATGTGAAATCTACATTTTTAGCAGGCAGATGTTGATGCATCAACATTTTAGATGGGCAAATAATGCAGGTAATAATGTAGCAACTAGAAATGCTCTAATTAGGTAATAATGTAGGTAATAATGCAGGTAATAATGTAGCAACTAGAAATGCTCTAATTAGGTAATAATGTAGGTAATAATGCAGGTAATAATGTAGCAACTAGAAATGCTCTAATTAGTATAATAGCACAGTTAAGACAATTTAGTTACTGATGTGGTTTTGAAAAGCAACACATGCATGTTAATTTATTTACTTATTCTTTTATGTGCATGACTAAATACCTTATCTAGAATTAAGTCACAGTAATTTGGATCTTTCCACTTGGTACGTTTTTGTTGTCAGACAATTACTGCTATAAAATATTTCTCATTGAGAGTTGTTCAACATCCTTTCAAAATAATGTTATTTAATAGCGTCAGTGATCTGTCAACACTGTAATAAAGACTGCCTGTCAAACACTGAAATGTCTTGCGTTTCTTATGGATGATTTCACATTTTCCTAGACAGAATGTCAAATGACTAGGTTTTCTTTACCCTTCTACATGCATGCAATCAAGTGACATCACCATTACTATTAAACATGCTGTTCACCTTTCTTAAAAGTAAAGCATCTTATTTCTAGCAAATGAACTGTAACTTTAACTTGGCCATATACTCCACAAAGAGGCCAAAGCATTTCATGTACACAGGTGGATTGCCTCTAAAATTGAGGTGAAGGTTTTCTTGTACTTTATACTGAAGTTGAATCATCTGGTGTTCTAAGGGTAAAAAGTGGTCATCATGACATGTCTCCCCGTGGGTACACTGAGACCTTTCTGATGCCACCGACAACTGTGCTATCTTCAGGCAGCTACTTGGCAGAAGCAAGAAACACGATGGTCTGTCATACTGTGTTGACACAAGCATCATGAGGTTACTAATATAATCAGTAAAACATGGATCCATGTATGACAGTCCATATTGAGTTTCCAGAAAGTGAAAAAACATGTAAGTAATGACAATCCCTGATAAAACCATCCATAGAATCCATACTTAGCATTTATGTACAGTAGACTTTACACCTGTCAACAGGGCTTGCTCTGTCTCAGTTTCTTCTAGAAACTGTAGGAGCTAGAATAACTGGTACATTGCATTCTCACATAAGCACCACCACAGTATAGCCTGTTAACACCGAGCTACATATCAACTCACCACCCACTCATCCTAAACGGGACCTAAAACAAATATGCCATTCCTCCTGAAGCTAACAGGCAGACTATAAACTCTGCATGAGACACTTTCATGGAGCAGAGTTCATGAATCAGAGTTCAGTGCAAACGCACAGTACAGTATGACATCTTAATCCAAAAGAGCAACCTGTGAAATAAAAGACTACAAAGTAGTCAGTTATTACATTAGTAACTTACACAGTAGTTAGTTGTTACATAACAGTGTTCTGTGTTAGCAGTTTTATTTTTATTTTTAATTAAAAAATTGTAAAAAGAAATGTCTAATGTTTGGCAAAATATTTGGTGGTGACTGAAATATATTCAGACATAGCCTATTAATAATATATTCACCCTGATAAATCACAACACACGGTATTTCAACACAACTATTTTCTGATATAGCCAACCTTTAACACTCATACCAGACTGAAACCTGAGAGCATGTTTTCATGAACATCCGAAATCACACTAGTCAGATCAATAGGTATTGTGTATGAGGAGTTTCACATGCTTCTTTCTTTGCTTTCTCTATGATGCTACTAAATGACAGACATGCAGTATGTTGTAGCTTTTCATAAAAGAGAATAAAGCCTTTCTTTCTTAAAGCTGTTCGCCTTTGCTTTAGATTCTGTCTTTATTACTTACAGCCTGTTGGTGTTTAACCCTCTTATTCTATAAGCACTTCGTGTTCAAACATAAACCCACACACTCATGCTGATGTGGATTTAGACACAGCCATGACATCCTCACCATGTCTGGCAACACAAGTGTCATATGTTTCTTTTCTCTTCACAGAGAAAGTTATTCTGCAGGTCACACTGTCCTGCTGCTAAGCCAATCACAACCAGAGACTATTCTTGCATTATTGCCAAGTTGGTATAAAGTGATTGACCTGTGCACCTGGATTTCTTAAGTAGTTTCATCATAACTAGTGAGATGTACAAAATGAATGGATACAAATATCTCTGGCTGTCTGCATAATAACAAGGACTTACAGTGCACACAGCAAAGCCACCATGGCGACTCTCCAGTCTAGGGGAACCTTCAAAACCTCCACCGTCTGTGTCTATTCTCTTCATGAGATGTAGTTTCATCTGTGAAATGAGAATGCAAATCATATTTAGTAGTGTGTGAGTGTGAACTGGCAAGGCAGAACATTCAATTCAGTCTGATATTACCAACAAGTAAAGGAAAGTAAAGCACCATGCTGTGTGCCTGTCACAAGTCCAACAGTACAATGCCTGTAATACAGGATGTAAAAAAGGTTTATTCCACATTCATTTTTATGCTCATTTGTTCCTGTCCATGAAATCATGGTGAACAAAAAAAATGTACAACTCTATTTGGGACTATTTTACATGGCAATACTTTAGGAATGGGACCATTTTGGAGACAAACAAGTCTGGACCATAAGAACAGACTTACTATTGGTTCCTATGGTAACACAATTGTTAGCTAAAGTTAGATTAGTTTTGGTTATTTCACATTAGATATTTATGTATTTGAGTTTTTTTCTTTGAAGTAGGCAGCAGTCAAAGTTAAGCAACTCTGTTTAAATTCTTCACAATGATAACCAAGCATGTTATTTCTTGAACTTGATTATTTAACCTTGAAATTTTTCCACACAGAAATAGTTTTCATAGGCTTTAAAAGAAAAATAGTATGCAAGACGCAGTTTGCACTGAGAACATTGGGTTTGATGCATTAACTACTTAACTGTAAGGGAGCATGGAAATCTACTGAATGTATGAATTGAACAAGGGCAATATGAAGAATGTTGTTTTCTATAATATTTTATACATTTTCTGTGGTGATTTCTATGAAGTTTATGTAATGTACTGTAAATTTATATATACTGTGGCAATATGGCATTGGTTAGACAAAAACAACATACAGACTCAGTGCTTTGGAGCCGTTAGCTGAGAAGCACCTGACTGTAGACAAAGATCACACGGTGCAGATAAGATGCCCAACTTGTAACATTGACTGGAGGTTGTCAACTAGTTTTTGTAATGTTTATGGAGCTTATCATTTGGACCAATGGCGTTCCCTAACCCCAACCATTTGACTCTATTGCCTAACCCTAACCATCTGTGTCTTAACATCCATCTTCTGTAGAGATTAAGAACTTATAATAATATCAACTAGTTCCTGCTGCGGTCTGCAGGTCTTTGTCTGTAACCATATTCTACTGCATTAGCAGTACAAAGGCTATTTAAATGTCTTAACTACCCCTAATACCTTTTACTGTGTTTTCAGAAAGAACACAAAGCTAATTTCAAGCAAGCTGAAAGTGATTCAAACTGGGGTTAAACTTAACATGTACGTGTGCCTGGGCTTAATGAATCTGCTTCATCAACATGAGAAACAAGAGGGAAATTGAGAGAGGCTTGATGAAAATAACAGAACAACAAAAAATTACCTTGATGCTTCGTAAAGGGTTGAAAGTTTGATCATCAATGACATGAATCATAAGGAAACACAGGTTTCCTGTAATCCTGCAGATAATCTAGAATTGAATTTAATAACCAAATTTCATCCCAGATTTAGACTGTCTTATTCAATTTTCCAAATTGGAAAGCATGAGATCCAGCCTGAGAGGAGCTCCACTTGCTAGCAATCTGCCACTTGATATTGGCTTAACACTGGCTCCATGAAAAGACCAGTGTGCAATTTTCGAAATATTTTTGTTTCCTGCACTCTGCTTTCTTACTGGGGCTCTCCAAGTCAATACAGTTCGAATTATACAACATGTGTCTTAATAGAGTGCCAGGTACTTTTCACAGCCAATTCACTCTTTTGTTGTTTCCTTAAAATGTGACTTTTGGAAAAATTCTTGATTTAACTCTTGGTGTATTTAAACTAAAAATGCAACAAAGGGTGCTTTTTTGTCCCTTTCCCTTAGTTCCTGAGCAAAGCTAACAAATTGTAGGTGGGAACATTTTAAGTGATCTTCAGCTATGGAAATCAGAGTCTATTTATGCTGATCAACTGATGTCTCATATTTGAATCAGTCTCCAGTTCCAAAGTCACTGCACTGTTTTCCCTTCCTTTTCCAGTGAAACTTCATAATGTTTTATATTTAAAATTCCCCATATGCAAGCAGCATTGACCTTCCATCTTGTCCTGCTTTTGTTTAGCTCCCTGTATGATGGTCCTCACTCCTAAAAACACAAGATTTTACGACTCTGACCTGCAGATTCACTGTCTTGTGTCTCCTATCTCGAGCAGCCACTATCCATCAGCCAGTTTATCTTGACCTGTTGTATTTAACCTTTCACAAAAACCTACTTAACCATCTTGACAACCAAAATAAGCCAGCACTCTTGGCCTCATATAGATGCCTTCACACAGAACTGTGGGGACTGACATACATTTCATAAGTTTTTAAAAAGGACACTTAAACATGAATGCCCCCTTCAGATTTAGCAAACCACCACAGGTTTGTGTTATGATAGCACTTTGAAACAATTAGGTCATGTTTGGAATAAAAAGTCTACAGCCTAGTGGAGATCTAGAATGATAGTATAGGACTGTGTGAGTCATAAGATCAGGTGGGGACACAGTTGAAAAGAAGGAGACAAGTATATCTCATCAAATTGTTCTTATAACCTTACCTGATTTAAAGTCTTGCAGACATGGGGATTTTTGCTGATTTAATGATCTAGTGAGTGGCAGATCAGTCATTAGATGCAGAATCAGTTCTTGTATTTTTAGACATCCAAAAACCCACTTGTTTTCTATAATGAAGGACACCTCTTTAAATAATTTTGTACAAATATCTCTGAACCAGGATTAACTGCAATAATGTTGGATCTAACTTCACTTTTCATCTAAGGCCATCATCAAGTCATACATGTCAATGACATTCTCATCAGCCTCAACTGTATTTTGTTAGTCCTAATTAGCAAATGTTAGCACATTTTAGTTGCCAAAAATTATAAACAATACAACTGCTCAACATCAGCAAGTCATTTAGCTCAAAATATACTTGGCTATGTGCAGGCTCACTGCAGCTAAGTTTAATTCCATTGACAGGTTTATAAGTGTACAGAATAAAATCCCTGAGATGCAAACATCTGCCACATCCATGCATATTTAGTCCATGTATCATTTTCCATGTATCTGTCAAGTTAAATTTGTTGTTTTCCCATGAAGCACATGAATAGTCATCTATGCTGTCTGCTTGAATATGGTTTAACCAGGTAATATGTCTCCTGTGATTTGACCAGACACAGTGTAGTGGCTTTCAATGAGAGACTGTGTGGAATTGTTTTGCATTTAACACACCTTAATGTGTCAATCACGTCTTTAGGAAACACCACACAGCAGGTGTTGTGACTGGTTTTATTTTTTATGAAATGATGAGCTGAATTGTAGAATTTGTCCATGGCTTTAATGATGTGTCAGTAGCCACGTGGAGGTCTGGGTTAAGCCAAGACTGGAAATAAGAAGTTTTTTGTAACACTTCATTAATACTATTTGTGCAAATTCCATCCAAGTCTGTTTGATAGTTGCCAGACCTCTGGAGAATCCATTAGCCATCACAATTACAGACTAGAAAAGCTGATAAACCAGTGCCGCAAGCAGGCAATTTCTCCATGCCCCGTTTGCACAAATGTGAATACACATTACACCAGTGAGAGACAAAATGAGTCGCAACAGCATGAAATTAACCAAATGAACTGAGATTCAACTTATGCCATTGTAACTCCATGACAATAACTGCACCAGCTGGCTGAGTCATTTGAATTCCTTCTCATATTTCCAGCAGAACATAAAACACAAGCTCCATGGAAGATACAAGGGGTGAGTTAGTACATAAATCAACAGAATACAAAATTATGAGAGCGGGAACACATCATGTGGGTGCCCTGTGTTATTGACACTGTGCCACAGGCAAAAAAGCTCCTTGCAAATTCACACAGACGCACGTATGGTTGGGGAAAACTGGAGTATTGCTTTTTGTGTGAGTATGAGTACATGCTGGGGGATTGGTTATGCATGGTAATGTTTGCATGACTCACTTTATCCTGTCACTGGAATTTCAAGAGATCCAGCACAGAAAGGAAATTGAAGAACACACATAGCAGGATGAGGTTCTTGGTTAACAGCTTTTATGTTTCTAAATTGTCTCAGACTCAGAAAGTGTTAACATCAAAAATGTAATTTTGTCAACAATATAAAATCACCGACCTACAGTGAATCTCTAGGCTTTAGAATCATATTGCTATAACCAGTGGCTGAGTGCAAGTGTGTTTTATAAGGTTGCTACTGCAGCCCTCTCTGTCAGCCTATGTCCGCTCTCTCTATTAAACTGTAAAGGCACCATAGGGTGCTGACAGAGCTCAAACCTTTTAGCTGACTCTGTGTTTCGCAGCCAAACGCCAGACAGATGTATTCTCTCCCCTGCTTGGTTTGTTATCACTTGACCAAAGCAAAACTGCACTCGGACCCATAAAAACTGAAGAATGATAACCGAGAGAGCAGCAGCTGTAACTTATTTTACGAGGGATTTTTCTACTGTGGAGTTGTTCAAGCATCAGACAAGAAAAATGTAGCATACCTGATAAGGCTCCAATATCTGAACTTTATTTATTAACAAATTTATTTATTTCTGTGGTTGTGGTAGATGTGGTTCCACCTGTTCAAGGCAACACCAAATTAGATACCTTTCATTTTTAAACCTGAAAAAGTTTTTATTAATAACTTTTAAAAACTCTCAAAGAGTGTGATGTCTCTGTTTTGTAGCTCTCTAAGCCACAAAGAATTATAACAATATACTGTTTCCCGACTGACTAAAAAGTGTTGAGAGCAGAAAAAAGCACCACATTTTTATGTATACGCCTTGCGTGCATAAGGACATGCACAAATACAATTAACAACTTTCAGTGTGATACATTTACCAACAATGGCTTTTGATTCTGTAATAAAATAAAGAAACCTATGTTGGTGTGTGGCTTTTCCATCAACTAGTTAGAAACTGATGCAGAAAAGATGCTTTTCCTTCACTTAAAGAGGTCATATTATGCATCATTTTGGTTTTTTTGGGGGGTTTTCTTTTTATCATTCTACTGAAGTAGTTGGACAATTTACAGTTCAACCAGCTGCTTATTTTTCTTATAATGAGTCTTTATGCAGTGCATCTTTTCACTGTCTGTCTAAATGATTCATTTCAGCATTTTACTTAGGATCGTCAACAGTTTTGGAAGTCCAGAAAAAGTATCTATACCAAATCAACACTCCAGTAGCTCATAGTTTGGGTTAAATATTGTCATGTGGCATAAAAAGATAAATCTGTTTTATTCACATTTTAACAAGTTTACATCTTTGTTGAAAAATCTTACAGAATCTTTGTAGTGGATGTATAAATGATGCTGTAAAAGCAGTAGAAGTTTAAGGGATTAAATATGTATGTGGCAACTGCACATGGTAGAATACGAAAAACTGTCCCAATGGTTGCTTTCACCCTGTAGTTTATAATTATACACTATAGTGGGAGAAAATAGACAAGTAAAGCTCTTTCTTCTACTGATAATTTTCTCATCTTTAACATCAACTAGCAGGTCATAGAATCATTCAGTTATTTTCTCTCTATAAAACAGGATTACAAAGCAAAAAGGCTTTAGCTCCATTACAGCACACATTGGCAGTAAAAAGCAGCAGCAATTTGCCATCAAGTTACTTCTCAAGATTTACATACAGTTAAATAAAATAAGAGTAATTTAATTAAATCTCTCCTGGCTGCCTTTTGGGCTAAATTTACGCACTGCTCTGCTGCTAGTTCGGTTTCTGTGTGGTCGATGGTCGTGATCGATAAGCAGCTGTCATTTTCGTCTCTCCTCCCGCACACTCGCGCCCTTTGCTGGCCTGTTTGTGGACTTGATGGGAATCATTTCTGCTTTTTGATTGATGACATTGAATGAAGGCCAGATTAGCTCTAAAGGCCAACAGCCACTGGGGTTTCAAATCCAACTTCTAACTAAATGAAGTGTCCTTGTCCTTTGGTGACTTTCTCTAAAAAGTCTACATTAAAGTGATATTTTACGAAACTGAACTGAATTTAATAATGTTGACAATGTCCTTTAGTGGAAATAGTCCCATTAGCTTCACAACAATGAACCTAAGGGGGAAGTGGGAATTGTAGCTCAATAAATATGAGATTTATGGCATTTATCTACACATCCTGTATAATTGCTTATGTGCCCTCAGAGGAAGTAACGATGAGGATTGAGGTAAGATGATTCTTTACTTTATTTTATTTTTGGGGGGAACATCGTCATGGAGACAGCGGCACCATTTATTGCTTAAACACAAAAATCGGTAGAATAAACTTGTTTGTGTGAATAGATTTGTTGGGTGCTTTTTCTTTTGTCTTCTTTTAGAATTAGACCAGCAGTAATTTATTTTCTGAAAGGGCTTTTTTCATAAAAACACTGCAGAAAAAACACTGTTGCTTGTTCTTGCATCTTTTTTAATTACCATAAAGTCACATTTATAATTTGTGTTTCAACTATTGTTGATGCATATTTATGCTGTAACTGAATAGGAAGCATATTTCTCTATAAACATGATTTAATATTCAGCTGTCAGTATCTGGGAAAAAGCATCATTATATAATGTTGTTAAAGGTGTGTTTTGATTAGAATTGATTGACAGTGGCCGAGCAAAAACACATCATCAGGTTTGGATTCATCAGATATTTATTTTTTGATTAGTTATTTAGTCTATGAAATGTTTAAAAATAGTAAAAACAAAAAACAAAATGGCTCTCACAGTTTGTTTGTTTTTCTGGGCAAGAGCCTCTTTGTAATTGTTTTGTGTTTGAAAATCACAATCAGAAGAAGTACAAGTGACCATATGGAGATTAAAAACAAGCACATAAACATAGACACAACGGCTACAGAGAAACACAAAAAAAAAACACAGAAAGATGCTAATGTTACATGCCAAGCTAGGTGGCACTGTTTTTCTGTCTCTTTTGTATTTTGTCTTCCAGCTGTAGATTGTCTTCCAGGTGAAGAGCCTCCACCGATTGGCCCATTCAAAGTTTATTGGTGCACACTTGTTGGCTGACCTGGACACAGGAGATGAATCACTCCCCAGGGATCACCACAAAAGGGGGCAGTTCCCTGGCCAGCTCTCTCTGCTGCTGGCTGTCTCTCTGAGCTTGTTTTGTGTGTTCTGAGAATGAGGAGTGTGATTTGTGGTGGGAGGTTGGACAGGTAAGTCTGGAGCTTACACATGCAACACGTAAAAGGATATCTGTTAAAGACACCAGGTTGAGGGGTAAATGCCACATTTGTATAGGTTTTGACTGATGTTTTGTAGAATAGATAGATAGGCCTTTTTGTTTTGTGGTTCATTTAACTTAGCCCTTAGAGAAGCTGTAGGCCGCTTCTTGTTTTATTGTTTTCTTTGATTTAGCACAACTGCCTGGTCCTCTTCCCCCACCTCCTTTTTTTGTTTGGTTGATCATTGATGACACATGTGGTAAATAAACCCTGCATGCCTTTTAAAACTGCCTTTACCCCAGTTTCATTATTTTTGGTTGTCATGTGCTATGGTCTCCTTCCCCCTTAGCTCACTCTGGGGTGGGGTCGTAACACAAAATAACCACAGAAAGTAAAGAACTTAACATAAAAAGAGAAAACATGACCAATCTGGAGGTTCTATATAGGAAAGTTAGGGTCCATGACCCATTTTCTCATGGCATTATGTCTTTAATCATTTGTTCTGTCTAACAGTCTAAAACCTTTAAATATTCAAAATTATGCCATATATGTCACCTAGTTCAGAAGTTATCAAGCTATTGGCCATCTATCTATCTATATCTATTTTTATCAGCCCATGCATATAGCTTAGTAGATCCATACTACTCTGTACCGTCAGATAGGCACAGTACGTAGTTATCATTAGGGATGGGCCTATCGATACTCTGGTATCGATACTTCGATACCTGCTGGCCGATACTTTGGAATCGATACTTTTTTAAATATGGCGATACCACTGTTCTAATACAAAACGTGCAATTTGTTTTCTCCTCCGATAGTTTTAGGCATTTAAAACCAGCACGGACGTATTTTAGACGGTCTTCCGTGTCACATGATTATGGCAGCCTATCAGATGTCAGAGCCAAAGGCTTACTGCGCAGCCTCAGTCCTTGCTCCGCTGCTGCTCAGAGTGAGCTC
>JAUMHL010000013.1:7402849-7421651 GCA_032362345.1 Sandelia bainsii
GCCCTTGCGATAAAGTTATTAATGAACACTGAGCAATCATGTGATTTTCCTTTATGGGGCAAAGTATCGGTATCGATAGATGAAAAAGTACCCCAAAGTATTCATATCGAAAGGGAAAATGTTGGTATCGCCCATCCCTAGTTATCATACAATATCGTGTAGCAGATCTTCAGTTACAATACTAATCATGGAACTACAAGTTACATTTAGGTACAAAGACTACAAGATTAGCCACAAACACAATTTCGTTAGGTAAAAGATCATGGTTTGGGTTACACAGCCCCTAGCCCTGAATTCTATCTTGAAATTTACTCTTTAAATAAACATTGTGCATGAAGAGACTGTTTCCTCACATCATCAGCTCAGGTGTCAGAAACTGGCAAAGCAGTTAAATATGTGGGATGGAATGAGATATGGTAATGGTATTAACAAGAGGGTGTCATTACCTATTCCAAAAGCAAAACCTAAAACCTCAACATCTGCTGTTGACTATTAGAAAACAGTAATAGTGGGTGAACTTTACACTGTGGGATTAGATGAGAGCTACGAATTATTCCTAGAGAGCCAGAGGGCAGTGTGTTTATGCACAGACCTGAAATGCTTAACTCAAGTGGAGGAGCTGCTTCTTCATATAAAATGTATTCAGAGAGAAAGAGTTCACAACTTTATGAGATAATTTAAATAAAATGCAATCTTCGCTAATTATTTGCTTTTTTCAGGACACTTACTGCTTTTCAAAAGAGACTGTTTATTTCGGCTCTCTGAGCCCAGTCCACACATGTCCAGTATCACAAAAGTCTACTTCACCTTAAAATAGTGCATGCTTGATGTGCTGTACAATTTTCATAAATTATTGGACATGTGTCAGTCAATCTTGCCTTTTCCTCTTCTCTTGACATATAGATAATCAAATATATTATAATACAAATGGTGGGAATGTGGAAGCCAATTTCGGAATTCATTTGCTGCCACATCCAACACACACACAGACACACACAGAGTCGACACATATCAGTAATTACCGAATACATTAGAAAGATCAGAAGACGCTCCATGATCCTCAGTGAGACCGGGCCAGCTGTTAGCGCTCCCAGCTTTCTTTAGCCTTTGCATAATCATCAGAGCGCTTTTGCACAGGCGGCTGCTGATGCTGCATTTCCTATGATGAGCGGACCGTGGTGAGGATTTTTTTTTCATCCCTTCTTTTATGATTGTTTTTTCCTTCCTCTTTTAAGCATGTCTGCACCCCACACCCTGAGGTGAAGTGGTTATTAGTTGGGATGTGCAGAGAGTTCAGAACCAGCCTTCCAGCCAGAGTTCATAGAATAAAAGCTGGGACTACAATTTTCCCAGCTCCACAGCTGAACATTTGACATGTCATCTGAAAAACAGATAAGGCTACAGCAGCACTGTTGGAGATAGATTGCATCTCCAACGAGGCTAAGATAAAGATAGCAAAGAAAGCACTTAATTAAAGAGAATCACAGATACTCCACTTAGGTTTTAGACAGGATAGAAAATTCTCTGAAGGACGATATTATCAAAAAACACAAGGGCAATTTTTTAGAAAGTTGTGAGAAGATGCTGGCAGCCCCTTATTTTTCATTTTTGTCACTGTAACACATGGAAAAAAGCCCAAGCTCCAAAATCCCAGTGTGTTTGTCGCACAAGCTTAAAAGCCTTATTTGACTTTGAAACTGTAACTCTGTTGCCAGATCGTCTCCTTTGTCAACAGAAAGCAAAAAAAAAAAAAGGCATGGAAGTCTCTGTGGCTGTTTAAGCCGTTATTGACGGGGCAATTGAAATACTGTGGGATGAACAGCTTGGACAGAGGACTGTGCTACAGAATTATTGGTGCTATTATAGAGCTCATAGTAATGGCTATTCTGACTGTAATGGCTCAGATGGCTGATGGGGTAAAAGTAAAAATGACCGGCATGTGATATTGTGCACCCCGGACTGTCGTCATCATGAAGTTTTTATAGCAATTGCATGCCAGAATGACTCTGTAAGATTTGTGATATTTTCAAATATATCCAGATTTTTATCTTTCAAGTCAAACACACTGATCAGCCACAACACTGAAACCACTGATGTGAAGTGTATAACATTCATTATCGCTTTGCAATGGTACCTGTCAGAGGGAGGGATATATTAGGAAGCAAGTCAACCATCAGTTCTCAAAGTTGATGAGTTGAAAGCTGGAAAAATGAGCAACCGTACGTGAGTGACTTTGACAAGGGCCAAATCGTGATAGCTTGATGATGATGGGTCAGAGCATCTCCAAAACAGCAAAGGGTAGCCCGTCTGGGCCAGTCCTACTGAAGAGCTATTGTAGCAAAGATTTGTAATGCACCAACAGGTGTTAGAACACACAGTGTGTCACAGCTTGCTTCAAGTGTGTAGCCTATGTTGACCCCTGTCCACCGCCAAAATTGCCTACCAGGCACATCAACCATGCAGCAGTGAAGGGTGGCCTGGTCTGATGAACCACATTTTCTTTTACACCATGTGGACAGCTGGGTGTATGTTTTTTTTTTTTTTTTTACCCGGGGAAGAAAGGGCACTAGGATGCACCATGGTAAGAAGGCAGGCTGGTAGAAGCAGTGTGATGCTCTGGGCAATGTTCTGCTGGGAAACCTAAGCATTCATGTTGATGTCACTTTGTCACCACCTACTGTTCACAAACATTGTTGTATACCATTGTTTCAGGAATAGTTGGAGGAACATGACAAGGTTTGGGGTGCTGCCTTGGCGTCCAAATTCCCCAGGCCTCAATTCAAATCAAACACCTGTGGGATGTGTTGCAAAAACAAGTCTAATCTACAGAGGCCTCATCTCACAACTTTCAAGACTTAAAAGATTTCTGGTGCCTTGGTGCCAGATACCACAGGACACCTTCAGAAGTCTTGGATAGTCCATGACAGATATTTCTGTACTTAACTAAAAAAGGAGCACTGTCTTTAAGTGCCATGTCTGTGATAGACGTTCAATTCT
Source organism: Sandelia bainsii (assembly GCA_032362345.1). Lineage (NCBI taxonomy): Eukaryota > Metazoa > Chordata > Actinopteri > Anabantiformes > Anabantidae > Sandelia > Sandelia bainsii. The sequence goes on from JAUMHL010000013.1 coordinate 7,405,847, forward strand.
TTTGCTTGTGGAGGAGCATGAAATAGTTTTGTCAGTCAAAGTATGTGACTGCTATTTCCAGCATTTAACATGTATTAAACTAGAAAAATAACACATTTCTATAAAATTGAAATAACAAATATCATGCTTTACAAATAAATTGAAGGCTGTAATTGAGTTGGATATTAGCAAAATGTATTACAATAATCCTATCAGTTTATGTTTCTGCGCACAAAAATTATATACCCATATATTTTATCCTGTAAGTCCAAGACAAATGTTTTTATTTCTATCTTGCGTGTGATAAAAAAATAGCATCACAGATACTTAAATTATTTTGATTTTATTTACTTAGTTAAATGTTTGGCCTATAATCCATGCACTTTATGTATTTTAATTGTTGCATAATGCAGGGTTTAGCAACTTGGGGGAAGTTCCCAAAAACAAAATCAAGTGCATGAGCTCAAAGTCGACTGGCAGATGCAGGGTGGATTGAAAACAGAAATGAGCATTGGCAGCTTCATCAAATCAGAGCTTCTTTCAATATGTTGCCAGACAGTAAGAGCAAATCTACCAGCTGTATATTCTCTTCTCCATCCTGATTGGAAATAATTGTCCTATAGCTTTTTGTGTCTTAAAGTGGGCAGGTATTAATTGATTTTGTAGTTTGTTTGCACATTCAGTTTTCAGCTTGTGTGAAAATGCCTGTAAAAGCATCTAACAGTAGTGGAGAGGTTTCACTCCTTCCACACTGAGCCAGGGAAAAGCTGCGTCCTGGGATACTGTGACCTTCAAGAGAAGTGATGCAGAAGGTGATGGCAGCTCTGTGATGCCCGTACAAGAGGCATTTCTCCACTGGCTCTTTAACTAAGCCCCATTAAGCACCCATACTCTTTCTCACACACATAAGCAAGTACATGCACATATCACTTCACTCCTGCTTGAACATTTGAGCACTTTCCCCTCTTTTTTTCTCCACCGTTCCTACTTTCTGTCCTTCTCCATCTCATGTTTGTTTCTCAGTTAACACCCTTTCTTTTCTCCTTGTGCCCTTCTGCAGCTTGAGTTCAGCTCATTTATGTCCCCTGTGATAAATGTGTCACGCCGGCAACACTTAAGCGGAAACACACATATACACAAGTACACAGAAGACGCATAAACACATCCACCCACACACAATGCGCACACACTCCATTCCCTGTGTCAGCTAACCACACTGTGATCTGATAAATGTTTTTAGGTGCAGGAGCTTTTTTTCACTAATACATCTTCACAAACCTAGCCACATAGTACCCCACAGCTATCCAGCATATTACAAAGAAAGCAGGAACAGAAAAGAAGGACTGAAGTAAAAAGCGGCATAGAATTGAAAATACTTTTTTTTTTTTTCTTCAAGAACCTCAGGTGTTTTCAGTATACCAAGGCATTATTTTGGATAAACTTTTCTTTTACCTCAAAGTTAACTGTTTTATTTTTTCATTGGGTGTATTGATTTCCCAATAGAGAATCTGTATTGAGCAATGCGTCACTTAAAATGATGCATGAAAGGATCATAGGTCCCCAGTCTGCCATATCGCACAACAATCCATTTATTTTGCACCTCTTGCAAATATAAGTATTGGCATTTGAACTGAACAGACTCAGTAACATGTCAGCTGTGTTCACTACTTTGTTGTTCAGTTTGAACAGCAGAGAGCAGGGATTAGGGAATTAGTCTTTCATTATCAGCTTTAAATAGGTGAGAAGAAACATAATATAAAACACATTTTGAAGCAGACATAACTATAGAACCAGCATTATATCCTGTACAGGTGTAGCCTAAAAGTTAATAATATAAATTTCACATTAAAAGCTCCAGTCATCCATCCATTTTCAAATGGGATTTCAGGTCAGGACGAAGCCAGAAAATAAAGCAATATGAGCAAAACCACTCACCCATTAGATCCAAATTTCTTATTTTAACTGGCTGTCAGGAAGTCGGTGGAGTTGGTGAAGTAGTTCAGCTATCATCAGGGTTATTGCTGCTATTTAGGTGATGGGTTTATAATTCACTCATCCATTTCAGTGCAGTTTTTGGGGTATGGATATTTGCCACAAGTAATCACATTGTAACATAATAATGAGCATTTTGGCAAATTGGGTGAATCTACAGCATCCCACTGAAAAGCAACAGAATTGGGCCCCACTATGAGTTAAACTACGACAATGTCATTTAACAAATTACATAATACACGTACACATGCTCAACACTCTCATGTAGCATTGAAATTGTTGAACATCCAGTGATTTTCTCTAAGACTGGGTTGTCAAACAGTTCCTTTTATTTACTCCTAATGTGCCTGTCTTTTGTCCCCATATTTGTCATAAGTGTCAGTTGTTCTGTCTTGTATTGTTTCTGGCTACACCACAATGTGTTGAAGAAACATGAAAAAAATGAATTAATTTTGTGATTCGTGATCCTAGGGTCACTATATATTAGCTACAGTCAACTTCCCTGGTTGAGCTTTAACTCATCTATTGAGAACTAAACATCAGTCCAAGTCCAAGGGTGTTCTCTGATGAGAGTCAGTGCTGCTTTGGATCAGGGCTAGCCAGTTGACATGTTATGCATTTCTGCCCCACAAGGAGTTTGTGGAAAAACTTGTAGTTGACATATCCCACTGGGCACAGAACCTGAGGCGAACCCAACATTTTTGAGGGATTATAATGTCTCGCAGCTTACCTGAGAACAACGGGAATTCCAGCAGGAGGAGCAGGGAAAGGGGACATGTGGCCTGCTCTCTAGACCTGCTGCCACAGTGACCCTCCCAAAAGGAGTGTGAAACAATTGGCTAGAGGACCAGATGTTGTCAGCACTGTTTGTGAAAGGGGAAATAAGAGCAGCTCCCACAGTGATAACTAAAAGAAATTGGGAAAAATATAAATTACTTTGCTAAATAATTCAGATTTTATGATATAGAGTGTTTTTTCTTAAGGTTGGGCCCAGTGGTTCTTCCTCTAAAGGGAAGGTTTATTTTTAATCACTTCATCTGGGGGCAAGCACTTTGTGCTCCTTCATCTTTAATGTGTGAAACCTTAAGTGTAGCTGCTGCAATCACACAATCTGTTTTTAATGCTGCTGCTGTCATCTTACGGTTCAAAATAAGATGCAGTATAAAGTACAGTGAGGTATTAAGCAATATAAAGCTTGTCTCTGTCTTTCTATCCATCCTCAAGTGCTCTTTGGATGATTGGTGCAGTATATAGTGTACATGTATATAGCTTTTTTCTACAATAGGAAACAATGTTAGAAAAGATTACTGTGATTACAGATATCATTCCCTCTAAAAAAGCTGTATCCTCAGTTCAGACACTTTTCTTGTTGGACATATTTTCAGAAAACCTCAAGTAATGTCTTCAAGAAATAAGCCACTTATTAGATGAGTTCAAAAGAGCTGCTTTTATTGCTTTAGTGTTCTTTGTGAAACACAGTAGATCTAGTTAGTTTTCTGAAGCCATGAACTACATCCTGACACACATCTGACATTACTGTCAAATTGAAATTAAAATACATCTTTGCTAATCAATCAATGTGTACCTTTTGTATTTGTTTTCACTTGTTCACAATTACGTGAGCCTGTATGATGATTGAAAAGTTATGTAGGACTAAGGCACAGGAGAATAGGCTAAATCAGGTTCTGGTTCACAAACCTTACAGCTAGCTGGTAATCAAGGTAACCCCAACATGACGTGAACACATACATGTATGATGAATTTCCCCAGTTTGCTAGCTGCCACTTTTGAGTGCAATATAAGCTTAAAATAAAAACCTAACCAACACTGCGGGTTTATTGCAAAGGGGGAAAAAAGCATAATATCAACATTCGGGGACTAAACATTCTTCTGTTAAAGGCATTAGAAGTTGACGGCACATCCTGTCCTTGGATATCGGTTGTCATACTCATAGTGAAAAATTTTGTCTTGTTTCATTATAAATTTGAGACAAAAGCCAAACTAAAGATCTGCACACTGCACTGAGCAGAAAATCTAATGGAGTAACATCTTGATCTAACAGGTTTGAGCTAAGAAACCCAAAGGGAACAGGCAATATGAAGACACAAAGGAAAATTATTTTGTACCTCTACGTAACATTTCACATATCTATTAATACAGGTGGTTGTAGATCAAATGGTGGGGCAGGTTGTCCATTGATTAGAGGGACAATGACCCTGAACCCCCAGTTGCTCTGAAGATTTGCAATTGCAAAGCACTTTGTCCATCAAAAGCACTCAAGTACATCTCAATTTTGACTTTTTAAAATCTTTATATCTACAAAAGGTCAATCATGAAGAACACGTGAGCACTAAGTACAATTTCCCTTTTTTTTCGCTTTCCAGTTCCAGAGGTTTTCTTTAATTGATCTGTTTCTCCGCATTTCTCCTAAAGCAGATTTCAAACATCAGTTCACTCAAAATAAGAATGTGATTTATTTCTCCTTAGACAAAGGAGAGACAGTTTTCCTCTGGAACGCCTCCTGCATGGATTGTCTAGGCGCTGAGGTCTAGGTGCTGTTTTCACTGATATGTCCCAAAATATGGTTATCCTTTTTTTAATGGAAAAATATACACAATAACGTTAATATAATTACATTTCATAGAATTTCAGATTGACTTTAAGAATGCAAATGAGTCTGTTACACTGGCTGTTATTTCCAAATCTGACATTAAGGGATACACTTGATCTTCTTTGGCATTTTCCATTTTGGTTTGAAATTGGAAAAAAAAAATAGCCAGGTTTGGGATCCAAAAGCCTTGAGCCAGCATTAAAGCTTGTGTTAACACATTACTTATGATTGACAGAGCTCTTGGCTGAATGCTTCTGTTATATAACCTCTGATTGGCAGTGCTCAATACCATGTTTTGATTCACATAGAGTGCCTAAAGGAGAAAGGCTGCAAAAGCACAGAATTGGTGATAAAAACTGGCTTCAGGCTACAGTGTAGGGTGAACAAAGTAGGTTTCTTTTTATCAGTGCTTATAGTCAACATACTACACTCTGAACATATAATTCTTATTCTTAGATTTTTTTTAATCTAAGGCAAAAGCAAGTACGAATAATTGCTGGAGTGAGATTGATGCCACAGATTTGCACTGCTGTCCAACAGGCTGCTCTGCTGGTAGCAGCAATAGGAGAGCAGTGAAGCTCAAGGACATTTGTCTTGTAGTTTGGGGACACAGTGCTTTATATTAATTTATTTTTTCAATACAGATTTCCTAAACTGACGTACTTATTCAAAGTAGCTACAGTACCTTCCGGTGACAAGCTCCCTTATCAGCAAGACAGAGAATGGCACCATTGTACATCAACCATAACAAATGAACGACACATTGAAGCATTATCGACACTTTGTCCTAAAACTGAATGACTATAGTCTATCAGCATTCTGTCTGTAGCACCACAGGATATAACATGTTCATTATGTGGTATTTGAATTTTCAGAAATCATGACAAAGAATGATGAAAATGTTATCATAATGGCTTCTAGGAAAGGGTAGACCACATTTCCTTGCTTAGAAGAGCAATTACTTGTGTGGTAATTGTGTGTCTAAGATGTAGAGACCCCAGAGCAGTTAGCGCCATCACTTAAAAAAAATCTAGCTAAAATTAACAAGAACTAACATGTAAATGCGTCGTTCTCTGTCGAACTGACTGCTATGTTATTGTATGATAAATAACAATAGCTTCCTCGCAATTGTAGCTGCCAGTAAAATAGCGTTTGCTCTAGATCTTGTCTCCTGCGTAACCACATACATAAACCAGAATTACCAGCTTGCAGTTGTATGCCTACGCCATCCAGTCAACTTGCAGTTGACATTCATGTCTATCCAGAATTTCACATTCTCCTTAGTTCATCCATGAGTCCAAGTGGACATTTTTGCCAGATCTAATTAAATTTTTCAGACATTCAAGATATTGCGCTGACGAGGACGGGACTGATGCAAGATCACAGTTACCTTGATTTTGTCCTTTAAACAGAATGACCTCTTCACTTCCAATCCTCTTTTGTAATCATTCTCTTTTCAAGAGAATTTTGCCTTCTGTTACAAGGCAACACAGTGTCATGATTTGCAGAATGAAAGAAAGGAATGAAAATACATTGAAAATATAGCATCTGCACTTGCTTATATCTAGCATTTAAAATACTATATTTTTATGTTTTAAATCTATACATTACATACAATGTCAAGGGATGTATATAGAATACTAATGTAAGAAGTAGGGCAATAATGATGGTGTTACTATATTCAGAGGATTATAAGAACATTCTTTTGGGAATAAAATGCTTGCATCTTATTTCCATCTGACATTTGCCTCTACACTGATGAATACACAAGTGAATATAACGGATGAGCACCACAGTATGATCATTTACTGCTTTCCCAACCCAAACTGAAACCAACTTCTACTTTAAATGAGTGTAAATGTGATAAAATTGTCTGCAAAGCCCACTTTGTCCCCCTTTGAACCAAATTAATGAAACATATTCTTCTGTGAAACAACCTGAGGGAGAAATAAACCAGCAGGATGCCTACTTAAGCTGTTTAAAACAAGAGATTTACACAAGATATCAGTCTGAAGTGACTGTATCACATGACTGCAAAGAGCTGCCGGCGAACATTCCTAGATTCCCCTTGTGAAATCCTCAATACATCTGACAGCATGGGCCAAAAACACGGCATTAAGACCCAGAAATGTAATCCACCTCTGAAACAAGCTTTTAAAAAAAATCAGCCTCGTACCAGCTCTAAACATGGACACAATGGTACAAAATATCATGTAATGTTAAATATCTAACTTGATATAACAAGAAAACTAACACATGCAGTAAATCACATATACAGCCTGAAACTAAGAATATGCATAGATGGAAAATGGGCCCCTGTACACAGAAAAATAAGTCCTCCCCACCTCCTATATAGGACCCCCAGACTGACAGAGACAGCCATATGAGGCTGTCAAATTGTTGTCATTTTGTGTCTGTTCTTAGTAATTTTTCATATGTTTTTGTGGGCATTTTGTGTGGTATTGTGGTATTTTGGTTATTAATGTCTCTTTGTGGATTAGGTACAATCTATTTCTGGTAGTTGGTTAATTTTTTTGTCTATTTGGGTTTATGTTGTGTCTATTATAGATTGGTGTCTGTTTCTCCTGGTGGTAAATTTCAACTCATTTTGTTTGTATTTTTGATCTTAGTCTGTGTCCTATTGTGGTAATTTTGTATCTTCTAACTGAGTTTTGAGACTTTTAAACAAGAAATATTAAACACTCAATTTATACAGAAGCTCTATCCCAGGGGCCATCTGTCCTCTTAAGCCCTGGGTCTGTGCCTCTTTTGCCTGTCCAGTAATTTGTCTAAGAGAATATACATGTTGTTATCTCATCCTTCACTATCCAATACTGTACTTGCAGATCTTGGAGAGTTAATCATTTTCTGAACATTAATTATGTGGTGCCATTATCACACCTCGTGGTATCAGTGATTTTGTGTATGTCCATCAATACGTTGATGCATTACAACCCAGAGAATGTAAAAATATTTCTATGAAATTTTTTATTATATTGTGACTGATGACTTAACTTTTATTATCTATAGTGGCATATAAGGGACTTATAATATTGTGTGAGAGAAATATATACAATATCTGAAATAAGTATCATGAACTTGTTGTTACTGTATATAATAATGCAATATCTGGCATTGTACATGGTGTGAATGTTGAATTAATATTGCCTAAAATCATCATGCACAGATTTTAATGCATTTTTGTTATGTGCATGCACTGTATTAGTCTGAATACAGTATCCAGTTCCAAAGGGCAAGGATTAGTGTGATCACGCAGCACTTATCTACACACTGGTAAAGGATCGCCTGCAGCTGCCTTTGTTTTTATGAATGAGCCAGTAACCAGACGGGGGAGGAGCTTTGCTGAATGGCAGCCCATACAGGATTTGGTCTGATTTGGTTCACTTCATTCACAGGACTTGACCTTCTGCCTCTTGTCTCAGACTCTCTTTCCATACTAGCAGAGCACATAGGGGGTTTAACAACTGTACCAAATTTAGAATTGGAGCTATAGAAAAGAACTGCAGGTGAAAAGAGAATGAGGTATGACATGCAACATAAGTCCCCCAGCTGGGATTTTGTGTTGTTTTGGGACACAACTATTGTTTTCCTTTTGTTTCCTTACTTCATTTCATGTTCACTCTAGCTGTAAATATGGTTCCACATGGGTCCAGCACTCCAGGCTTTATTTATGTTCTCCAGTGTCATGAAATGTGAATAAGGAAATAAATGATGAGCATCATTAGTCAGCTCTAATTCTATTTGATCAGGGAAAATCCCTGCACTCACATAGTGGCATGTGTGATACATGTTACTTTGGTTACTAAATAATGTAGCATGAATACTAATTGCTTATAAGACCAATTCCTTGATAGTTAAAACTATACTTTTTATTTAAAGGTTTTTTCTAGCGTTTTTATGACTATTTTCATTTAGTCACAGACAAACATAAGTTGGTAATTTAAAAATCTAATACATGACAACTAAAATTTGTGCATCACATTCTAATAATGTCTTCAAGCCTCCAAAACTAACTTTCAGCAGCAATTTCTGTTTGAATAGTTGAGTTGCCTTTTATTAAAAACCCTCTTGCTTTCTTCTAATTCCTTTCATTGAGACCTCCATGTGACTGTCTTCTTCAACACATTAATTACAGGGATCATCAATCAAAAATCATTTTGAAATATCAAACGATGACAACATGGCTTACTGCAGTGATTACACACCACTAATGAGAAAATAAATGTTGGCCTGTGTCTGGATGGAAAATCAAGGCCTGAATGTGGCCAGGCACCCGGGACAACGCTACTCTCAGAACTGACATTTATAATCAAAGGCTGACATCTGTCATCACTCCCTGAGGGGCCTTGTCTGTTGCGATTACAGTTCAGATGAAGAATATTTGCATAATAAGTGTAGTTGACTTAGTGAATTTTTTTTTGACTTTTTCTCTTTGTGTTTTTGTTGATCAGTGTTAAATTTAACATACACATCTTCAAACAAAATGTGTGAAACTGGTTTCTTCCTTCTGATAATTGATCAGAGAACAATGTGAGACACTTTTCATGCTATGGATTAAAGCAATTTTGAAAACCCATCTCGGTGCATGGCTGACTAGTGGTCACTCGCATTCTAATATTCCTGGAAAATGAGAGAAAATTACAGGGGGAACAACCAGAGCCTTGTCCTGTGGTATTTTCTAAATACCAAGAGGTCACTGTAATTTCACACCGTTCCCATTGTGAAATGAGGTGTGAATGAGAAAAGTACGTACCCGGTTATGTAAACACACTGACACATGGAATCAGCAAGGAAGAATAAGAATGTTTATATTGCAAACAGGAGATGATGCACTGTATTGATAGGAGTTATTAAATACATTTATATACAGTGTGTCCTATTTCTATTGTTGCTGGAAATGTATTGACAACTATTGGATGTATTGCCATTAATTTAGGTAATTCAGACTTCAGGGGTCCACATCTAGAAGATGAACTAGCATGGAAGATTTGGTGACATTCATAGGTTTCCCGTGATGCATCCTTAGGATATCATCAATACTCTAAATTCATCATTCTAATTTGTTCAACAAAGTAATTTGTAGAACATCTTATTCATCACCAATATGGTCAGGGAATCATCTGATCTGTCTCAGATTCATTCAGCAACATGACAAAGAGTCCAATTATAAAGCATGAGTCATAATAGACTATCTTCAATTCAATTAATATAGCGCCAAATGACAACAGAATCATCTCAAGGCCCTTCAGATATAAACGTCAAGACCTTACAGAGTATTATACAGAGAAACCCCTCAATTCCCCTTGAGCAAACACTGGGTGACAATGGAGAAAACTCCATTTAACACAAGAAACCTCCAGTGTAACAATGCTCAGGGTGGGCGGTCATTTGCCTTGATCGGTTGAGGCAACTGTAGATATCTCAAAAGTATGTCCTTATTGTTACATGACCTTCACAGCTATGGTTACAAAAATAAACACACAATTAACATTGTGGAACAATCACGGATAAAAAACACAATACTTTACTGCTGGTCACCATAATCTGGTGGCACAAACGACATATGGATTCATTTTTTACAGGAGGACAGTCTCCCTGCAACAGATGGTATGGCCCTGACCTCAACATGATAGTCAGTCTGGGATTAAATGAAGAGATAGGAGATAAAGAGAAAGCCTATATCCAAAAAAGATCTGTGGCAAGTTCTCCAGGATGCTTGGAACAAATGACCTGGGGGATATACACTTTGGTCATGTGATATAAGGTGATAGCCAATATATCCAGTTGAAGTAGTTTGACAATTTTAAGTCGTCTTTAGAAATGGATATTTTGGACAAAACTGAACAGACTTCTGTATATCACTAAATAATCTGCCAATGCTCTCTCCTTCTGGGGTTACTCTCCCAACCCCATAAAGATCTCCAAGGGGTATCAGTCCATATATCACTCCAATAGGATGGCCCGTTTGGTACTGTGCTGCATTTCAAACAGTAATACTTCTCATTGCTATTCATTGTGTTGGAGGTTTTGCGCAATGTAGCCTTTATGTTAAGCCAAACAATCTCTGCAAAAATATAATTTCCATACTTCCAGATGTAGGTGGCACTGATTTTTATGCTGTTCTGCTGTGCTATATTTCAAAACATATTTCAAATGCCTGGTCAGGTAACAAATAGCTGTAATACCTCTGTCCCTGACTATGTGAATGCACTGCAACATTTCCATGTTGAGCACCACTGGGTCCCCCCTCATCAAATATATTACCCCTGCATCTCTCCTCCTTAGCACCACACTGCACTACAGGCTATTTATAGCACAAACATATCGATCACTCTCTGCACCACCTTCTATCACTCTGTCCAGAGTGAGAGAGCAAAATTGAGTGAGAACATTTTATGACCTTCGACTGTGTGTGTGCTTGTCTTCATGTGTGCATTTGCAGACTGCAAGACAAGGAATTGTTAGATTTTGTGCATTTGTATACAGTGCTGTGAAAAAGTATTTTTCCCCCTTCTTGATTTTTCTTTTAAATAGTTGTCACGCTTAAATGATTCATATCATCAAACAAATGTTAATATTACACAAAGATAACCCAAGTAAAAACAAAATGCCCTTTTTAAATGATTTTATTTATTCATGGAAAAAGGCTGTTCAAACCTTCCTGGCTCTATGTGAAAGAATTATTGCCCCGCTCTCCCTTGCTAAATCATGAATGTGAATGTGATTAACCACATTTTTTGGAGAGCTAAGTTCCATTTCACTTGCCACAGACAGGCCTGATTACTACAAGACCCGTTAAATCAAGAAATCACTGAAATAGAAGCTGTCTAAAAAACTGAATCAAACTAAAAGATCTCATAAAGCAATCGCAATCTAAAAAAATTCAAGAACAGTTGCGAAACAAAGTCACTGACATGTATCAGTCTGGAAAGGGTTACAAATCCATTTCTAAGGCTTTGGGAGCCCAGCGAACCATGGAGAGAGCCATTATCCACAAATGGAACCTATATTTCTGAAGGGATGCCATTTGTAATCCCAGTAACTTTCTACACGAAATGAGTGAACATGACCATGCTGTATATGATATTAACTTACTTTTTTTTCTAAATGTGCACAAGAAGCTATGTATTATTTTTAGCAAATGCATCACTTGGGGACATGATCATGATTGACACTTCCCCTTGAGCAACCATGTAAACCCTTTTGATTTTGGCAGGTTGATTTCACACATTTTCCTGCCTCCACTCACAGGTTTACATCACATGAGTCAGAGAAGCTGTCACTGCCTGCCAATCAGAGCCGGGTATTATAGCACTTCAGTATGTTTTAATGTCAAGTTCATTTTGGATAAAATGACCATTAGCCTATTTAGTACATTTGACTTTTGGACAATTTTTCAGTCTTCAGATTGAAAGGATTTCTGTACCTATATTAAGTGAGATAATACAATCAACTTTAATCATAAATCTTTTTGGTGTCTCCATAAGGCAAAGCCACACATTAAGTACCTGTACCACCCTTAACATTAAGCCTAGGACTCATTCATACTTGTATAGGTTATCTTTACAGTTTTACTGTAAAGATAACCTATACAAATATCAGATCTCAGTACCATGTTTGGTTCTCCTTATCTCCAAATGGCTGCTCAAACCGACCACAGCAAATGGCCAAATCTACCAGAGTAATCCCCACTGTTTGCTCCCACACCAGTAGCTGTCTCATCAGATTTGATAATCATAAAATGACAGCAGTCCTCACACTCTTATCTTCTTGGCAGATATGTTTCTCTGAGGCCGTGTGGAGATTGTGATTGCAGAAAAGCTCAAAAATCTGCTAGCGGTTTCGGGAGCTACGACAAAAGGGTTTGTGGGAGTTTATTGAGCTGTCCAAAAACCACAGCGTGGACTGAAAGCCAGAGTCTCTCCTTATATTTGGCTTGAGTGGGTTCAACATGGCAACTGTCTGACTGCAGGGATTTCCTTTATCATGTGGTGGTGAGGGAATAGATTACCAGGAAAAGCTGGTGAGACAAGCAAACGTGATATTTTTGTATACTGATGCTATATTCTTATAATATTTACATTTTTAAAAGTCAGATTACTTATACATCCTTTGTGTAACAGTTGTATATCATTTGATTTTGACAAATTAATAGAAGAATTAAGCCTTAAGTCATAAAAAAATCACTTATGTAAAAACAAATCAATTTACAAAAAGAAAAAAATTAATTAAACTGCAAAAACAAACAGATTTTCTTGTTTGTTTATTATTTCTTTAGATGCTGCCAAGTCATTCCCTTTTGGTGATATCTTGATAGCTTGTTATTTCTTATTCAGACTGTTTGGCATATACGGAGAAAAAGCTCAGCAAGATCATTCGAGTTAAGATTTTTATTAATGATTATATGTCTTTATGTAGACTGAAACAGATTATATCACTTTGATCAGTTTTCCTGTCCATACCAGCCATTAATAGTTCCCTTCCTTACATGATAAAAATGTATCAGATGTGGGGACCAAATCCAGGCATTTGTTTTATGGAAAAACCCATCCTCGAGCTCAGCTGAGGTAAGACTTAGTCTTTACAATGACACATTGAAGTGTTTCTGATCTGGCGTGGCAATCAGCAGATACACCTGCATTTATTGCTACCTTCCAAATCACTGTTGTCTAGTGGCTGAACAAGTTCTCAAATCCTTTATTTAACTAAAATCAGCAATTTCACATTAAAGGTTCTGTATTCAAATTCTTACTTAATAAAAAGTACAGACATGAATGTGGTACAATATTTACCTGTGAATTGTAGTGGAGTAGTCCCTCAAAAAGGATTTTTGTTGTCATGGTTACCTTCATCTGACTTTGCTCCATATACTGTATAACGATGGCTATTATCACTTGAACTTACATGTGTCATTTCAGCTGCTGAAGGTTATCGCATTGTTCAGTGGCTGTTATCTGTTGTTATCAGCACCAGAGATATGGGCCAGTAGGTCATGGCTCAAACTGCCAGCCAGACCAGTAGGTCATTACCATGCTGTATCATCCGTCTGACCTTCACTGTCACGGTTACAGTAATAAATATAGACTAACACCGTGCTTTGATTTATGCACAAAAATTACTTAGTTAGGTTACAGAAAAATATTGTAGTTTGAGTTATAATAAAGTAACAACACAGTTTGAAATGGGAAACAAACTGCTGTCTGACTTTATAAAGCCCTGGTTTTTGTCACCCATCCATCCACCCTGGCCTCCTACCTACACAGACTTTATGATGTTTAAGTTCTGTCACCACAGCGGCGAAATGTCACCTAATTACCACACTTATCGACACAAACAACCTAACCTCCTACTTCAAATCGTCTGGTTATGTGCTGCACAGAAATGACTGATGTCTGATTATGCTTGGTAGGACAGTCTCAATGTGAAATGGAGACATTCCCAGTTAGAAGAAACAAGTGGATAATTTCCATAAATTACAGAAAAGTATTTCTCTTTTATTGATCAAATTTTCATTTCATCCAGGGAATTTACACAACTTTTTTACATGGCACTCGTTTCAGAAAAGCAATCTTTACATATGTGGTACGTACAGGAGGAATAAATACAGTAACTATAAACTAGATGACTAACTAGATGGTTAACTTAATTAAACATTTTAAATTTGCTTCTCTTTTAAATCAGCTGGTAAAAATTCATTTGTGCAGATTTTCAGATTTGGGCAGCTTTTGTACAATTTGGGGAGACAAATACATTTAGTAAACATTGGGAGAGACAAAGATAATGTGTGAGGTGAAAGGGACAGTTACATACAGGTGTTGTATAAACAGCAGCAGGTTAGCTATTACAGTTTGGCTGCTTATCAAAACTACCAGCAGCAGCAACGCACAGTTTATGGAGGTAATTATAGTAAAACTCTGTCATAACTCAGACACATCTGAACACAGACGTGACACATGTTTTTAGATAAACAATGACTTACAGTCCCAGAGGATCTTATTATCTCAGTTCTCCATCTCATGTAAATGTACATAAACCCTCTGAGAAATCATAGAGAAAAAAGCCCTGTAAATGGCAGCGAGTGATTCAGAGATAGTTGTCACTACATCCATGGGTAAATTGCAAACAACAACTGCTGATAGCCAGCTTTGTTATTAGATATTTATAAATAAATCTAAAATATTTTTTTAATGAAAGCTGAACAAGATAATCTCGAGCTATGAGCCACTATTTTGCTGACCAATGAGGTACAGAATGATTAAATATACAATGTATATAGTGCATACATATTACAGATGATGGTAACATGCAGTACATGCAGTATGCTAACATGCAGGACATTTTAGGTCTGGCTAAGAAATATTCTGTATAGCAGCTGCAACATCAGTGCTTTTGCTTTAATCCAACAGGAGAAACTTGATGCCAAGAAAGATTTTATAGGATTTCTAACCATGTGACGATTTTTCTCCCTGTTGTCGGGAGCTTTGCCAATCAACATAACACAAAATGTGGACGAGTGAGTCTGTGTCCTTGGTTTCTCACAGTTGTGTGTGCAGGCGGCTGCCTGGCCAGGAGCCAAAGTCTCAAGCCAAATGCATAGGTTAGCAAATTATTCTTGCTAAAATGTTGATACAACTGAGGTAAAAACTTGATGGCCAGGGAAAGCTTCTGGCCATCAAGTTGCCATCAAAATGTTTAAATTGTATTTGTATTAAATTAGTGTAGGGGTTTGAAATACAAATCTGAACATTAAAATATATAATACGATAAGTCTGGCTGATAGAACCTCCATAGTATTTCCCTAATACTGTGCCACAGTCATAAATTAGCAACTAGGTAATGAAAATAGTTGTAAAACATGACTGTATAGTTTAGGACAGTGGTTCTCAAACTGTGGTACGCGTACCATTTGTGGTACGCAGGCTCCCTCTAGTGGTACCCAGGAACTCCTGAGAATTTTTTACGAAAATTAAATACCAACATTAAAGAGATAATACTACTATGGTTTACTTGTGAACTGTCTCCGCTCACTGGACAACGTCTGACTTTTATACATTTTACATCTCCATAAACATTATTAACAGCATTAGAGTCACAACAACGCATCCCGAATTACAAGTGTTTAAACTATACAGTGTTTTCATTCACATGATGTTGTAGCTGAAATCTGGTATCTGAATGTCTGTCATAAATTAGAACCATGTT
>JAUMHL010000013.1:7421751-7440884 GCA_032362345.1 Sandelia bainsii
CTGGTCATAATGGTGGTACTTGGAGAGCCAAATATTTTTTGAGGTGGTACCTGGTGTAAAAAGTTTGAGAACCACTGGTTTAGGACATAATGAGTATAGGTCATTTGTATCGGCAGCTTAAAACGACAGAATAACAGAGACAAATTACTACGCCTAGTGGCTGTAGTTATTATGACATAGTCATAGTTGGGCAAACAAAGCACAAGACTTTCCTGCAGGATACTACAGTTATGTCACACTATGTACGTCACACAACCTGTGCCTGATAGCGTTATGGAAGAAGCTCCATATGTGCATTTGTAATTGTTTTAGACTGGTTAAGATGAAAAAGTGTTACACCAGCCACCATTTTGTTGTCACTTGAAGAGACGCCAGGTGCCAATTTGTTGCCTGGCACCAAAAGGATGCAATTTCAACAGATGCCTGCTGTCATGGGGGCGCTCTTTCAACAATAAGTTGGTGGTGCTAATTCACAGGTCTGGCATCATTAAAACACTGCACAAGAAGAGGTTGCAACACAATTTTGCAACAATCTGACAATATTGCAAAAACACAAGTAGAGAAAGTCTGGTACCACTATTCTAGGGGCCATCTGGCAAAGTGCTGAAGATTAAGCGCTGATATACTGTATGTACTAGAGAGACAGAAAAAAATCAACTGAAAATTAATGTGTTACAACACATAACTGGGCTAATTTCTAAGAATATTACATTCTTTTTTGCAGTTTTTAACTTTTAAGAGAAAACAACATTACGTCAAAACAGTCAAAAAATTTTTTGTTTGTTTTATTCAAGTAATTACAGCACAAAGTTATTTTCTCGTTTCTTTCATGTTATCTAAAACCGAGGATGATCAAAAGATTCCAGTGCATGGTGTGCCTGCATTTGTGTCTGAGCACTATGTGTGATCTGTCGTGCAACCTAGTGATCTACCACCCACACTGTATTCTGTTTTCTCACAGTACCATCAACATCTCACCCACCCCTTCTTGCTCTATCTCCTCTTTGAAAACAACTGTGTGAAAAAACCCCACATCATGTTAATTTGTGTCAGAGTTGCATAAATTTATTCAGTTTAGAGAGGATCCAAGGTTCTGCCATCTCTGACATCACTGGCAAACACACACACACACACACTGCCTCAGTCTAGACATGTACTAAATGCTTGTCTCATCTTAGTGTTGTCGTGGTTGAGACGTCCATTAAGGTTTCCCTAATCACAGAGGGGAATGATAATGCCTCCCACACTCAGTCACTCATTTTCACACACACACACACACACATCACAGCCCTGCTCCTGAGCTGTCACTTACACAACAACAAAACTACGTGAGAGAATTAACTAAAGAGCTTGGCTGAGATAGGTGGTCACGTAATTGATCAAGGTTGGCAAACCGAGCTGTGGAGCTAATGAATCAAGACAATGGGCAACGGCTTTAATTATGGCTGCAAGGAGGGAATCATTAGAGGACTTCATCTGAGGGAGGTGAACTCTCTCTCCACACTTCGCAGCCGGGTCATATGATAAGGACCTTTATCACGCAGGTCTAATCTCACACCATTATTTATGCACTGGGGCTCTTAGGTTAGCACTCTTTAAAAATCCCAGTGTGGCCTGAGTTTCCTGGTAGGTTATCTGCTATCAGACAGATTAGCATTTTAGCAGGTTGTGTCTTGTTTGACTGATGAAAAGCGCACCAAAGTAAGACTTTATGTATGGGCTGAACAGTTCTCAAGGGGGTGGGGATGGGGCTCTTTGAAGCTCCTTCACCTCAAGTTTCCTCAATGCTATTAGGTTGTATTATCGCCTTGTTAGCCCGAGCTGCTGGAAGATTAGGTTGAGTGTAAGGCGAGCTAGTCATCCAGCAATTGATGTCACTGGGAGGCCCAGCTCAAATTGCTATGGTGAGGCTGTTTACATCATGGCTGATTTATTATGCCCATTCCCAAGCCATTAAGTAAGGGTTAAGACTCAAGCAGAGTGGTTTCACTTTTAAACAACTCCTTTTTGCTTTAAAGTACTTGGAGACTGAAACAGGTAGGAATTCCTTTCTCTTGACAATGGAGATAAATAGCATTAAGTGAAAGTCTTTACTTGTCTGGCACTCACCTAACTATAATACTGGGTATGGCCATGGGATAGCAACTAACATAGTAAACAAGGGATTCTTCAATTCAGTTATAAGTAGATTCACATGAAAACATCAAATTTTGGGACTTACTCCAAAAGTAGGTACTTTGTCATGCAGAATTATAGCCTTTAGTTCCTGCCAACCCCAAAATCCCCTGTTCTTGAGATTAAAAAACAAGGAACTAAAAGGTAGAGTTTGCACAAGTCCTCCAAATTAAACTATAAAATATGTTGTTTGTCCAGGCCTCTACAGCAACACATACAATCTACATCAAAAGTACAATTCAAAATCATACCAACTTACAATAATTGTATAATGTTTCATTTGATGTTGACCACCACAGCTTTCTTAGTTTTGACCTGGGTTATGTCTAATGTAATATCGTATATGTAATAATATCTAAACAGATAGCAAGGCTTCATAAAGATGGGAGAACAATAATACAATAATGCCAGAAACTTTGCAGAGGAAGCTTGATGAATACTTGCAACAAATTCAACCAAAATGAGTTAGTTAGGATACATTTTTTGGCATAGACCTGGTCAGGACTACCAAAGTGCATGTGTAGTCATGTCCATGAATCATAGAGGTGGAAATGGGCTGATATGGGCAATGACATGGCCTGGTCTAGGGGAGATGGCTATAATTGATAACACACTAAATCAAGTTTGTAAACCCCAAATTCGAATGGAAATAAGCTTGGCGAGGGATCACAAACATGCAGCAAAAGTCACTGAGTGTTTTTTCAAGAAGAAAAGAGTGGTCAAGTATGTCCCCCTCACTTGAAACCAATAAAACACCTTTGGAGAAGTGCAAAGCTGTGGGTAGAGCAACAAAACCCCTTCAGCAAAGAGCAGCTGAAAAGAATGATCTGTGAAGCACAGCAGAACATCTCACCACAGGTTCATACAAGCCTGGCATCTTCAATGGAAAGATATCAATCTTAACAAAAATAAAGGTCAATTCAGGAAATCTTCTCAAAAAAAGTGGAATCTCTCTGAATCTCTCACATTTGTTTTTCAAACTGATTTATTCTTATCGGTTATTCAGTTAAAATCACCACTGCACTCTTATCATAAAGAGATTTTTAGACCTCCTCCTTACACATACTGTAGTGACAATCACTGGGAAATAAAAAGGTAATTTTAATGTTTACAAAGGCATTTAGACAAATAATTCTTTCCTTGCTTGTATTTTATAATGAAAAGAAGAAGATCAGTGACCGTGATCGGTAACAAAATGGCTCCTACTTTATAAACAGATGGAGTAAAGATGCACATCGTCTTAAACCACATGGGAAATTTTTTATATTCTTTATCACACTGAGACTATGGAACTTTGCTATTTATAAAGTCTGCACAATTTGCCTGAAGGCAGTGGTGGGGATATGGGACCAATATGTATAACATATAACACTTGAGAATCCTATGAAAGAAGTAGATCTACTTAATATGCAGCGTATTAAAGTTATATTAAATTCTATATATCCTTTACTTGGCAGGTGTTATTTTATACCAGAGTGGGCAAATAGCTTGAAAATGCTACCAATGTTTATTATTATCTGCTACAATAAATCACCAGATGAAGCAAAGCAGCTATTCTGCTTTCTAAAGGCCATTATCCTGTGAGACTGTGTTGCCGTTTATCAGCTTCCATGTGTACATTACAGTTTGTTCTTATCACTTGTCTCATACAGTGCTTGTATAAATTAAATTTCTAATTTTAAAAATTCACTTCAACAGGAGGGGTGATTCAGTTTTTCTGAAGACTTGACTGGCATTTTATACATTTGGATCTCTGATAACTTATGTTAAACAGTAAACTAATCTCGTAAAAAATAAACAAAAACAGAGGAGATCTAACTCTGAGCATAAAGTCCAAAGTTAGATCACTAATACACTCATTTGACTCTTTTTTACTGCAAGGGAGGCTTTTATTATTTCACCTCTTCACTTCATCGTGTGCTACTTGATAAAACCTTAATTACCTGCAGTTACATTTAAGGAGAAAATTTGATGTTTAAAAGCACAGAGCAAAAGTCATGCTAATGTTGAGTGGTGTATTTTCTCAGTAAATGTGCTTTTTTAAAGTTTCTATGTAAGTAAACAGTGAATTTGTGTCCTTTTTTTGCTCTACCTCTTCACTTTTTTAGTTGTCAGTCACAGAGTGTTGTTTTCAACTGATTATTTGTTTAATTTAAATATTAATTTCATGCCCATTTTCTGTTCTCTTTGTGGCTTAAGCACAGTGCAGATCTGTGGACCTTCATTAAACAGACAAAAAACTACTTTAGTTTCAGACTAGGAAATTGTTTATAACCAAACTCCACTGAAAGCATAGACTTTGACTCTTATTTGGAAGAAAAGCATATTAAAGCAGCATTACACACTTATGTAATATGTGTATGACTGAGTTGCAGGTTCTCACAAGTTACCAATACCTATTAGAAAAAGAGGAAACACAGTGTGTTGTTAATCCCTGTGGATAAATCATCTTTTCACCTTTGTGGAAGGCAAAAGTTTCAGCTTCAGAGCAGCGCTGCTGTAGCTGGGAGGAAACACAGCAGGCCCTATATTTACAGCAGCTTAAACATTTGGCGTCTAAGAGTTTAACCTTGCATGTTTTATATCTGTGGAGAGATGGTGAGTTGTAAAGCCAAAGGTATCAGTTTGAGGGTGATTGTTCTTTCTGATTCACAGCCCACATGTCTTCTCTCTTGATTCCTCTGTACGTGCTCCTTTGCTGTCTGCTCCTGAGGGCAGACACATGAAATGTGTTTCTGCATAGAAAGTGCTCTGTACAAGAGGACAAGGAGAGGACGGCTCAAATTTTGAGATTTGGTGTGGTATGGTGAGTTTTTACTTGCTGTATTGACTAAAATGATACTGATCCTCTCAGTTTTTCACACATTTTAGCAGAAAGCTATGTACGGTATCAACTACCTTATTGTATTAAGAAATAAAGTGGTTATATTCTATCAGTGTGTGAGAACATGCTGCCAACTGTAATTTGAAAACAATGAAAACTCTAAAGAGTGACACAAGGGTCTTTTTGCTGCATTTGTGGCCCTGGATAATGACCAGCTAATGAGCCAGTTCCTTACAGCTCTTCACTGAACTGCATCCTCTCTCGGGGAGAACCTGAGACACAGGCCTCAGCTTTAATTTGAGTAGGTTCAGTATGCAAAGAACTGTCTGGCAGATCTAGCCTTCAACACAAATTTAGGGGTTCAAAAATAATTGGGCAAGAGTACAACAAAATCCTTTTTTCATATTTTTTAGATAAGTTTTTGTTTTCTTCTTGCATGTTTTTGTGCAACCATGTCTCATAAGTTACATGACGTTTCCTACTCACATACATGTAATGTGAATATGTTCTTAATTAATGTAAATGGAAAGTAGCAAATGTGTTGGTACTGAACATTTCTAGACAAGGTATTTCTTTTCCATCAACATATCTAATCTTGCAGTACAAAATACAATGTTTGGTTAAGGTTTAGGGAAGATTGTGGTATGGCTTAGTAGAGAGAAAAATAATGGTCAGTAGTGTGACGTGTGTGCTTTGTACGCTCTCCATCCACCACAACCACTTCCTTGTAACTGTAACTGTTACAAGGAAGTGTGTTTAATGTACTGTTTAATGTAATATTTTACTCATTCAAAAAATACCCTGATTCAGAACATAATCCAGTCAGTGATCTAGTTCCCTACAAAAACATAATCATGACTGCATATGAAAATAATTTTAGGAGTCAGGCTTGTTTCGTGAAGTGAAACCTAGCTTTTCTGTTTTTTAGACTCAGAAGTTAGCATCAATCTTCAGAATTTCAGGACTTATGGTCATGAATTATTCTCTTGACAAAGAAGCATGTACTCTTAAATCCTGGAAAGCATTTGTCTTCACCATCCAAATGGTTTTTCATATATCCACAATACATGTACTCCTTTTTAAACACCATACCCAACTGTAGATTTTGACAAATCAACTACCTTAGATGCCTCCCTGATACTTAGGGTCTGTTCACATACAGTAAACCATGCAATACTGGCCCTCAAGCAATTCCTGACAACTCTTTGGTGTCTTCCAACTGGGATATTTCACACAGGTTGAAGTCTTGCCTACGCCTGTGCTCACAGTGTAGGATGTCTTCATTTATTTAATTCCTAGATGTACAGTATAACACAGGTGTACAAGACATATGCAGTTAGGTGCAATGTCCAGTTTTCGAATTTAATTGGCAGAATCGACTAAAGTCACACCATCAACTGAAAGTGCCTCAGGAATGGGTGAATTTGTTTTTGTTACCCACAAAGTCTTTTATCCAATCAATAGCAGTGCCTCAAAATTATTTGCGCATGAAACTAATCAACCAGCGTGTGGGCAGATGTGCCGAGATTTTTCTAACAATGCTCACAGTTTGGTCCAGCAACACTGCAAAGACAGCTGAGGTCTCTTCTGGCTCTGTGCACCTTTGTCTTCTAATTTAATCTTTTGAAAAGTATTCAGTGTGCAGGCTTAATGGGCAGCAGAAACCTTCCATCACCAGTAGTATCTTTTATCTCTGTAGGAAACTATAGAATCTATCCTTGTTAACTTTGTTAACTGTATTAATGTTTTGTTTTCAGTGTTTGTAATGAAGTGTTTTTAATAATGGCTTTCATGAATTTGACAAGAAAGAGTAGCCTTGATTTCTACTGTATCCTGGAAATTTGTGTATGGCTTGACTTAGATGTGGTATTTTTAGCTTGTTTTCATTTTGTAGTTATTTAAATGATCAATATTGCAGGTTACTAGCTTGATTGTTATTTAATACAGGTGGCTATGGTCAGAAAGAGGCCAGATGTTCAATAGAACAAGGTGTTTTTTGTTAAAACGTCACTTTTCCACTGGAGAGTCATGCACATGTTCATACATGCACATATTTGCTTCTGTGTCTGTAAAAGTGTATATGGTTGTGCTAAGGCTGTATTCATGCTTGCCTGCATCTTTGCCTTTAAATGTCCTTGACTGCTGAGAAATCCCTCCTCTGGTTCAGACACAGTCCTTTGTACATGCAAACACATTTTCTAAAGGTGAACATTAGACTTTGGTATATGCTCTCAGCCGTCGTTAAAATCTTCATCTTTGATCTCAGCTTTTTGTCCAGCTATTGTTCAAGCTAAAAAAAAGAGAAGATATTTGGTGTATTTTGGAAAATGGCAGAAAGATGAAGAAAAACTCCACACAAAATTTTTTTCTGCCTTTGTCTGTAAAAAATGTGGCTGTAATTTTACCTTTGCTAAAGGTAAGATTAGTCTTCAAATATGTAATTTGTATGTTCCAGTTGTTCACAAAATTGCTGCTTTTTCATGGAACCAAACTAAGATGGTCAATTACTCACACTTCTGTGAGAACTGAACATTTTAAATGGCTTGACAGGCATCAGTCACATGTCTTACTCTTTCTTTACAGCACCTTGGGTAAAATATTCTGGGAAACAAAGCATATTACACATACATATACTTTATAATGATTTTGCTTCATAAAGAGTACTGGACATCCATGTGTTGGCTTTGTCCGTCTCAGACTAACACTTTGGTCCAGACTGACATATGTCTTCTATTGGATGAAATATTGTACAGACATTCAAGGTGCCCAGAGGATGAATCCTACTGACTTTAGTGATCATCAGATTAACATTTTTATTTATTTAATACTTTCGTTTATGACCATATGCCTGCTAAACTGATGGAATTCCCATCAGCCTCAGATGTATAGTACTGCATAGTACTAATTAGCATGTTAGCATGCTAACATAGTAAACTAAAGTGGTGAACATGGTAAACACTTTACCTACTAAACATCAGTATGTCAGCATTAGATGGGTTTCTATCCTATGGAGGCAAACTGCCTCCTAAGCAAAGAGCACAAAATCTGAATGTTACACTTTCATTAGGAATGGCTATTTTATGAGCAAGCCTTATTAATAACTCATTTCGTAGCTCTGGTGCCAGCAAAAATAAACTCACTGTCATTTTGTCCCTGAGAAGTTTGTGTCTGTGCAGCACTATCAAAAGCCAAAGGGGTCATAATTTGCCTCCTTTTCGTTGCCACATTTGTGTTTAATATACATTTTAATGTAATATAATTTCGCCAGACAACCTTTATAAACGCCCCCATATTTGTCACTCGGCTTTTATGAACACCACTCCATGCACCACCACATTTGAGCCGAAACAGTGCGCTTTGTGCCGGCACACGTGTTCCAAAACACCAAATGATGTTTATATTGTTTTGTTTTTTTAGACTATAGTAAAAATATTAATATTAATATTAAACACCACATGGCAGGATAAAGGAGCTGATCTCTTTGGCTCACCTTTCCACCCAAGTTGTCTCTGTCTGGACACTCGAGGTGGGAAAGGATGAGGCTGGAGGTGTGTGTTCCTCACAGTGTTGCCCTCACAGTGTCGCCAAGTCTCTCACACACAAGCACACTGAAGAGGCACTGGAGAGCCTCTTCATAAACTTAGTGCACTCCACTGGAGTGTAAGGTGCCTGGGTTTGTGGACTTGCACAGTGTCAAACTAGGAAGCAAAAAAAAAGTTGAACCTTTTCTTCCAGACCCATGTCATACAGAGGCTAAATATAGCCTCCACAATAAATGAGTGTGACAGTTACACAACTTAGTATCTCAATATCACTAGCAATATGTGTACATTTTCATTACACATAATCAATGTGTAGTTAACTACAATGTTTTTCTTTTCCCATATTCACAGTTTTGCAGAGGGATGTAGAGTTCAGATTTATATTGAGATTATATTTACCCATCAGCAAATCCTTCCCTTAGAGAGTCTATTTATGCTTTCCAAAACTAATGCAGGATTTAGAAAATACAGGATTTAAGCTGTTTACACAGATGCACTGAGGGCAACAAAAGGGCTGAAAAAGTATCAGAGAGCTGGCTTGGCTAAACAGCTAGGATGCTATTTGGAACTATTTGTACCTCTCAAGCTACTAACACTTGATTACTTCACACACTGTTGATATTTCAGTGACACTGGCAGAGAAAGTTTGGTTTGAGAGTAAGAGCGGCAATAGTGTCAGTCAGGGCCTTCTGTTTTCACTGTGTGTGATCCTTTATCTACACTATAATATGTTGGTTGTATTCAGACTTTATCTTTAGTAGTTCATTCATTAATATACTATTAAAGGAGCATTTCAGAGTTTAAGAGACAGCAAGTTTGCTAAATGTCAGTTTGTTAGCTTGGTCACTAATCACATAGTAAGTTAACACAAAAAACATATTTGTGAAACATTTATACTTCAACAGAATAGGTCAGATAAAAGTGAATGGGTTATCAATAAAGTTTTTTTTTATTTTTTCAAATCAATTTGGTAAGATTGGGCTTTACTCTGTCACTCAGCACTTTAGGGCATAAATACGGTTCATACAAGTACACAAATACAGATGATTCAAGGTATGTGAGATTGATTTCACACATCACTGCTTTGATAAGTCAACTTAAGATAGTTACTAATCCAAAAACCAAATTTTAAACAGCTCATTGGCTGAAATTAAATATTTGTTGGCCATTACAGTGTACACTGAATTTCAGTATTGGTACAACAGCAATTTGTAAGTTTGACACTGGGTGAGGCACAACATGCTGCCCACAACCTGACAAAATGGAGGCAAATTGTTGATGCCTTATTGTTCCACAGGGGATGAAGAGAACTAAGATAAGACATCAGCAATTTGTCTGATTTCCACGTCATACATCAAAAAAAGAACAATGATGTATGTGTTAAACACCTTCTAAGCTTCTAAGCTCCTCTCCACTGCAGTCATGACTGAAGAAAACATCTTTTGGCATTTTTTAAATGCCAAAAGTAATCACAGAGAAACATCAGATCAAATGGAAGATTCCATCAGTGAAACGCCACAAATTATTTTGGATAATGAACTGTAAATATACTGAGTGCTCTAAATGCCTTATTTACTTTTGTTGTCCAAAATTAATGGACAGTCAATATTTTTTATTGGAAATAAATTTCAGCCAGTTGATACAGTTCCACTTCTGGCACTTTTCACTAATTCACATAATCATCTTTTAGTGGGTGAGTTTTTGGAAAACGTTTTTACTGACATCTGTTTGACTAATGATGTGAGGAGATGCGTACAGTGCTAGTTGTCTGAGAGTGATAGAGAGACAGAGACAGAGGACAAGACAGATAAACACAGGAACAGAAAGACAGAAGTTGGATATGATCGACAATGGACTGACTCCCCTGACAGACCATATTTTTACACTCAGCCTTAGGGAGAACTTTAATGCACTAAATGATAGATGAGAGAGTGAGTAATAGAGAAGGAGGCAGTTTAAATAAATGTACAAAGAGAGGTGGAACTAAATGTGCCAGTGGGCTTCACACCTATTACCTATCTGTAGACTCTCTTCCACATGTGCAAAGAGCTAGAATAAACTTCAAGCTATACATTTTGCCAAACACCAGCAACTGTGACCAGACAAAAGAGAAAGCTAAACACATCACAACAGTTGCACATACATACAGAATAATCATAAAACCAGAATACTTATTCTTTGTTTGCCAATATTAGCCAACAATATTACTTGTTATACCAGACTAAGTGAGGTTATATTATTGAGCAAGATTTAGTTTTATTGATTGAGTTCAAATTGTCATTTGTATGATAGATTATATCTTTAGGACTTAGTTTCACTTTAATATGTGATATTAGATCTTTCACTTATCTGCTGGATAGAAGAAGCAATTCGAAATTTTAAATTTTAAAATAAGTTCAGTAGTTTTAAGGCACCGAATTTCTACTTATAGCAGCATATCATTTTGAAACTGTTCAATAATCAAAACAATACTAATACATTTTTGAATATTTTTATAGATTGATGCTGTTAACGTACAGTATATATTTCATATTACATCTGGCAATCTGTAAACCTGTAAATCTGGTTAAGACAAGTAAAAAGAAGGAAGCCAAGCTTTCAGTTTACTAGTTAGTCTACGTTCCAGCCCTCAGCTATGGTCACAAGCTTTGGTTAGTAAGTGAAATACTGAGGACATAAATACAAGAGGTTGAAATGAGTTTTCTTCGTAGGGTGGCCAAGTTCAGCCTTATGGATAAGGTATGAAGTTCAGACATCTGGAGGTAGCCTGGAGTGAAGACACTACTCCTTACAATCAAAAGGTAAAGTTTGAACTGGTTTAGGAATCTTATCAGGATACCTTTGGGGCTCCTTGCAATGGAGGTTTTCTGGGCATGTCCAACTAGGAGGAGCCCAGGGCAGACACAAAACCAGGTTGAGAGAGTGTATATATCATCTGGTGTGGGAACACAGGATTCCCCAGGCAGAGCTCAAAAACATTGTTGGGGAGAACAGTGTCTAGACTATGTAGCTGAACTTGCTAACACAGTGACCCTCTGGATCAGTGGAAGAGGATGGTTGGATGGATGGATGGATGCCTGAAATATTCAACTAGTTGCATTTGAGCAACTAGTTTGGCTGGAGAAAACTTTCCAATATCCCCAAGGAAAATCATATTGGTCTTAAACAATGTGCGTTCCTTAATATCAAGAAGAGGTATATATACATAATGTTGTAAAGTATATGATTGGTGTAACTGCAGATTTTCTATCCTGTGTGCATCATTTTAGAGATTTTTCAGAGGATTTATTAAGAGTCTGAACCAAAAAAAAAAATCAAAGAGGACACCGTTTACATTCTATCTCTGTCCAGATAAATCAGGCCAGCCAGACAGAATAGCTTATTAAGAGTGAAAATCTACAATCTACATAGGGTGGTAATATCATTATTAAATGTTCAATAATCAAATGTTCAAATGTAACACTGAGTAAGAAATACAAGACAAATGATTAACTGCAGCACATGGGGTTAACTCAGGGGAAGCGGCTGGGTTGTGTAGGGTGATATGATATGTTATAGTGTCAGTCCTGTGTAAAAAGGATATATTTTAAGTGACAAGAGTTGCCTCAGGACAGGCAGTGACACTAGGGTGCAGTACTGTATTCACTGCTTTGGGTCTATGGGAATGTCTTGATGCGAGAAAAATTTCATCAAAATTATCCCAGAACACTGTAAAACTTTAGAAATAACAAAGTTCAGGGCTGGGGGCAGAGATCTCTTTAGAAGTAAATCTCTGAACTGATGGCAAGGACTGTGATAAACGTGGACCTAACCTGTCACTGTTCTGTACTATAGATTATGCTAAATACTACTAATTTTTTAATTCATGTGAATAAAACACAAGTGTAAATTTTGAGACATAAGAAGCAGCCTCCTTTATTTCTGAAAATAAGAGGCAACATAAGGGAAGGCTCTGTTTCTGTCACTACCACTTGGTTTGGAATAAGAAAATAAACAGAAATATTAGCTCTGTAATACCAGCAAGAAAACACAGCACATATTCATCATGTGGTTCTAAAGCATTAATTACATTAGCAATAGAGCAGGCCTATCTTTTATGCTAAATTAGACAGAACATCCACAATATAATCCACTACACACTCCAGTTTTTTCTTTACTCCCAACGACAAAAAGCACAACTAAGATAAAACTACTTTTGCTCACCCATATTGACAGTTTAACCTTAACATCTATACTGAACTCCAGTTCAGTTGAGGTATGTGTATAGTCCAGGTTAGCTCATTCCTTGTCCTACAGTATGCTATATTCCTATTTTACAATTTACAAAGAAAAAAACTGTAAAAAAAAAAAAAGGTTTTATTTTAGATTGAAACTCACTTCTAATATGTTATTTTTAAGTCGACTTTCATCTTCATAGTCAGTGGTACAGATTAAGTTACACTCAGACCTACTGTCAGATTGTATTTCTGTTGATGGTTTGAGACAGGCAGAGCTTGGAACTGACATTCATAGAGCCCATAGATACAGCCCATAGAGAGATGACTTTAACAAAAACTCATCTGAACTGTCTGACATGCCCAACAAACTTCCATTTACCATTCAAAGTAGGAGAAAAGGGTAGTCTACCATTTATTATTTTTATTATTTAGTTTATGGCAATATTGCATTTGATATTATCCTCATAATGTGAACACTGCAGGCATAAGAGGCTGTTAACCTTAGCACCCTGTTATTCTCTAAAGTACAATAAACTATTCAAATATGGCCTTAATGTGTGTTTGTGTCCAAAAAAACAGATACAAATGTGACCAAGACACACATTAAACTACCCGATTCCATACACCTCTTCTATTGTGAGAAAACCACATCCACCCATACTAAAGGGGATAAACATGTGTCTTTCTCCATTCTTTTTACTGTCAGCATTTATTTCTTGTCCTCCCAGGAACATTCTGAAACTCCCCATCAAATGGTAGAATTGGGTGGGTACATGCACCAATTTTCCTAACTTTCAAAAACAGCCAAAAAAAAAGAAAAGATTGTGCCCTTTGTGCTTTGACTGACATGGCGTGCAGAGGTGCAAAATAACTTTGAAAGCAGGCAGGGAACTTGTTGAACTGAACTTATTATTCAAGCTCTTTTTCCACATTCTTCTTACCAAAACTTGCATCACTGTGTGGCCAGGTGTGAATATGTTTGCTTTTAGATGAAGCTAGACAACACATTTTATAATCTAGTTTATTGGAAGCATACTGAACCCTTAAAGGAGAGTAGTGGCACTTCAACAGCCTTTTTGTGTGGGGGTAACATCAGATCCAGTCACTGTAATCTGACAGCACGTTCCTGCCAGATGTTTTACATGCGCTTTCATATAACTCGGGTGGCACTTGAAATTAACATCAATGATGTATCCTGGAGTAATTGGGTTCTCAGATCATCAGAGGATGATCAGTGTCAGTGTGTGGCCAAGTATGTTTGTTGTTTTCAGCTGATTAATCAATGTGCAGATTACATACTGTATGTTATTACATCTGCTGATGTCACTGGTAGTGGCCTTTCCCCAGGGCCTCGTACTATGCTCCAGGGATCCCCCTCTGTGGCACCTTGGGTATACCACTGTTTTTGCCATACCTCAGTGGAAAATTTTGCATAGCCTTGCATGGAGGAAACCATAAACCAATTAGATTGGGACCAGTGGCCTCTCCAGTAATCTCAAACTTCCAGAAGTGAAGTAATTTCCAAATGATATGGGAAAAATGGAATTTGGATTCCAACCCAGCTAACCAGACACTGGTCTGATGACCTTTAGACAATCTAGTTAAAAGTAAAGTATGTATTTATTTTTAAATATTTTTTGGCAGAAATATGCTCCAGAACATATTTTAAATTTGAAAAGGTCCTGTGAAAAACTTGTGTCACCCAGACTAATTGAACAGCCTGCCAAGTGCAGAAATGCTTCCTTATAAAAGTTTTTCAGCGAGGCTCACCCTTCTAATCAATCAGAAAATACCAAAAATTTCCTGGTGACTGTTCATTAGCTTTTTTTTTTTAACGACTGATACCTGAATGGAGTGGACTGATCTTGAGTCTCATGCTAGCCTGATCCCCGAAAGCTGCATATTGTAGCTTTAAATCTAGTCAAGGGACAACTTAGACATAATTAATTAATCTTGAATATGTCAAATGGTATGACTGCATAATACAGGTTGGAAATAGGCTCAAATAAAATGTAGACCTTCCAGATTTCCAGCAACTGATGAGTGGTTACACAATTACAGAAAGGTTAGGTTTTATTTTTAATGCACATATGTAATGTATAGTATATGTATGTGGTATTACAAGCAGCCAAATAAATGATCTGCAGTGGCCTAGTTCAGTTCACAGAAAAACAGGAAAAACCATTTTTGGTCAGGGGAGCTATGTCTAACCACTTCAAAGGTCTCAAGCCACTTTGCAACAGTTGCTGTGGCTAGTGACTTTAATCTCCCACTGGTTCACAATGGGATATTATCAGAGGGTAAGAGGTCATTATTCGCCAGTGAGCACTCATTGAGAGCTGCCAGGCTACAATGTAGGAGCCAGGTCCCTATGGAATACTTTGCACTCTGAGTTGACTCAACTCTCTAGTGCACTACTCTTTTCTTTTCTTCTCCCCCTTCCAATATGACACACTTTCTCTTTGCAAAATGTCAGCAGTGTCTCAAGAGCAGGAGAAGAAGAAGAAGCAGAAGAAGGCGGTTATTCCTCGTCTTCTTCTAAAGATTAGTTTGGTTAAGTTCAGCCTGTCTCAAAGGCAGGCTGCTCAAACTCAGCGTCTACAGGGAGTAAGGGGGCGAAGTAGCAGAGCGAGAAAGACAGAAAAGAAAAGAAAAGAGCGGGGCTGGAGGAAGGGTGAAACAGAAACACACAGAACAAGCAAATAGCTGAAGCAAAGCTGGCCTAGGGAACCCAATATGTGCTTGAGAGGTTTGCTAATAAGTCATTGTTCTGTATTGCTGAGATAAAAGTAGCTTGAGCAAGCAGAGAATGTCAGGCTCACTTGTTCATTTGCATAGCTGACTATACATTGTCTCTGTGTGTATATATGCAAAAATTAAAACATTAACACCATGCTGAGAAGCTCAATACACACATATTCTTACTTATTGAACTGCCAATGTGCCTTTGGAGCCTGATGCACAAATCCGATACACACACACACAATCATGTTCATTCAGACATTTACTGCATACCTTACACGATGCATACACACACATACAGTCATGCATGCACATGCACAAACATTTAGGGTGCTAATGTAAGCCCGAGTGTTCTCTCAGCTTAAACGGTGTCAGCGATGGCTCCCACCGTGAGACACAAATCTGGTGGCACTCATCATCTGGTGCTCCCATCTGTCAGCCTGAGTGTGTCTGTGTGAGATAACATGGAGAATGAGTATGTGTGTGTGTGTGTGCGTTTGTGTGCATCAAGGTTATCCTGTACAAAAGGAAATATACTGTATATATATGTGCTGTATCAACATCTGTAAGATATTTCAAAAACCAGAGATTCTCTTGGAAGTGCCTGTGTGTGCTTTCAGGGGAGATAACAAGAGCGTGCAGATTTGTGTGTATGTGTGTGAGACACACACACAGAGTGTGTGTTTGTGTCTCCCTTTCGCCACTCTCCCTTTGGCCAAACCAACGTGCAGGCAGATCTGATATATAATTCAGCACTTTACATAATGCGGCCTGCCCCAGTTTAGAGAAATAAAAACTGATAACCCTTTAATTCCTTTACACGCAGATACACACATGAATGCATGCATGCTCAAATAGACACACAGTGACACACACACACACACATTCCCACAAGATGTAGCAGGTGGGCAAAATCACAGCAGTAGACTTCAACTGTTATTAGTAAATAGACCAGTGGTGATCAGTGGCTAGTGCACCTCTGGAAAATTTAATCCCAAGTGATGTATGGTATTTTAACATAAAAAAATCTCAACTATATTTTTTAAACATTATATAATCAGACTTTATATGATTAAGTTACAGAAATGGGAACATGATGAAAAAATGGCTGTCTGTACACATCTCTACATGCAATAAGATACATTTAGTACGACATACTAGTGCCAAACATGGAGAACTAAAGTTACAGGGCTTTTAGAGGTACAAAGTAAATATAACAACATAATAACATAAAAAATAGTAAACTTAGCAATGAATTTAGCAGATGAATATATACTGTGTAACCAAAGCTTGATATAATGTATCCTTAGACATTCATTGCTGTCAAAATGCTACTTAAATCACATAAAGACGCCACAAGGTTGCACTAGCTGACACGTTCCTTCATTACAATGAACATGGACACTGGAGTTTATTTTAAGTCAATCCCATATTAATTTATCTGCTGCCATAACACTCTATACATTATGTGCGTTAATTCACAGTTGTAAAAATAAGTTCCTACAGCTAGAATTAAAATGATGGACAGGTGCAACGAGGGACAACAACATCAGCCTGTTATCAGAACAAAACAGAGATAAAGGGTGAAACACAACATTCAGGGCAATGATAATTTTATGAAGCAGAGGACTTTGTCACAGAGGAACTAGTGTAAAGTGGAGGTTTGGCCACTGCTATCAAAACAGCAGAGCTGAGGGAAAAGGTGGCAGCCAACAGAGAACAAACAGTTTAACTCTGCAGTTTAAAAACAGACCTTAACCTCCAACTGAAAATACTTGGCAACATCTTCAGTAATTCCACATATAAAAATATTGACAATATAGCTGCAATCGTGATCTTTTTAAGAAAACTATAAACCTAATTCGTAACTCTGCCTCGGTCTCGACATCTCAACTGCTTCATACGAGAGAACTTTGTCCACCCCTAAGACGTTATACATAAAAAAAACAAAAACATAAATATGATACAAGTGGAACTTATCTCACACTCACGCACGTGTATGGCAATATTTCATACAAAATTCACACCGCAAGCAAAACAAGATTAAATTGGTTATGTTATTGGCTATCATAGGAAGTGCTCTTGTGGGCTTTTGTTTGTTAAAGTTCAGATTGAAACTTAAATCCATAACTTGATTAACTTGAAGTTATTTACTTAATGTTAAGAGTACTGACTGTCTATGAAGTAGCAGCTATGACATTAAAATGCTTATACATGATTGCATTAGTAACAATAAATATCAAAAGATAACACTGACAGTGAGTTTTCTCCATATAGAGAGTTTCTACTTTTGAATACTTGTGAACATGTTGCTAAAACCACAGTTATTAGCAAAATAAAGAGCCAATTCTTTCACAACTGAAAAGAACTAAAAATCTGCTTGAAAAATATCTTCTTTAAATGCAAATGGGTTTATGGAAAATGTGTTAACTTTTACAACTTAGCTCTAACCGTAACTCAGGTGTGTGACACAGCCCATCGTCTCTGACAAGGTCATTTTAAATCACAGTGATTATCTTATGGTATCAATTAATTTGACAATGATGCTTTTTCCTTTTGTGAAAAATTACTTGCTGATTACATCACTCACCATAAGCTACTAAAAAGATTTTTGTTCACTTCTCAAACGAGACTGTTCATCTTTTCTTAACTCACAGCAGTGCAACTCCAGAACTACTTGAATATACATGTGTCTGTGTGTGAGAATGTGACAGTATATTATTTAGACCTTGATGATTTCACAGTCTGCAAATTGCAGTGAGAAACTGTGAACTGAATAAAATTAGTTTTATATTGTGCGATGAGAGCAGAGCCTTCTCTGACTGCTCGCAACGGCTCATTTTGTCTTTAAATACTGGCAGGTTACCTTAATTAAACTGAACTTGGGGGTGTAAAATGTTGATTGACATTTCTTTTGAAGCTTAGACACTGCATTTGCGGCTGGTTTCCAAGGTAACCTGTCAACCAGTTTCTATAACTTCCTCTTTGGCATAAATTAATATACACTGAGTTAAGAAGAAAATAACCCCAGTATCACAGTGCCAGATAATAAACAGGCATGATACCATCAAAGCATTGCTTCTTTAAAATAGTTTGATTAGATTCTTATTTAAATTCTTGATAGTTCATAGTTAATTGGTTGTCATAGTAATGCTCTACCTAAGATCATATTGGAAGATATATGATAAAAGTTGAGACTGCTACCCTTATTTACCTTCGACACTTTCTAATAATTTTCTTATAATTTGATAAGGTGATGTTTTCCCTAATTGCTTATTTAATCAGTATGTAAGATAAGATAAGATAATAAGCTTTATTGTCATTGATTACATTTACAATGAAATTTGACTTCTGTATTTAACCCATCCCCCACTCGGGGGGAGCAGTGGGCAGCCACAGGCAGCGCCCGGGGAGCTAGCGCTGAGTGTGTTGCTCAAGGACACACCAGGTATGGGGTCTGGGCTGGGATTTGATCCTGCCACCTTCTGCATCCCAGTCTTATGCTTATCCCATTGAGCTACCAGGCCGCCTGTATGTACATACATACACTACTCAAAAAAAGTTAGGGATATTCGGCTTTCGGGTGAAATTTCAGGATGAACCTAAAATGCAATATAACCTTTACAGGTGAAC
>JAUMHL010000013.1:7451191-7468421 GCA_032362345.1 Sandelia bainsii
TGGACTTCTTTCTTGTAAGAAGTCCAGTTGCCATGACTCAACTTTCAGACAACTTCACCTGGATGACTTAGAATCTTCACAGATACATAAGTGATTCCACACATTTAGGAATGTGGATTTGGAAGTTGAGAATAAAAAAGAGCTCACCTACAGAAGAGTGGTACTCTTTTTCTGGGAGTTACCCTGATTTGAGGTATCCACATTGGTACTGGGCAATAGCAAGATGAAGCTGTGTATCTCTACTGAACACCCTGCTAAATGGGAAATTTAGTTTCCCATTGTTGTTCAGTCACACAACTACAGGTTTAGGCTCAACCTTGGTTTGACTTCCACAGTGACTGTTGATCTCATGCTACGTTATACCCTCACTTGTCAACAAGACCCTGAGACAATCAAACTTAAGGCAGCAGCTATCATCCAACCCAAACATGCTAAGCCAGCAGAGTACAATGCAGTATACAAACAATTACTGACTCCTATCCCAGACACTTCCCAATGTAGTACACACCACAGCTCACAAGTTGGAAACCCTCCAACATCCAACACATGCTGGCATTTTTCTGTGGAAGACAGTTATTTTTCAGAATCACAAGAGGTTGCTTGAAAAGAAAATGTAAACATTATGCAGTTCACTTTCAATGTTTGTAAAGACAACCAATGCTGTGCTTTTCTGGTAAGGTCATCAGCCTGCTGTCTGTATTGCATCCACAGAAATCAACCCCTATTATAGATGTGTGGAAATCTGTCAAAACAATGTCATGGCACAACTCACACCCTTAATTAACCGGGGCCTGACAGTCCACTCAGACATGACCTAAGCTCACCCCTACATATAAAATGATGTCGCCTCACAAACACACTCAAATGAATGCAGACACATAGAGACTGCTTGTTGGGGTATATCTTATTCATAATGCTGTCATTATCTTGTTGATCTCATTACATCGAGTCCCATTTGCAGAGAACTGAGTCTCCCAAAGGTTAAAGCCCATAAAAAAGCCAAGGAAAAAAAGGAAAGTATAAACTTGACATCATACTCGTGATTCAAACCCTCAGAGGCTGGATAAGCCTGTAGATGACACAATTTTCTCTGAGTGCTTAGGGGTAACCTTTCTCGTCCTGCTCTTCTTGCTTCCATCACTATCTGCTTTCGCATGCTAACATATTTCAAGTTACATCACGCCAAAATTGATACAAATGTCAGTCCAAATATCATCCATAAAATTAACACCCAAGTGTGATTGCTCGTGATCACAGTGTGGAATTTATTCAGAAATGCCATTACTGACTTGATTGGTTGTGTCTCGCAACTAATAGAAATGTTGATTGTTTGATTGCATTACCACATTTTCCACCTAAAATCAAGGGTTTAACTGTATTTGTACATCGAAAATTCTTGTCACTTGTCACCTGCTAGTTTTGTTTGTTCCTATGATAGCATTACACGCATCACAAATTGTTTATCTGTATACTTGTATAAATATGTGGAGCAAGTAAAAGGAGTTTTTGACTTTTTACCTTACAGGAGAGAATTGACTAAAGTAAGTACTGTGCATCAGTATTATGATTTCAACATGTACATTAAACCAGACATTCATTTACAGTGTCTGTTTCACTGTGTCTACCAGCCAGAGATTGCAGTCTGTTCTCTGGCAACAAAATATCTGTATGTGATTAAAGTGATGTCAAAATAACTACTTGAGCACCTGCAAGGCCAGTATTGCCCAAATTAGTGCAATCTAGGCCTTTCAATCTCATAAAGATTTGGAGCTCTTTGCCTTCGTTATGTGTGTGTTGCCATATAGTTATTGAGCACTTTTAAAGAGATACACAAAGTGTTTCACTACAGTCATTTTTTATCTAGTCAAGTACTTTGTGTCTATTATCAAGTTCACTTGTTTTTTTCTGCCCAACCAATCAAATCAATCCAATTTTTTTATTGGATATTTAGTAGAATTAAGTAAATTGTCCTGTTCTTCTAGTATAGTCTGCATTCTTTTGTTTGGTTTTAAATTAATTTCAAGAAAGAATCGCTGTCTTTTTCAGCTACAACTAATTTAAATTAGGAAATATATTAAATTAGCAAATATACTCTAATGCTGACTGGATAAAGTTTTTTGAAGCAACATAAAAAAATTCATATAGAACATTTTGAATTAATGGTTTACAATTTACATTATGTGCTCCTGGCAGCTAATGTTTTATGTGTTTACATGTGACTTGTGCAAAATTCATCTGGAACTTTTCTCTTCTCTCGCCAAACCTGAAAAATTATAAGTAAATAAAAAGATAAATAAGCATTTTGCCATTTACTTTGTCTTTGATAACGTGAATTTATCATTTGAATATCATTAAATTATTAACTGCTGAACTCACTGTTTTATGCACATTTTTATGCAAATAAAAGTTTACTTGAGAAATTCAGAAATATTTTATTTCCGTAACAGCAATCACAACACCACTCAGCCAATCTACTCCTAATCATACTTCCTATCATTCTTTACTCATTTTACCTAAATGTGATAATGTGAGATAAATGTTATTCAAGATGTCTTCATCCAGGTTCAACAAATCAATCCTCGAACTGCAACAAAGAACCAAATAGCAGCATAATTACAGCATGCTAGCCTGGAGTTAAGGCACAGTCAAAGTCCTTCATCCACCCTAGAGTACTAGGGTGGGTGAAGAACAGGTGTAGCTTGATGTGATGTGAGGAGCAGTATGTGAGTAAGTATGTGTGGAAATCAGGTACTGTAAGAAGGTGGAAAGGTCTAAAAGCATCTGGTGGATAAACAGTAGAACAAAGGGATACAACAACAACAAAAACTAGACATATAATAGACAAAAAGGCTCTTGAAAAGAGGGAACTGATTTTGCAGTGTTTATATTGGGAATTTATTTATCTGACTTTTTATCACTCTTTTCTGAAGGAAAAAGCAAGTGAATCCCAGTATTGTCTCTGTGCTGATGCAAATAAGCCAGAAAGGCATTATGTTCTTCTAAGTAGCCTTCAACCTAAAATAACACGGTCCTGAGAGGCAGAGTCGGCATCCTCATAAACAGTCCGGGAGTCAGCCACTCTGCTCTGATATCCTGTCGAGAGAGGCAACCAGACGCCAAATGATAACACATTACAGCACATCTTCACGTCTCATGGCCTGCAATGACTACAACTAGTGTGAACTGAATATTTGGTTTAAAATGTATGAGTGGAATTCACATGGGTTTTGACAAAGAGGGGAGGGCAAGACCCAGCTAGGGGATGAGATATGAATTTCAAATCCAAATAGAATATTTCATCACCGCTGAGCATATAAATTAGAAAGGAAGCGTGTCCACAATTCCTTGGTGAAAGAATACTTCCACCTCATTTTGATAAAGACAAAATCTGCAGCTGGAAGAAAGAAGAAATCAGATCTGTAATAATATCAGGAAAACCTTACATTTCCTTATTTCCTTGAGAAATCCGATTATAAAAATGATTTAACCCCAAAACAAGCTTTGTTATTTCTGGACTGTTGGCTCAGACTGTATTGATCCATAGAAGAACTTGAAATAGTAATTAAAACAGAACCTTAGAAAGTAGTTTTCAGGGCTCCAGCATTTAATACACTGTGAAAACTACTGCTAATATGTGATAAGCACATGTCTTCAAATGACATTTGGCAATGTTTGTGATTTTTCTCTCAGGAAGCATAATTCTCCACACCTCACAGAGCTGGCACTGACCTGGACTGGGGCTCCATAAAGTTCTCAATGTACAGTTAATTGACAGAAATAAAAATCAAACAACAATTTAATAAAAATCTTTAGCACAAGACTTATCTAGGAAAAGGTTTATTAAATACATATCACATGGACTTCTTGATTTACCTTTTCTTTAAAGTTATAAGCACTTAACAGCTATTTGGGTGTGGATGAAATAAAGTAAACTGGTATAAAGAGGAGTTTAAATACATAAATATATTCAGTTCAGTCATTTTTATGCCCTGATCTGCAGTTCAGAGGTGTCCTTGTCGTCCATAATACTCACTGATGGGAAACAAAGGACCCTTCACTTTTTATTTTAATATATTAGCCTATAAATTCACTGTGCTTCATTTTAAACCTGGGATGTGAACAGTCGAAGACCATTTCTGACCACTATGGAGATGCTGAAGAGCGCCTGAGTAAACTCATAATGCGCACAAGCGCACACAAACAGACTGACACTAATGTGGTCTAATTATGCCTCTGTACCAGGTAACCTGCAGAAAGCTGCAGAGATGTGATGAGAATAGTTCTCCTTACAGCAGACTGTGTGTGTGTGTGTGTGTGTGTGTGAGCTGAGTGAGTGAGCGGATACTGTTTCACTCTCAAACTGCAGAGGCCATAATCTGTCTGACAAGTGTGTGTGTGTGTGTGTGTGTGTGTGTAAGTGAGTGACACAGAGATTGTCAAGATTCAACCACAGGATTTCTTTCTTTAAATATGTCTGAGAGCAGCACTATGGTTCTGTTTCCTTTTTCAAGTGTTCTCACAGATATACAGTGGATTTGAGGTCTGCGCAGACAGCTCAATGCAAGTCATGACTCCTAGCTTCATGTACATCAAATTCACCGATGGAAAAGCTGGAAAGTTTATATGAAAAAATATTTCTGATAAACTGGTAACATTCAAGTTACAGTTGCAAGAAAAAGTCAATTTCTTGGTTTTTTTTGCAAAAATTGGTCAAGAAATGTGATCAGATCATAAATATCAACAAACACCATATTTCTAAGCTGACAGAACACAACAATTATCTTCTATATTATATATTCTCTTCTACATTATCTGCACTGTCATTTTTACTCCCTTAGTTTCTTGTATTTTTGTGCATGAAAAAGTTATAAAGAGGAAAAAAGCTCCCCATGTTAGCTAGCTACAAAACTGCCAGTTACTGTCTAACTAGGCCTAACTATTAGTTAGAAAGTCTATTAGTTGGTTGTCCAATCATGGTTGTACAATCCACTCCACTGTCTTTTAACAGTTTATTCTCTCAGAAAATTAAGTTAAAAATGAATCTCAAGTTCTATAAGTTCCCTCAGCTGCCAACATGGCTGTTGGTCAACAACACAAAGTTTTGTGTCATTATTCACTGAAGTATAACTCATCAGTTAACCCTAACATCTTTGAAATGTACTGATTTTAAGTGTTTGTGTGACTAAGCCTTTAAATAGTCTCTGACCCAGTTAAATAAGTGATTTAAAAAGTGCTCCAAACTTTTAAACAATAAAAAAAAAATGTTGGTTTATCTTTTATGAATAATACATTTTAAATAACAATGCTCAGTTTAATAAAAAATTATTTCGACTGATAAAACATGTTTTTGGTTGTGAACATTCAGACCTCAAGCATGAAATATCAGGCATGACGTGTGTTCACACATGCAGGCTATGTTTTCTGTGAAGGTGGACATATAATATTTTAGAATAGTCTTGCAGTGTTTATCAGTTTGTACGTTTATCAAACGTTTATCCCAATTGCACCCACTCACTTTCACCTTATATTGCCTCAAATTCTCCTATCTTCTGACCCTATCTCTCCCTTGAAGTCTCTGATTTTAGCCAGTTAACCTGCTGGCTGAATGCAGAGCATTTGCACCCTCCTGCCCCTGGTGTGAGTCTGGATCTCTGAATAGTATTTTCATCGGGTCGCATAAAGGGTAAAGTCCTGCAAGGCTGAATAGTTTTGCAGTGATGATGATTCAGGTTTTGTGCTTGGATTTCGAAGAAACTGAACAAAAAATCTGCTGGCAGTTTTTAAGTTATTTTAATGGTGTTAGAGTACTTATGAGAAAATGTGCTGATCTCAGATACTTGATGAAAATTACAAGGACATAGCCTTGTCCCTCTATGAGGCAAGTTTTGCTTTCAAGTCACACATCAAAGACCCTTTTAAAATGAGGGAGATTAACCTCAGATAACCACTGACAATCTAATTTATCCTGCCTGCATCCGGCATTAATGTGTGTTTTCACAGGAGATACTGCACAAACTTATAAATCCTTGTCATTCTGGTCCTCCCTTATAAAGAAATACAGAGGGAAAAAGTGTTGCACCTGCTGATACATTTTGAACTAAATATTCCTGTCACACTGACTCCAGTCATTGCATAGCATGAGACATGAAGATTTGCTGTAATGTATTTTCATTTGCTGTCTGATTGCCTCTGTAGACAGGATATTAGAGGACAGTAGTGAACTCCGCACTGTACAACCCAGCTACTTCTCAGGACCGTGCACCAGAGAATCGACTTGGCTGTGTAAGCGTGAGACACTCATTTGAACTCCAATCCTTAGTGAGACGGGCATGCATATGATTCCGGGAGATGCAATTTATAAAAAGATCCACGCATACATTTTAAGCAA
This sequence comes from Sandelia bainsii, assembly GCA_032362345.1. Lineage (NCBI taxonomy): Eukaryota > Metazoa > Chordata > Actinopteri > Anabantiformes > Anabantidae > Sandelia > Sandelia bainsii. The sequence goes on from JAUMHL010000013.1 coordinate 7,457,580, forward strand.
ATGAGCAAAACCGCACCAATGTAGAAATTCTAAGTAGAACTAGACTTGCCACCTTGCAGGTGACAGCTTCAGAAAACAGCTTCTTACTGCTGGCTGGAAAGTATACTGTATCTATACTATGATAGTAAATAGACTGAAACAAACATTAAATGGACTCAAAAACAAAAACAGTGAGGCAAAATGTGCTACTGTATATATCTATGTAAAGCTGAGGAGAACTGTGAGATTTGGTAATTACTCTCTGTAGGTTCATCAATACAAGCAACCTTTATAACATACACGTAGAACAACTCGCTCCAGTCAGTCAGTTACACAATAATTTAAAATTGGATAACATTAGCCACCATAAGCTACTGGTCATGGCAGACCAAGTAAGGTTTTAGCAGCAAAACACCTCTGAACTCGCCTCAAAAATGGCACAATCTTGCTTCAAGTTAGAGCAAAAAGATAACACAGTGAAATGCTATACTGAACAACAGTAAACTCAAGAAAATGAGAATTCCTGTAACATGATGTCAGTAAACTGTACGAGATGCTGCTATTTACCAACCCAAGCACTTGTTGCTGTTAGGGAGTATGTTTATGTTATGACTTGATTCCTTGATTTATCACTACCTTCAAATGAAGAAATGTACCTGACTCTAAAGCGTAATTCAGGCAAACAGGTACATTTATGGCGATTTATGAGCTTGTATAGAAACACAGGACGGCTGCACCGATAGTGAAATGTGAAATTTAGGAGGAAATGAAAGTCGATTTCATACAAGCCCCTTGTAAACAGTCCAGCATGATGCACCTGCTCTATTTAGTGCCTTTAAATTGCATGTACAAATGAAATACTTTATATTTGTCCAGTCTGCCAGTATCAGCTGAATGAAAGAATGAAAGTACATCACTTCCTTACCCATCTAGCAATTTATTACAAACATGGCAACCTGATAACACGTTGACAATATCAAAAGCAGTTGTTAAAAATTGGGGTAATATCATTAACATGTGACTCAGAGATGTCTTAATATCTGTTAGTCCTTCCTCCTGTTACCTGACAATGCCAGTCTCTTTCTGATATGTAATGGTATTGAACACATGGCTAAATATAACTTAAATAATAAAAAACTGTAAGTCTAAAAGGAGGATGGCACAGAGGTTGCCCTTGAGGAGCATGGAAAACGTGTATTGAGAGACTTTCGGTATGTCTAAAATGGCAGTCATCCCAGCATTGTTTGGTAATGCAGATCTAATGTACTGCAGTGCATTTTTACTTGCCAAATTTTGACAGGGGTTTTAAGCTTGTAGAGCTTCAGTTCTCAGCAGCAGGGACTTGAGATGGCTGTTAGCATAATGAAAACAATGAGCCAATGACGTCAATATAAATAATAAATAACAAGTGAGTATCATGGTGTCTGTTTATGATTGTGTGTACTCCAATTTGAGGTTTACAAGAAGATGTACTGTATCATGTCGCAGGTTTTCTAGCCTCAAACCTGACAAAAGTTTGACAAGTCAGTCTGAGCTTGTTTTCCATCTTTCCCCTGAAAGGGCTCACTGAAGAGCAGATGAGTCAACATACACTGTGGATGCACATTTTGACTTAGTCACACAGTGGTACATGAATGTATCTATTATGACCTTTACAACAATGTTTGCTCAGTGTCTTTAATATGCTAGAAACAGCATGGACTGTGTGTTTGACTGCAGTGAATACTGATTGACTGCTTCTCACATGATCCAGATTATCCAGGACTTGATAAATGTTCACACTGATAGTTGGTATTTGCAATATATTAACTGAAGATTTGTTATTATAAAAATATAAATCTGGGTGGCTCCTTCTCTGTGAGCTAATTTTGTGGCAAAGCTTTTACAATGGAAATGAAGGGGGGCAATATGCACAGTGCTTTTTCTGTGGAAAAATATACTCAAATATGTTTCTGAGTTTAATATGACAGCAGTCAGCAGTCTGAGTCAGTCAAATCAGGCTGATACTTTAAAAAGTTACTGACTTTTTAGTATAAAATTCCCTCTATGTTTTCCTGGACTGTTTCCCTGCTGAGTTGAAAAGTAAGGAACGTAACAAAACATGTATCAAAAAGACTGCAACTTTGGAAAATAGCCACTTAATGCCACTAATTTGGAAGAATTATGCAATATTTGGCCCCTATCCAGAAGCTTGTACGACAAGCATACAAGCTTCTGGATAGGAGCACTGAATGCGTATGGCACCTGACTAGTGTTTTTAGATAGACTTGAACAATTTTGAACCTATTCTTTATCTCAATTCCACAAATGTGACATGATTTGCAGACACTGATGTGAAAGATAACGTCCAGATATAACTAACTTAAACCACTTAAGATTTAACAGATGTCGTACGTACGCCATGCACCATCATGCTTGGAGCATGCAAATGACATGTAATGAAACTTTTCTGAGCATGACAAAGGTGCTAAGTGAGCCGTACGCGTGCTCAGTCTTCAATTGATATGTTTGCTTGTTTATACCTGGTGAGTAAGCAAAATGGATTTTCCATCACAATCTTGCAACCTGGCTACCTGTCATGCAAATAAGGGAGATGTTCCTCCTGCACAGAGCCATGAGAATGAATTATGCATTCGCCATGCGGTAATACAAAACCACATTAATCTTAATAAAAACTATATTGCATCAAAATATATTGAAGCAATGTTTTGCAAGATCTATGTAGAAGTGGAGAGATTTAATGTTACATGCATGCCATCAACAACAGAGTATGTGCTTCATTCATTAGAATGATATGCAAGTGGGTGCACTTAAATACTAAATGCACGAACATTGTGGAGAGAATTCTTTAATTATTTAATACTAGGTTTCACAAATGATGTTCACTAACAGGAATCCCAAAAGGAAAAATAGTAAAATTTTCTTCATTATTTGATTCACTGCAATGTATTATGCATTGTTATTGTGCACTGTTTATATTAATGTGAAAAAAAGCATGTGATCTCACTGTAACCTCTCAATTAGCAATAATCCAAGGGGTGCAATTACCAAATATGCATTAATATGAAGTTCTTGGCTGCAGTGAGCAGTGAAAAATAAACAACTATATTACACATATTCTTTGAAACAAGTGAAGCTTACTTAGAAAGAGTTCGGGAGCTTTTATGAGTTGTTGTTATATGAAAGAAGCAATTAAAACTGACTGCCCCAGCACAATAAATGTGTGAGCTGTCACCTCGACTGTGACATTATCTGTTTTGTCGACAAACATTTTTCATCTAATTTACCATATCACTTCACTCCTACTTCACACTGTGACTTTAGATGGTAAAGAATGAGGGTGACCCTAAGTGTGAAATTGGTACCAAGGCAGCTCCTGTCCCTACTCACATGAGAGATGTTGTTGCCAGTGATCATGATGGATGTATTGTGATGAGCCAGCACTTGTGATGAGACTGATATGGTAATCTGTGGATTGAATGTGCTCTAATTATTGTTTTGCTTTGATACTTGGAGCATTTGCAGAGTTCAGATTGAAATGGCTGGTAGGCTCTGCAACACAACCACGTTGCTTTATTACTTATATTTCTGGAATTATGTCATCTCTTACAGTTTGCAACATTAAAAGTCTGAAAAACATGCTTTTCAGTATTTGGTTAGGGACTTGTCTTCTGAAAAGTGTGTTGGCGAATGATCGATGAAGTAGAAAACTGCAAAGTGTTCATCAGAATAATGATCATTGTGGTGTGCAGAGCGTTAATGTCATATTCACAGTGTATTCTGCTTCTTAAAATAAACTTTGTGCAACCTCTGTAACTTCTAGAGTGTTATAACTTCTGCAAAATTGTCATGTTTTGAAAATATAAGCAACTGCTTACCTCAATGCCCTTTTCTTACATAAAACATACCTGTATTGCTGTCTTTGAAATTAGGAAGTTCCTACCATATCCTCTGTTACTGGCTATCTTCTTTTTCCACTGCAGTCAGACCAGCCTGTACTATATCTGTCTTGCCAAGGTGTTATTCAAAATAATGTTATTTATTCCAAAACTGTGCAAAAGCAGAAGCTAAGAACCACTCATCCCTGTGAGTATTACCAGGTTCTTATCATTTCCTTTAGAATCATTTTCACTTTGTTACCATTAAAATGTACTGTATCTAACGCAGTACACATGGAACTTCAAACGCTGTCACATCCACTCTGTTTTGCCCTTGGATTTGGACTTTTCACTGCTTCTAATACCAGCTAAATCTGGTTGACTCATACTTGCTTCCATTAAAAGCTCAGATTTGGTTTTCTTATATTTACTTCCTTCCCTCCATCCCTGTATAGCCCACATACCTGGATATTAGGTTCATTTTAGATAATTCTGCAGGGAACAATTGACATGTACTTTAATGCCAAGATTCAGTGTTGAAAGTAGTGTATCTAATAGGTAGAAAAGTAACTGTGTGGAGGGCAGGGTGGTGGATGGGCTGTTATCCATCTGAACCCATTTAGGAAACTGAAGTTTATGACTTTTAATCAATAAATGCATTTTAATTCATAACCTTTCTATAACCAAGTTATTTTGTTGTATAACTTTAACTGCACTTCAATCATACCATAGTTGCCATGTGTAGCTATTGCAGAAACTATATAATTTCAATCAATGTTAAAAATAAAAGTCAATATAATCCAGACCTTTGTATAATTCTCCAGCATTTTGCCTGGTGAGAGGCTTGTCTTATTTGCATAGGATAAAAGGAATATTCCATTCTTAAAGACTGAGAACAATACTTAAAGTCTAACTAGCGTGTGTTTGAAGCTAGGTGAACCATGCTCCTAACTTTACTAAAAACAATTTAGAGAGGTATGTAAACTACACCTGCTGCTACCACGACCTGTTTTGAGATAAGCGGCAGGAAAGACGTATGTATAATGGAGGTATTGATAAATTAGTTTGTTTTCATTCTCACAAAGAAAATTCAGATAGAAATGCTTCACCACTACATTAATAAAAAAAAAGTAAAACACGACCCTCCAATGAATTTTATTTAAAAAATATTATTTGCCTTGCTAGTTCTACACATATGTCCATGTGCTGCATTCTTGATGCCTTTACTCATAACGGCAGTGAAGTGAATGAATACTCCTTCAGTGTTTCTTTTGGCCTGCTAGCAGCACCATATGGCAGTGGAATAACTTTGGGAACAATTCAGTTTTCTGCTTTGAGCCAGAAGAGATCAATCGATGCAAAAACATTTCAGTTCAGCTCAAATCAGTTATTTCCATAGTTTTGTATGCTTCCTGATTCTCCTAGTTATTTCTCTCCCACTCCCTGGCCTTCTTCTGTTGTCTTTCTGAGTGTTTTTCCCCTGCTGGAACGACAGTGCAGCAGATTACCAAACACAGATTGCATTGATTGCTGGGACTAATTGAAAGGAAAGCATCCCTGGTGTGGAGTGCATCTGCTTGCCTGTGTAGAAATTGGCATCTGTGCCCTACCTCACCTCATCAGGCAAAGAAGCCAAGAAACCTCTCTGCCTTCGAACACTTAACTCAGCGCTCAATCACACTTTGGGAAGACTCTTTTCAGGCGAGGCGACAGAGCAGACAGGCGCAGTCTGGGAAAAAAAACACGTTCTCAACAAAAGGGACCACGGGGGAAATCATCTATAAAGATGGATGGAAATTCAGCAGAGCAATTGATGTACTCCTTCATTTGGCTAGGACAACATCTGAGCGACTATGAAACACTTGTCGAAGAGGAAGCAGAAAGAGAACGAGGACTCTGCTATTGCTGCTTCCATCACTTTGCACAATTGTTCACTGTGAGTTCTGTGGATTGGCACTGATTGAGGAGCAGCATTTAGCATATTGAGCATTTTGCAGACTTTCACTATGGGCCACTTGATTTCTAGACAGTGGCACGTTTGATTGAACATCTGGGTTTTCAAATTGTTTCAGCATTTGCACATAATAAACCAGATTACAAAGTGGCACTTCCTGGGAAAATAGAAGGCCACACAAGCCTCTTTTTGCTCCGATTGAGTAATTTACCACACCACTGTTGAATCCTCTGTGCCTAATGAGGTTAAGGATTTTCTGCCTGTCCCATATTCTCTACCAGACACAGCTGGAAAGTGTTATAAGAGCCAGTGATCAGATAATTTTCAACTCAATATGTTTTGGGCCATATACAGTTTAAAGAAAAGCAATGGGGTGAAGACTTTCTCAGTCTTACAAGGGCATTATCGTTGGTTCGTATTTTCACTACTAAACCAGCTGTTAAGCCCCTGCAGAGATTCATGCAGCTTTATTTTCATGTCCAACACCATGTTAACGGAGGAACAATTGGGCATGTGATTTATGCTGTGCAATGTCATGATTTTTAATACTGTAGATAATGGCTGCTACTTCTCTTGCTGTTTAAAGACATCCTGCTTCCATATTGCTGCGGCCATGGATGGTCATGCTCCGCAGCTCATGAACTTGGGCACTCATTTGAATGATAATCCCATAATATGCAAAACCACTGAATAAATGAATTACAGCCATTCAATAATTCATTCTGCATTACTGAGGAATTTCGAAGTATCCAAATGGCTGGCCTGGGTTTATTACTTATATGGCTTTTTTATGACTTCTGACATATGGTTAAGGTGTTGAGGTGTGTCCATAGGTTCTTTGGAAAGGTGATGGCATATTATATTGCAGACTTGAAAATGACTTTCATGTTATCTAGCCACAATCCGTAAAATCTTGCTATGAAAATGTCACTATGCTGTCAATGTCATTATAGGCCAAAATGAAGTGTGTGTGATGCTAAAGAATGGTAAGAGTCAAAGTGTATTTCGACTCTGTACTGTCTTTATATGAAAAAGAAAAAAAATCTTACAGACAGAAGATAATAAAATTATTGCATATTTGTAAAGCATTAAAGATCTTTTATTGAATTGAGCTACAACCTTATAATGCGAAAGATACCATCTTTTTATTTCACACAACACTTTTGGGGCTTGTATCAAAATAAGCTGTTAAACATAATTTTATAGTGCTTCACTATGATAAAGTTCTCTTTTCCGCCACGTATGCTTGTCGTACACAGCAGTTTAGTTCCTCGCTAAATTTGTAAGATTATTCTTAACATGAAAATAATGAAATAGTAATAAAGCATGATTTGATTTAGAAAAATCCCACAAGCATAATGGAAAACTGAGTGTTCATAGTCTGAACATGAGTCTGAGTCTGTTTCACTGGTCTGAGTGGAAATAAGTCATATAGAAGAGAACAGAAGGTTTTAATAGGCCTCATAGACTTATATGATCCATATTACACAAGCAATGGAGGTTCTGAATATTATTAGGGAGAATCCAAATAGGATTAAAAGCAAAAAAGAAAGCAACTTACGAAAAGTTTATAAAACTTTCTTTGCCATTTTGGATTAACTTTTGAGATGCTTCTTTGCTAATTTACACAGTCAAATCACTCAAGCAAGCAAGGTGGTAGGTTTCAGAAGCTTATGAAAAATAACACCTGCATAACATGCCCTACACCTTCCAACTAATCTGGTGAAAACTGACAAAAAGCTACAATGAATAAACCTTGCAGAATATCTAAATATTGAATTATGAACTATCAAAAAGACATTTCTGAAAAAAAGGCATTTTTAGCCTCTGGTTTACTTGTTCACATTTAGGAGAATTCTAATCATTCATTATTATAAAATATAAATATAAAAATTTAACTGGATGATTCTGATACTGAAGAAAAAACTATACAAATAATAGTAATAATAATAATTTTGGAATTTGAACACCCCTTTGAATGGTTGTTATCAGTAGTTTTCATATCCATATTTGCACGTCAGTGGGGCTAAACTGCACCTACCAAAATTGCATTCATATTGTTTACATCTCCATGCATGCATGCTATTGACATTTACTGACCATTGGCACATTGGCCCAGCAAAGAACAGCGAGTGGCAGCAAGTTGTGGGCGGCTCAGCAAGATTTAATGATACCAGGGGAAAAGTGACAATTGGTGAGAAGGTGTCTCTAGCCTGGACAGCTATGGACCCCTTGAGACAGTCTAGATGAGTCAATCCTTCATTTCTACAGCCAGGAGAAAGGAGAGGATAATTGCTCTGTTCAAATTGCTTTGAGAGATGGAGGACGGTCATAAAGCCAGGAGTAACTAACCACCTTGACTCTGACAAAAGCCTGGAGTCACTCTGGAACATGTTGTTTTTCTGTTGTTTATTCTGTACTAACCCCTAACTGAACCCATAATGTGTTATTTTTGCAGTGCATACAGCAAACAGCTTACGTAAGATGCTCTTTAACAAGTACTTCTCAATAATCAAAGGTTACTTTAAAAGCTGAATACGTAGTTTAATGTCTTTGTCTCTCTGCTGTCAAACACAAGATAAGTGTTTCTCTTGGTCATTTCACACTTCACACTTGCGTCAGTAATTGTCTATCTTTTAAAAAGCAAGTGAAATTAAAGTCCTCTGCCTTTTACAACGTTTGAATAAAAGTATTTTGCTGAAATTAGACTTGCTGATTCACCTCACAAACTCATGTTGTTTTTATATCAAACCCAATACATAATGCGTGCTGTCAAAAACATTTATTATAACACTGCCTGACCTTAGAAATGTAGGAGTTGTAAGGTAGGGCGATAAAAACTACACTGGCAGAAGAAAAACGTTACAAAACGCTCTTTTCAGTAAATGAAAAGTGAAGAAACACTGCAGAAACAGAGGGTATGAACCGCTATACACCAGCTGTGCAGGTCTTAACAGAATGAGGGAAATCTGTGAATGTGATGGAAACAAGGAAACAACAATATAATGTCATCTGCATATCACAATGAGGGTAAATATGCAAGCACATCTGCTTGCAGTATGCTGAACAAACAAGCAAAAATAGCCAAATATTGCAAGCGAATGTTACAATGCATGCATTACCCCCGGCACGCCAGAGTGTGTTGGAAAATCAATTTTAGGCTTGAACCAACATACACACACACATACACAACCCTTCAGCTGCTGCCACTGACATAGCCCTGAGCAAAAGAGGCAAGTAGCTCGTCCTCATTGGAAGACAGTGTGTGTAGTGTGTCTGTAGCCGGTTTAGTGTTAAGAGGGATGGTGCAGAAAAAGAGCACATACGGTCAGCAAAAAGTAAAGGTCACAATAAAGGAGCCTCATTAGTGTGTTTGCAACAGTGTCACACTTTTTAAGTAGAAAATGCAAAGAAGAGCCGACCAGAGAGGGTGACAGATCTTTTTTAAATACACTGGCTAACACTAAAAAGGAGTGATATTAGCATATATAAAAGAAATGACAGCAGTAAGCCTAATTAAAAAACTGGAAGGTAGAACTGCCGATGTCTCAACGATGGACTGTGACAGAAATGAAATATACATGAGCAGTCTTTTATCCATTTCAAGACTGGGACTCTAAATAACCTCTTGTCATGAGTTGTTGACATCTCTGATAAGTTATGGAAAGGGACAAGTATTTAATAGTTGCTAACTGACAAATGATGCACTTAAAACGATGCAGACAAATATGTAATGTAACAACAACTGCTTCTCATTATATATTTATGTCACAGTCAGTACACAGTAATTGCTGCTCAGCTTGAAACTGGTGCAACTGCACATTCATTCATTTCTACAAATTTTTAAAATGTCACAATATAGCCACAATTTTTTTTAAATAAAGTGTGATCTCTTAGTCTCTTAAATCAGTTCTATGAATGGTGCAAATATTCAGGAGACAGGAAGGAGAAGAGAAGGCAAGATAGAGATGCACAGAAGATCTGTCAAAAAGCGTATTCCCGTATGCATATTGCTAGTTTGAAATCACCACATGAACCACACATGTTGCACAGGGTGACATTCATTATAACAAACATGCACTGTAGATTATTCAAGTCATTCCAATTTATAAGACCCTACTGCCAGAAATCTTTATTAAGCTGAAAATACCCCCAAAAATGTGCTTTTTACTTCTGTTTGAGTAACATTTTCTTCAAAAAGTCTGTTATTCCAGAAATTACTGAGATTTTTTAACAAAAAAATGTAAATGAAGAAAACCTCATGAAGGCCTTGTGATAAAACGTGTGGTGAAACTAAATATTGTTTTTTTCCATTTATGTAAAGTGAAGAATAAATAAAGATTGTGCACAACTTAGAAATCAAATTAAAGCAAATGCATGGTCTTGGCAACCATGTTTGTGCAAAATTCCAGAGCTAGCAAGTTTTACACGCTTGGAGGTGCATTTGATCTACTCATCAGAGCCTTGTTCAAATAAATCATCTTGCAGCTATTGTTCACCTGTTATAAATATGGCTGTGCCTCAAGTTTCCAGCAGAACATTACTTACTAAGTGGCACTGTGATAGTGGGAAGCACACCATCAGAACTAAATGAAAGTGTCAGAAGTCAAATTGTTATTCTGCGCAAAGAGGGGTTTTGTCAGCATCAAATCGAGGCTTAGATTGAAGGTTTGCGAGAGGGCAGTGCATGGCACTCTAAAATAATTTGTAGAAACTGGATCAGTTACATTCAAAGCACAATCAGTCTCTATAGTCTAATATCTATGTAGATGCAGTGTTGCGGGGCACCATTGTTGGTGCTGGGGCTAAAGGTGGTACAAGCTGACACTCGGCGAGAGGTGGGGTACACCCTGAAAAAGAGGTCTATCACAGGGCTGAACGTTTATGCTCTGGTTCACACCTCTGGTCAAGTTAGAGTCACCAGTTAACCTAACTGTTTAGGTCAACTGGACAGACCAGCCCTGTCTCCTAAAAATTACGTTCGTATAGGACGAAACTGCAATCCCGATTACGTTTTGATACAGGACGTAT
>JAUMHL010000013.1:7468521-7486081 GCA_032362345.1 Sandelia bainsii
TCATTCGTTCATTCACAAAAATACGTTTCAATACAACGTGACAATTACGTTCTACAAAAACGTAATCGGGTCGCAAACACGTCCTGTAACAAAACGTAATCGGGAATGCAGTTTCGTCCTATACGAACGTAATTCTTAGGAGACAGGGTTGGACAGACAGGCCCCAACCAGCAGGTTTGAGCCCAGAACGTTTTTTGCTGTTAGGCAACAGTACAAACCACATTGCTAGATTTATACTGCATACTTCCTTCTTTACTCTTCTGAGCAAATATTCTAGTAACCGAAGCACAAAACATTTCCAAGATATTTCTCTTATTCATCAATAATGTATTTCAGTCTGAAAATGAAGCCCAAGAGTTCCTCTGATGGTTTCTGTGTGCTTTTACAAAAGACAGCTTTTAAATCTCTGGTTTGAGAAGACAAACATGCATCTTCATGTGAAATTTATTCTGATGACTGCGGCATTCCACTTGGTACACAATTCAAAATGGATTCTCTGTGTTATTGTTGCACGGTTCAGAGTCACGCTTTGTAATCAGCATCTTAAAATCTATGCTGCACTCCTTCCAAAATACTTTTTTTCTACTTAGTAAGTTCACAAAGTCACACACTGATGTGTTGCTTTTGTCAACACTCGTATCCAGAAGAAAGCCTCTGAGGTTTCGCTTGGGTAGCTGCGTAAAACACAAATGCACATACCTAAAACAGACACAGACACACACACACACACAAATGATCAATCAGGCACAACAAATTTTAAACACACAAATATGACTACACACCCTTCACACGCACACAGAGCCTTTAGCGAGCGACAGCAGTAAGTGATGGAGGCTGCAATGTTGACAGGAGGAGTAATTATGCTTTGTCCCATGGTTCCCGGTATGGGGACTACCCATCACTCTCCATTACGCCCATGTGTTGTGGCAGCCTTCCACTTTGTTTAGCAAATGAAATGCTTTTCCACCTGAGTGCTCCGGAGAAATAAGGAGAGGTGTGGTGGGGGTGCATGTCATGGGATACAAGAAAACAGGGGTGAGCACAGGCTCCAACAACATCTACAGTCTATTATTTCGTAGCAGCCTGCATGTGCTTGTGTAGAATATTTAGGTAAACACATAAAAGTGAAGAATAACTGTGAAATAGTGCGTATATTCCGGAAACACAATGCCATAAATCGATATCTGACATCTGTGTCTGAAGGACTGTAGAAAAATCAGTTAAATCATATACGAAATTGTCTTCGATAATGATTTTGATTGTCTTTTATCTGTTTGTGTGTTTTCATTTCTACATGGTGCTTTTTTTTCAGAAGCATTAAATAAAGATGAGATGAGATAAAGTAGCGGAACAATGGTGTTGCCTCATTTGATGCAACACATTGTTACCGAGTGGAAAAATTCAGCCTTCATCCTTAAGGAGATGGTGCAGATTTCTTTCAATTTCTGTCACACTGCAAATGAAAAGGTAGCAATTATTGACATAGCCTCTGAAATTAACTGCAAATGAAGGGAAAACACCACAAAAGAAACTGTTTTGCTTAAAGGAGGACATATACTACAGCTAATGGAAGACAATTTTGTGTTCACTTAAAAAGTTTGTGTTGTGATAACATGTTTAAATCAGCATGTTTTCATCATACAGCTTGGCTAGCTTAATAAGACTTCCACCACCTGGATCCTGAAGGTATTATGAACAATGATTGGCAGGAGTCATTACTGATATCAATCATCATTTGCCTCAGCACATTAGGACCATGTGTATAATCAAGCCTCTGGCCAAGGTCAAAATTATGAAATCATTATGATCTTTTCCATCTAAATGACAAGACTAATCACTGCACCTCATAACTAATACACATTGTGCCCTTATCTCTGAGCTAGCACACTTTTGTATGTGTGTGGGCCTGCACATGACCAAAGTTTAACTTGTATAGTGATTAATCCTTGCTGTTGGGGGTTAATAAGTGTAATTTGGCCGTGCATAATGGCTCCAACTTCCCTAAGTTTAATGGCATTATGATTTTATTATGCAGCTTGTTTCTCTAAAGCTTGTTAGGGGATGACGGTGCTGTGTAGGTCAAAGAGAACACACAAGAGTGTGGGGCTATATTTAGCCAGAGGAGTCGTTTACCCTGGCCCTGTCGTTGAGTGAGAAGTTTGTGATACTCTTGAAACAAATAGCATCATTTCCTCACTCTCTGCTCCACTAACTGACTAAATCCACAAGATGCAGGAAAGCCTCAAGACCTAGTTAGAATAGGTGAACGCTAGAATAAATTTCAATATGAATGGTTCCATTAAGTCCATTTTCGACAGGCTGAGCATAATATTTAGAAGCGTGGCTGTGAGATGACAACAGGAGAAGGAAAAAGCACCAGGGCGTCCAAATATAGAAAGCGAGTGGCATTTGGTCTAACTTAATAAGGCTTACTCTTTGGAAGAGGGAAGCTGAAGAATCATTTGATGAGATTATTTCCTGATTGTTGTTGGATTCATATCATTCTGCACACATAACACAAACCTCAAACTATGGCGTGAACGTCAAAACAAAACAAAAAAACTATAAATTCCGTTTAATCCATGAGTAAACATATTCAGTTGAAAGTGCAGTGAGGTAATGTCTACCATTACACTATCAGTGTCAGGGGTGTGTATAAGGGGGTACCTTAGGTTGCTGAAGACCAGATTTCAAAGTTATTAAATGTTACTGGCCTATGCAAAGCACTTACTGGTGTTTCCAGTTTATTTGAAAAGTGTTTTACACTTGTGTTTTCACCTATTCTGGCTGATGAATTTCAGGTCAGTTTGAAGCTATGCTGGGAATGAAATAATATGTCACTAGTCTCTACAGTATGTAAGAGTAGTAATAATACAGTGGACAAAAATGTGCCATCAGCAAAAAGAAATAAAAATAACGTGTTGAAATAATGTTTCTCTAGTGTTAATGGGGTAGCATCATAGCATATGTGATTAACTACTGTAGATAACTGCATAGTTGTCATACATGTTCTTTTCTTCTGTTACCTTCTACTTTTTACTCATTTCTGCTACTTAATAAAATGGCAAAATGCTGCAAATAGCACTAAGTATTGGCTGTGGCAGCAGGTATGTTGAAACGCTGAAAGGTCAGTTTCTCCATCAGATCAACCAGATGTGAATAGACTCTTCCTCTGCCCCTAACTCATTAATATGGCAAAGTTCTAGTCAATAATAAAATGGGCAGATCCAAGCTAGTCATTTCTTTGTGCTTCCAGTTGTAATGCTAAGCTAAGGCAAAACCTCCTCGCTGTAGAATTATATTTATCAGACAGACATTAAAGTGGCATCAATATTAACATCTAAATCTCACTTAAAATTTCAAATAACAGTTTTATTTTTTAAATAAAATCAAACTATTCCCTTAAAAATGTGCTTTTTTCATCTGGAAATTAGCTACATGTATTTATTTTTTGTTGTGTACACAGATAAATATAGTGTATAACCCAAAAAAGAGAGTGTTCTTGTCCAAAAAGTCCAAGATTCAATTAAATTAATTGGTTTTGGTACCATTATGAGTCTACAGGTTTTTTCTTTTAAATCACACACATAGTTGAAAGCAACTTAATAAATCTTTAACCAAGTTGGCAACATTGTATATTGATGGTTATTGAATGTCCCATTATGATTAAAAAATATTAAAGTAGAAAAGAAAATTATCACTTCACAGGTGCTACTCAACAGGCAGATTAATCAGGTGGATAATATGGCTACTGCAACTTCTAAATGCTACCAAAAAAACATGTTGCGCCAACACTACCACAAACAAACTGAGTTATCCAAGTCATTGCCAGCAAGGGAAGACAGACATGAATGAATGAACATCGTCGTCAGAGTCTGGACAGCAAACAGCAGACAGGTCAGTGACAGTAGTGAGGACAAATATACTAAAAGGAAACATTTCCACTGCTTGGGAAGGTGGATCTACTGAACACTTCCCTGTCAGCCCTATTCATGGGCTTATCTTTGTTCATATGTGCAAACCATCAAGTCGTTTAATAGCCAAACCACTGGGTAATCACCCGTGTATAGTCCTCTGAATGTCTGTCTTTTCATCACAAGTGAAATACTGCCAGTCAGTACAGGGTGAGCAGCAGGCAGACGTTTTAGACAGTTCAAGAACAAAACAATACAAAAAAAAAAAAAAGAATAACAGTAAAACCTGTCCTGTTTCCTCAGCTCTAGTTGTAGTCCCTAGGCTAGTGTGTATGTGTGTATGTGTGTGAATAAATACTATCTGTCAGATGCCAGTGTAAGGCAACTGTGACACCTGGGATTTCACTGTGTGGCCTGTCGAAATGCACCAAGATGTTGGCATTTTAACAAGCCTGTATATTTTTATTTCATTCTTTCACCACCAA
Source organism: Sandelia bainsii (assembly GCA_032362345.1). Taxonomy (NCBI): domain Eukaryota; kingdom Metazoa; phylum Chordata; class Actinopteri; order Anabantiformes; family Anabantidae; genus Sandelia; species Sandelia bainsii. Next base: position 7,472,921 of record JAUMHL010000013.1, read on the forward strand.
GGTATTGTGATATACAGTTACCTTAGATAATACTACAATATGATATAATAATAATATTGACAGGGCTTTACTTTATATCTAAGAAACATTCATCACTCCGCTTGCTAGTGTAAACCAATTTCTTTGCTAGACTAGAAGACTTTTAAGCTGATTTTGAAAAGCTGGACCTCTCATGGCTTTTTGGCCATTCACTACATGTCTCAACTTCTGGGCCAAATCCTTTTTATATGGAGTATAGGCAGAGCACCTGCTTCCAGGAGGGGCAGCAGAGCCTTGCTTCACGCCTAAGTCAGTGATTATGCAGTCATGCTCTTCTTCCACACAACACATCCCTGGTTTGGGTTTGATAATTTTAGCCTAGGTTCTAGCCTCAGTCCTGCTGCATAAACACCAAGATACAGACAGACAGATCACGAACACACATACAGGCTCAGCTAGCTTTTGGTATGGGTTCTATGCTCTCGCAGGTTTTGCACTCCAGTGCACTGCCATGTAAATCAGGTGTGTGTGTCTGCGTGCATGAACATCCAGAGATATCCCCCCTCGGCTCAGGCTGGCTCAGCGCTCTGATAATGCTGGAGACAGACCAAGGGCACCTCTGCCTCACTGTTCTCATCAGTCGGGCATGCTGAGTTCACAGGAGCAAAACACTTCCTCTGAGAAATTATCCCACTGTAGAGAAAAAACTTTATCATAGAAATACGCACATTGGCACAAGCCCCCGTAAAGACCTGCAGTTAGAGCTGAGTGTGTCCTGGTCTCTCATGGGCATGTTTGGTGTGAAATCTATTTTATACAGGTCGAAACCCAGAAGAGTGACTGTAGATTAGTGTATCATATTTTGCCTTTAAGCACAGTTTAGCTTACATTTGGCACGTGTCACTGTAAAATATATATAATCCATCTAATCACAGTTTAATGTTTAATGGTGTAATATGGAAACAAAACAAAAACGCACATTCTGTGGAGTAAATACAGTGTCTTGATGATGATGATAATCAAGTTGACCTGTTAAATTCCAATGTCTACAGATATAATCTATGAATAACAGATCCAGTGAGATGAACAATATACAGGTTTTAGTTTAATTATGACCAGAGTCATTGATGAGACGGTTAGGGAATTCTTATACTCCCAGATCTCTGTCACACACGTGCACACACAAAGTTGATATTGACTGGAAATGATACCCAGAGGCTGGATAAAATTAAATTGAGTCCAGATACTTACAATTCATGACATGTCAGATCTGCTCCTTGCTCTACAGTCAGAGCATGATATCAATAACACGCACACACTGCCCAGGGCTCTACAGTGCAAGTTTTCTGCTCATATATGCAAGCGAAAATTAATGTGCGCAAGTTATTTGGGAGCACTGGTGCAAGTGAGTTCATAGGAACGCAAGTTCTAAATTGGTTCTACATTTGTAAGGACCAGGAACATTTTGTCAGTACTCGAACAGAGCAGTGAAGGGGATTATCGGATTAGAAAATGTGTTTTTTGGGGTTAATGGTGCAGTTTCTCCCTTTGTCTCTGCCCTGGTCCCATGCTAGCAGGGGGTAGGACTTCTCCACACCACACAAACAGTAGACAACAGGTCAGAGTGGCCACAAAGGAGAACGTGACATTAACTGTATAAACTTGCAGAAAGGAAACATTTTCAGCTCAGCCCATAGTCTCATGTCCATCACTGCCATGTGTTAGCCACAGCAAACTTGTGAGGCTACTAGAAAACTGCTAAAAAAAAGCACACTAAAACAGAAGCTGTGTGCATCCTAAATGCTGAAATTTATACATTACCACATATCTTAAAACTGAGCAAAATCTCGCAGACTTTCTGTGGCAGAGAAGGTTGCGCATTGTGTTGCATTTACAAGTCAGTTCAAAGTATCATCCCTTCTACAAAAACTACAAAAAAAAATCCTCGTCAGAAAACTAATTTTAGTTTTAAGTTAAAGTTACAATATGGAGCTCTTCTACAGTCTGCTATGCTCCACAACCCTCTGCACAGATCTTCTGTTATTAGTCATTATCAAATTACAATAAATCAGAATGATATCATATATAGATGCTTCCAGTGCATAAAAAGTTGCTACAACAGTTTTGGGAGGACTTGGGGCAGATTAAAAAGAGAATGGAAAACAAATCATCTGGTACTGTAGGTCTGAGGTTATTGTAATTCACATACACAGACACTCACTGAAAATTGCTGCCTCAAAACATTTATTCAATAAGTGCAATTAAGTTCTCTAAAGCTAAGGGGAACTGCGAATTCCCATGTGTTACTATGAGTAACAAATTTCACATAACCGTCATGTGATCCATTGTTAATATAAATATTGATTGTAGCCACAGCCCAGATAAAAAAGAAATAAATAGTTGAAACTACAATACTTTAACTCTCAACAAGTTTAGTTCAAGCTTGAGTGTAACACTATAATTAACTTTGTCAAAATCAGCTTCCAGCTATCTGTCAAAGATGTAGTAGAAACATGGTGTCAAAGTGCAGAGATTCATATAGACTACTTATAGTTACGGATCTCATGTGTTTGTTGTAGAAGCATTTGCTAAAATTCTGATAATTTATTTAGGTCACAGTGCTTGATGTTGCCTACACAGAATATTTCTGTGCTCATTGAAATTTCTAGGTTTTGAGTATAAATATAACATGAACATTGATTACTGTATTTGGTTTCAATATCAAAGTCAAAAATTGCAGTTTGCAGCTGAACTAGACAGGACAAAGATTAGAAAGTAGTACAGTATATTAAATTTTGCATGTAGCTACCCAAACTCTAGTCTGCTCCACCATCTGTTCTCCTAAGTTAAGTTTATAACAACTAAGACTCATGGGATCAAAGACTCTCTCCAATTTGAAAAATCTTTTTTATTTTTTTGTTATTCGATGGCCATCTGCCAGACCAGAACCATGTCAGCATTTATTTAACATCATTGCAGGTTCTGATAATTTACTTTTATGCAGAATGCACTCTCTCCTTCACACAGAGGTGAGGCTTGGCTCTGATCCACCTTGATTTAGAAGGTAATGAGGTCTGTGTTTCACCGTGATGCCAGTCAGTGGGGGGTCCGACTAATGAGTCGGACCACCTCTGCATTAATCTCGGTCCATGTAAAATTCACGTTGAACGTATGGCCTTAAAACAGCAAGAGGAATACATGAGTCTTTGATCAGGCAGTTACTCAGTGATATTCAATACTGCAGTGTGGGTGAACACATGGTGCTGCCAGTTTGGAAATACATGAAGTCATTAGTTGCTACAAGCTGATATGTTGTGCCCAAAAGGCTCTTTGTTGCTGTGGGTCCAATTAAGATTATTTAGAACACTTGGTTCTGGGTTTCTGAAGGCAACCTGAGTTCACTCTCTGCAGAAATGCAAGGACATTGAATGGAAACTGATTGAAAAGTAAGTGCAAAATAAAGCTGCTAGAAATCCCACAGTTGCAAGGACAACCAGATTTAGTTTTGCAATCACATTTACAGCTGCAAATGGCCTTATAATGCCTGTGATTAACTTAGTAAAATCTGTACATCCTAGCATACAAGCACAAATAGAAGTAATGATAGACACAGGATCCTGTCATTAATGTCACTCAGCAGCTCTGCCTCCCTTGCTCTCCTTTTATGCCGCTCTCTTTGGGGTAGTTAGCCAGACTGCAGCCAGAGGTTTCGGCAGCACCTCTCCCTCCTCCCATAGATCTCCCTGAGATCAGTCATAATTACAGCGACTCCTGCCTCTTACTGACGTCTCACCCCACGTTACCATGGAAACGCCTGCCATCACGACAAGGTGGAGGATTGGCGTGAAGGGGATCTGTATTTCCCATCGGCCATATCTGATTAAAAACCCCGGCATAGCTAACAAAGAGAAGGAGAGGGGGAGAGGAAGGTGTGTGTGGTGGGGTTGCTTTTTAATTTCCACACGCTGCTGGCTCCTGAAGGTCTCTCTCATCCCTGAGAAAGATACAGGGTCACCGCTCGTGGCTGTAATGGCTGCCAGGGGTGGGGTAAAGACAGAAAAGGGTGATGATAGATCATATGGGTTAATCTAATAGGTTTCTACTTGTATGATTTAAGTCTATTATGGGTGCGTATGTGACAGGAATTGTGCGCAAGATTGAATGTGCTAAGGCGATAGAATGTGACACACACATTCCCCTAGACTATCTCCAAGGCGAAGGTATGACTTATACTTACCACAAACTTGCTTCCAGAGTGTGCATCTACAACTTTGATGCATCGTCACTGTGCCATATATAGTAAAAACTTCAGTACTTGTCAGGACTGGGAAGAAACGGTGCAACTTGAGGGGGTAAATTATGAATGGTACACAAAACACACCTCATTATTGAATCAGGTAGGTCAGACTAGGAACCACAAGTGGGAGCCAGTATGTGAAGTCAAAAGTTTGGTTTTGGTTGGCTTCTCCACATCATTCTCCTAAGATCTGGCTTTAGTTGGCCAACTGGGGGATAGTCTGTTAATTAAACAAGCTGGAAATGGACTTCATGAAAAGTTAATTAGGGTGTTAATGAAAGCGAACTAGGCTGGACTGGTGCTGCACTGATAGAGCTCTGTCAAGCGTCCGCGCATGTGTGTGTGGACGTCCGCATGGACTGTATGTACACACAAGCTTCAGCCAACATGAGATGATAATAAGCTCAGGACAATACTGAACCACAATCATGACTTTCTCCCAGGGTAAAGATAAACAGTTTCTTTACTGTGAAATGATGCAGCAGGTTCAACTGAATCTATCAATCATATGAAGCATCAGTTAAGATAGTCAAGGCTGGGGTCATGGTTGTGAGGGGATCAGGCAGACTTATCTCTAAAAGGCTGCTGTTGTGACCTGGGTTTCAAATAGGTTACCGAGGATTACTTCTCCTCTCATCTGCCTCACTGTGCACTTTGTGTAAAAGTGGATTTATGAGCAAAGATTAAGTCTGTTTTGCCATTTTTGTTTTCAAATACAAAACAGATGCTCCACTTCGTAATGGATTGCAACTTCTTTTTTTCCCTTTTTGGTACACAGATATTTGTTTTCACCTAGATTATTGTCGTCAATTTCTTTTCTTACTTAAACTAGAAAAGTGTCATGGTAAGATTTAGACTGCTTAGTTTTAATAACTATTCAAGATGTGATCAATCTTAAGAAAGGCTTAGTCATGTCGCATTATATTGTGTTGAAGAATGTGTTTACTGCACCTGAGTCGAACTAAAATAGATATAGTATGATTACGAACTTGAGGCAAAAGTCAAAGTAAAGCTGTCTAGACTGTACAAAAGATCAACGTTTGAATCTAAAAGACATCCCAAGGTTTTGGCAGCTGAGAAAGACCAAGCAGAACAGGCAACATAAAGACACAACCCACTTGTGATTTGTATGATTGGAACTCAATCTGCTGTCAGACTGGACCAATCAGAGAAGTGCTGGTTAACACTGTCTAACAACGGGACAAAGATAGAGAGATGCATTTAAACTATCACAAACATTAAATAATGCATCTAAACATAGATTATATACATCAAAATGACTAAATCAGAAATTCAGATTAACATACAGTACAATTCAGAAAGTGTTCTTTATCTTTATATCTCAAAATTATCATTCAGGAGAAAATGAGCACTAAGTAACACTTAACACTGCTTTTTCCATTTCTCAAGTTGCATGGGTAGTTTGTCTTAAATTGATCTTAGCTGCTACTTCACAGTTCTCTCAAGGTAGGTTTAGCAGAAAAAGATCTGATGGCAATTCACGACTTCTCAGGAGACCAAGGACTGACAATTGTGAACAGCAGGTTTCCTCTAGATACTAAGACAGCTTGTGGGGAGACTGCATTTAATTAACTATACCGAACAAAATTTCCAAATATCAAACTTTCTTATCAAAAAAAGACAAATATTACCAGGAGAATCATCACAGTTTTTAAATTTTACTTTTCTATATACACAGTGTATACAAGACCTAATAGGAGCCACTAGTGGCCATCTGTCATCTGTACGTAGCACAATGTTATAAGAGAACTTTGAACAAAAACAAACACTTTACGATTCCTGCACTTTTGGTGTTCCACTCCAAGTCCTTTAATACTGAGTATTGAAACCTGAGATATAGTCTAATCTGTTACAAACATTTATCTTTGTGCCTGACAACTCTATCTTATATATGCTGATACATTGTTTATCGTGTTTTTCCAAGAGCTACATGACCAAACACTAGTGATCCTGGATTAAAAATATCACAATTAAATTATGTTTTATTAAGGTTTATGAAATTATTGATAGGTTATGAATAAAAACATAACTGGGAGAGGGGACTACTAAAACTGACATGACAGGATCCTCCAGAATGAAGACATATCACTGTTGAATTTTCTGGAGCTGTATCTTCCTTTACAAACAATCTTTGGCTGAGTACAGACACAGGCTACAGAGAGCACTTTAACCAATTATTCATTAGTAGTAGCTGAAGATACCTGCTGGCAACATCTGTCATTTTGACCAGTAAATACAGCAGTTAGCAATGGCTCAAAATGAGATGGTGCTACTGTAGCTGAATGTTTTGTACACTATCTTTTCATAATGATAAATAGTGTCAGAGTTTGGAGAATCCATGCAATTAGATGGAATGTATAAGAACGATGCACAAATGCTTATCAAATGGCACACTTTCCTTCTGAAGTTCATCCATCACAATAGATTTTCAGTCCTTTTCTCCACCCACTCCATCTCTGTCTTTCATTAGTAGATGAATCGAATAAATACACAAATGAATATAAAAACAATTATTTACACAGGTGGTCTTTGGGGGATAAGTGAATAAATAAAACGAAAAACAAAATGCAGCTGATGAGTCACCATTTCAAAGAGAACACAGTTTAGTGAAGAACATGATGTGCTATTTGGAGAAATGGGAAAAAAGACAAATGTTCTCTCAAGAGGAGAGTCCTTCATGTAAGAAAAGAGCTGAAGAAAACTTGTTTGGAGGAGGGTAGAAATGAAAATAACATGTTAGTAGCAGGTCTGAGAACAGAGAGAACACGTTTACATTTGCTTCTACATGTATGATGTAAAAATGAACTGGTGGTTCAAAGTACCTTTCACTAACAAACATCTGAATAGTCACTATTTATAAGTTTTCCATCAATAATAGCAACATTTGAACATTGTTATTAGTTTGCCTATTCCTTTATGATGACCTTGTTGCCTGAAAGCTTTCAATGTGCACACATTTGAGAACTGACATTCTACAAGTGACGCACTGTCTGCATTCTCTTCATTTTTCTCCTGTGACTGGAGGCACTTGTTGTGAGTGCTGGAACACAATGCTCCTAGAGTCGTACCCACGGGTGGATTATGTTAGCACCCACAGTCTGAAAGATGGATGAATGTGGTTTCTTCCCCTTCAGCATTTAGAATTCCATCCAAGTTGCTTTATGAAATGCTGTGAGTGTGTATGTGTGTACAGAAAGCTATACACTAGACCACATTTTCCAATAGGAAACATAACCAAAGAAATAATATCTCTTAAGCTTCAACTACATCGTTTATATCAGACGCTACCTCCCACACAGATTAAGGCACATAAACAGAAACATATTTGTAACAATTAAAATCTAAAGCACTTTACACAGCATCACTCTCCATCTACACTGGATTGAGGCTAAATTGATATGACAAACTTACAAGTCTAGTTTCTGTAAATTAAACTGTGTACATATTGCACATTTAAAACATTTATATTTGTGCAGTATACACAGCACTTTAAACATGAAACATTTATCAGCTGAGGTACAGTCTAATATTAATGTAACTCCTTTTCACATTTCACTGCTGTGAGCTCATGTGAAGTTAAGCTTTTAGCAGGTCACTGCTTCACTGCCAAAACATAATGTACATTGGAATATATGAAACTGGAGCCTCGATTGAGATTTTTCCACTAAAGTGAACAATGTTTAAGTGACAGGAATGCTTTACTTTTCTCTACATCCTTTAGGTCCCCTGATCCTTCTTTTTTATGGCTTTCTCAAATATCAGATGTCCATTTTCAGTTTCATACCATGGTTTCTGACTGGAACTGTCTACTGTATGTAAATACCACAAACTTTTCCTTAATATAATCAGTAAAAGTTTGTTATATCTGTAGTAACTTGAAGCGGCTATTGTACTGCTGTATCAGATACTACAGGAAACAAATAGGTTTGTCTGTGAATATTTTGTTCACATTTTCCGTCTTAAAAACCGAGCTCTGTAACTTTCAAATAAGAAACATGAACAGTCATTTTGAACAGAGGCTCAGGTCTAGGGACACCCTGACCTCTTGGTCCCCTGGGCCTGTGCCCAGTAGGCCAATTCATCAAAACCAAACTTATGCTTTTTGAAAAAAACATTGCAATATACACACTTGTAGCTGATTGATTAAAACATGTAAAAACCAAAAGTGCAGCTGACAGCTGGTAACAGGATGTTAAAATCCTTATCAAACAACAAAACTGTTGTCCCAAAAACAACACAGACATATTCCACAGTGCTCTGAACAGGCTGCTTTATGTCTGCAGCGCTGCACATTTCATTGCAGCCACCGCAAACAAAATTAGACCTCTCATTCCCTCCTTGTCCTGAGTCTCACACTTTGGAAAGAGAAGGTTAGCTCTCCAATTGGCAAAGGCTCCCCTTGAGGACACTAGAGTCTGACTTAAGTCAACCCTATTACAAGGGACGAATAAGTTGCATGAAATATTCACCCAAGCCAAAGTCCAGAGAAGTGCAACCATAAATCATTCACAAAGAAAGTTAGAGGCGTATTTGTGTCTTGCTGGAACATCATATATCCTAATGCATGGACTATTGCATATTTATTATTGTTAGAACACTGTTTCTAATGTCTTATACAAGAACTGTGTTTTTATACATTCTTGGCAAACCTAAACTGATACGTTTCTAAATAACCTAAATTAATCATGTTAAAGAAGAAAACCCAAATCTATCACCAACACCGAAATCATACTGTCAGAAAAATGAAGTATCTCTTTGCAGTGTGCTTAAACAATTTAAAAAAGAAACTGCATAGGCCTTTTTTGGAACAGAACAAATCACACGGACCACAGGGCTTCGGCCAGCTCTACAGTTCAGTAAGCTTGAGTGAATCCAAATCCAAATCCTACACAACAATTTGTTGTCATGGAGCTTAGCATTCTGGACAGAGCCCTATTCTTTGTGTGTCTGTGTGTATGAGAGAGAGAGAATATGATCATAACTTAGGCAACAACTAACCGCAACAAGCACGCTGCTCCTCCCATTGCAGTATTAGGTGAATTAATCAATAATGCTCCGCTGACCCCGGGGAGAGACATGGGGAGAGTTTCCAGGTGTTACTGTGCCAGGCATACAAAAGAGACTTATCATTCCAGCTGAGAAAGGAGCTGCTCAGCATCAGCTCGGCTGGTGGATAAGTTTAAAACTCAGCTTGAGGAAACAGAGGAGGATGATGAACAACATCTCTGGGAGAACAGCAAACGAGCAGCTGGGGTGAGGCTTGTGTAAAAGATAATGTGCAAAAGGGAATAAAAAGGTGGTGGGAAACAAAACAATAAAAAAAAACTGCAAGCATTTGTGGAAATGATAGATACAGAAAGACAGAAAAAGGGGAGACTCAAAGTGTTCTTTGAGGCCATCAGTGGCCCTGCTGTGGGCTTCAGGCTACACCTCAGTGATGAACTACTATAGCAGATTTTTTCTTACAAGGTTATTCTCATGACTAGAGCAAAATGCCATAACACCTCATTGCCTTTCAGAAAACTGACACATGGAGCTCCGGCAACATAAATGGACAAGGTGAGAACTCGAGGAAGACCTTTCAATCGTTTTTGCTTCTGGCTCATTCACTTGCAGACTCAACTTTACAAAATATCATTTCACTCACTTTATTTTGAGGCTGAAACATACTCTATTATAAAAACAATAATAAAAATAACTTTTTTAGGAATGCAAGTGTATGTGGGTATTTACAGTATGAAGGGCCTCTTTGTCTCTTTTCCTTACGGTGGTTAAAGTGACCTTGTGCAGCTAATTTGTGTCTCCTTAATAATAAAATGATCACATTCATTGTTTTACATTGTAAAAAGTAGAAACGATGAGAAATAACATACTCAAACATTTCCTCAATTCATAAGGGCATTGCTTATAAAAGATAACATGTTATTGTTCTGGTATGACCAGTAGTTTATTATTTTAGATCATCTTATTTCAGCTTGACAAGGATGTGTGAGAGTTTCCCAGGATAAGTCGTTCAAACCTAAAAAATAGCCTATCTATTAGTACCAAACTGTTAAAGTGAAGGTTTTAATGTAGATCCTGTTTGTTCTACATATGATTGCTAAAAACATATGTAGAATTCTGCATTATTTTATGGATGTAAATGGGTGTTTGTTGTGGAAAATTTGGTAAAAAAATGTTTATATACCAAGAGATTTGAGACATCAGTAGGGAAAAAAAAGTGGCCTTCGAAGATGCTAGAAGATTAACTCATGTTGAGGGGGCACCTTTGATTAACTTGGGAAAAGGACAGGGTCTTGAGCCCAAAGTGCCCTCCCACCTGCACAGGCCCACAGCCTGATGATAATCATTTTAGTACTGGAGGCTTTAATTTCCAAACTAGACCTGAAGTCAAGTTTTATCATTCCTTTCATTATGTATTTATAACTGCAGCTATAACAGTTGTTACACAGTCCAATATTTTTGCACAGATGTGCTTCAGGTGTTACTAAGAAAACTAGAGTTGTTTAGGACATTTAGCAGAAACACAAAGCAGTGATTAATTCATGTACTTTTGTATTCTCGTCAAAAGGTCAAACATTTCAGACACACTTACACAAATGCACAATGCAAGTGTTACACTTAATGGAGCTTATTAGACTTTTGTTAAAAGTGGAAGCACATAATCAGACATTAGTGCCATGTTACAGTTAGTACAGGCTAGAGAATAGAGTAGAGTTCACCTGGATGACTGACAACCTTCACTGACACATACATAGAGCCTGTACTAACTGTAATACGGCAGTAATACTGTAGTTTCACGTTTAGAGGCACATGTCTTGCATTAATTGGTCAAGCACCTTCTTGTCTGTAACTGATAGAGTCATACAGTATGTGTGATGTGTTAACATTCCACATTTTGTCCTTGATATTCATGATGCTTGAGCTACAGTCATTCGCATTGTTCGCAATGTCAATAATGAGGTCTACCCACCAGCTATGAATAATTTTTTGTTGCCAAATCGTCTCATTATAAAATCAAGGACACCTTGTAGACATAGTATCCCACATTCAGCCACTCTATGCCTGTTAGCTGACCCAGTACCTTTGAGCTGACTGACTTTGCTTATATTCCAAAGGCATGCTGGAAGAACTCTTATCGTATGATCTTTTCTGTAGAATATTAGTTGGCTCACCCTGAGGCACACAGTTTTGTATCTCAGTCTGGATCAATGCCAACAGATTGTTCAGTGAACACAATGTTGTGCAGTGCAGAGGACCATACAGAAACTTACTGGCTCTTACCGTTTGTCCCTTCATTGTTTGTTGTTGATATAAAGGTAAATACCAAAGGTGCAAAACATTCCTCCAAAAACAAAACTGTCGAAAAATGCAGAACTCACCCATGGGAAGCTGATGTCATCCTCTAGCAGATGATCAGAATTTAAACATTTCTTCTTTTTTTTCCATTTCTCACACTGACATGCTGCTCTAGAAAATATGGAATTTAACTCTATGTTTTAGCCTACAGAAAGGATCTGCACACTTCAACTGGCTAACAAGCTTGTGAACTAATTTATCACCCTGCTGTTTTCTCCAACCGGTAAATAATGCCTGATGCCAATCTTGGAACAAATTCAGCCTGCACGACATGTTACGATAGTGTCATTTGCTTTGCTCAGACGATAGGCTACAGCAGTAAACACATTGTTATTCTTATTCTATTTTTATGGCAGACAAGAGCAGCTCCAACATCTGTGGTTTAGTTCATGTCTATTTTTCATTTCCATCAACCGTAGACAACCATTGTGCATCGATTTACATAATGCTATCTGGCTTTTGTTAAAATAAATAAATTAAAAACCTCAGCAACTCCACTTTTATTGACTAACTTTCCATATAACCCTATCATCAGGTCAAATTCATCACAAATTCACAAAATCATGTTAGCATCATCAATGTGAACCTGTTAGAATTCTGATTTTTGAATTTTTATTAAAGCAAATCAAAGCTGCATAGATCACACCCATGTGAACGTTGAAGAAAACACCCATTATTCCGACTTGAAAGTGTCCATGTATTATTCTGGAGGTGGTCGTCCCTAATGCTGACCAGGAAATGCTGCCTAAACTAGCTTGTTTTGTTGTGTTACCTATTTGCAGTGGTTCATTGCCAGATGAAAACAGATACAAGTAAACTAGAATTAAAGCTAACAAAATTTGCCGAATGGACCTTATTATTACTTCTCCTAGGGTGCTTGTCATTACAGTTTTAACAATATAACGTGAAGGTGGTATTATCTATAATACTTCCTACGCACTTGTAAAGATGTCAAGCATATTGAAATTCATGGTAGCAAACAAACCCCAGCTTTACAACACTCTGTACAGGGAGTGTTTTTTTTGTATATTAACACACACTTTGGGAAGATAACATTTAATTTTGTTTCAATTTTCTTGTCAGTTGAGTGGTTTGTGATAATTCAAAATTATTTCTTTTGTTCCCATTTTGAAACTGTGGACATTGTTCCTGAGAGGTTTAATATGAAAATGCCTCCCCTGTCTGAGAGACAAAATACAAAGATTCAATAGTGTGTTCACTACATGGTTGACTCAAACAAATCTGAACATCTGGGAGTAAAAAAATAAATAGAATAGATTCAAGATTCAGATTCAAGAGAGGTTTATTGTCAATACAGCAATATACAAAGAATACAGCGTATCGAAATGCCGTTTCACACAGGCCCCCTATGGTGCATTTGAATGTCAAAAGAGAAAGAAAAGTATCAAAATATACAACAAGAAATTCTACATTAATAAATAGTAGTCTAACTAAGTTTTAGTAAATATAAAAAGGGTTCTAATTTGTCTAATATCTACTATATG
>JAUMHL010000013.1:7486181-7498040 GCA_032362345.1 Sandelia bainsii
ATAAGTGTCCTTTTTGTCGAGATGTGAAAGGGTCAGGTGAAGAGCAGATGAAATGGCATCATCTGTGGAGCGGTTTGCGCGGTAAGCAAGGTTTGCATATTCTGTTTCAGTGTCACTAAAGACAGCAAGACAGCAGACTGCTGTTTAACTGCATTGACCAAGTCAGGGGCAAACAGAGCACAGCTTATGTAAGTAACAAGCTCTTTTTTAAGAGGGCAAATCTCAAGTCACACTACTGAGATGTTTACATGTAGTAAATTTAGCCAAACCCTGAATTCCCAAACCAGATTTAAGATGTTAGTACACTGCCCTGTGGGGTAGGCACTGATAGAACGACGAACACTGTGGTGTCCATGTGGACATACTGAGGCCTTCCAGTCAGGAAATTAGATCCAGCTTGTCAGCCCTCCATTGAGATTACATCTGAGGGCACCAGATAAGAGGTGGCGAGAGACAGAAACTCTTTTAACTGGTGTATATTCAGAGTTAATTTGGTGAAACCAATGTCTCACACCAAACTAATAACCCTTCATCCTAATGGAAAATGAAGGTTTGTGGGTCAGGTGGTGGTGCTAGGTCACTGGGTCAGTAATACATAATGCTAATTAGCATTAGCTAGTGGAGCGGGAGGAACACTAAGTGCCTAAGCTGCTCCCTTGATGCGCACGGTGCTACATGAGGACCATTGGGAGTGCTGAAAGATTAACTTATCTGATGCTAATGTGGAACCAGCAGCTGTAAAACCTCCACATCTTGATGAACAGGCAACTATCAGTGGCTTTGCCAACTTGAGACCTTGCCAGTACTTTGAATGATGAATTGTCTGTGATTAGATTAAATGCAGTTGAGTTCATTTAAGGTGAGGCAGTAATCTTAATAATCTAGCTTTCCTTTTATTGTTACTTCCTTTTTGTCATCCCTTCCTCAAATCTTTCTCTTCCTTCCTAGTGATGACCTCTGTATTATCAAACTGTGGTTTTCTGTATTGTTGTTTATGAAATAATCTGTCAATTACATTTTCAGTTAATCAGGTCTGCCCAACCTACATTTCCAAGTCAAATTCCTGCAAATGACTACATGAAATTTGCTTTAAATTTCTTCTAGAACATCTTACCATGTGTTCACACACGAGATTAAAAAATCTATACAGAAATGCTGCTAGTCATTGTGAATGGGCCCTGGTTGTGCAGCACTCTGCCCCCTGCTGAGCTCAACAGACTGACAGCCAAGCAGGTGCCATTCACAGTCATCTTGATTTCAGCGGAAATTGAACACCCATAGTTGTTTACTATGCAATTCCATGAAACAAAATAACTTAAAACAAAATAAGTAGGAAGCCAATTCATTGTGTTCTCTGGCTTACTGATTCTCAACGACATTTGAATCACTTGGGTTAAGAAGAACTGTGTGTGTAAACAAGTCACTGATACCATTGCTGCATGTAATATCAGTGTATATCACAAGACAACCGTCCAGTCAGAAAACAGTACACAAATTTCCCCATCGAGATCAATTAAGTATCTATAAATGACATGCCCAATACAACCCACCCCCTGAACTAAACAGTATGTGTGAGTACAAATGCACCAGTAGCGCAACACGCAGGTTGGCAGCAAAGGGAAACTAATTCAAAAGCCAACGGCACAGCAAACAAGCGAAAACTAAAACTGACTAAAACTTGCAGGTAGAACATTATGACTGTAATGACACAACAGACTAATGAGGGTTAATGAGGAAAGAAAGGTGTGGACTGAGGTGAGTCCTTGGAGAAATGTGAAGCAGGTGTGTGTAGGTACTGAGTGACTAGGGCTTGGAAGTCTGAGGGTACATGTAACAGGTGGACAGGTGAAGAATAGCAAGATTGTAAATAATGAATTCTGATGTCAGTCAAATACCAATAGATGATGCCGTTTTTGATGAACATAACATTGAACATTTACTACATTTAGTAGGTGACCTTGTCACACATCAGATTATGTTGAACTGATGGCATTAATTCAGGCTTAAAAACCCATCAGTTGCTGGTTATCAATGCTAATCCCAAGGCCACATGGAGTAACCGATAAGGAATATCTTATGCCCAACGGTCCTCATCAGAGAAACACGTCTTTCATCTTTGACCAGCAAGGTGAGGGGAGTGCAAGACCACTGCATGATAAACAACTCTGCAACCAAAGCTCAGACGAGAACTAATGTAATCAGATAAAGCACACAAAAAACATACGTGCATGCACATCTTCAAGCCCCTGCGGGCAGATTATAATGCACACGTGCAGCTACACATGCACAGCATGCCTGCACTACTATCACCCTTTCCCCCAACCTTCCGGCACCAGTGGTCTTCCAGACTAAGCCTGGAGAATCTCCTTTTAATGAAGTCTAGGGGTAAAAAGTGCACACTCTCTGTCGCTGACAAGCCAGCACTCATCTGCCTTTCATCATTACGGTAAAGACTCTGGTTCCCCACTGAGTAGTTTACTTTTAATCTATGTCGATGACGCATATTAGTGAAGACTCAAATGTGAATGCTTTGTCTGTCACTTTCTTGCCCACAACACCACCCACCATCCTTGTCATTTTCTGCAAGTTTAAAGCATAAATACATAACATTAAGCTCCATATTAAAAAGTATATTCCTTCTTTTGCAGGTAACATTGTGCAATGCCCGTTTTAAAATGTGGTATTAGATTTCTTCTTGTCACAATAATTAATACCACATACTCTTAAACACACTCTGCTGTTGTTTAGCAATATAAAACACTGCACACTGTAATCTGCTGCTCACTACTGACCAGTGTCATTGCATCACCAAATGTGACCAAGTCACATACCGTAGCTTTAATATTTTTAAAACCAGAACCTCCAGTTTCCAGTATATGAATCAAATAGCTCCTAAAAATACAATGGTTCAGATTAAATAGGATACAGCTGTTTCACTGTGTCAGATAAATATTTAATGAGCATTTAATGTAGGCAAGTATCAGATCACACTCTCTAACACGAGATAGGTGATAGTAATGGACCTGAAAGCCCTAGACTGAAAATGGCAATAAAACACTCGCTTTTGAAACTCACTCTGCTCTTACTCTGAGAAATTAAATCTATTCTAGGAATCTAGGAAAATGAAGTTCTCATACATTGCTATGTACTACTCCCTTCACATAGCAGCGCACTGGCTCTAAAAGGAACAGAAAGAATAGTGGAAGGTCCTGGTGCAGAACTGAGCAAAAGGACTAATAGATTAGAGTGATTCATTTGAGAAACAGATGCCTCACAGGTCTTCAACTGCTTCATTAAATAATGCCTGAAAAAGACCAGTCTCAACTTGATGTGGGATGATGACATTCTAGACAGAGTTGCAAAAAAAAACAACATATCTCATACTGTTGAATAAAAATAAAAGATTAAGATGGGCAAAAGAACACAGAAACCAGACAGCGGAAAACTGGAAGGAGCCGTTATGTGAAGATTTCTCAGTGATCCAGATCATGGTTATTCCAAACAATGCTGTTCAAGTGGACTTTTTGTTCTGGAAGATGTTTCACTTTCCATCCAGAAGGCTTCATCAGTTCTGACTGACTGGCTGGAGTAGCAGACTTATAAACCCTGTGGAGTCAACTGGTCCACCCCAAGGACAAAACAGCAAGACACTAACAGAACAACAAGTCAAGTCAATGCAGTGAAGAATACACAAACTTGTACATAGGAGAGAATAAACAACAGCTTCACAAATGCATGGCACAACGCAGGACACAGCAGTCCACCTGCACCTGAAAGAAAGGGGCCACTCCGACCCTTGTTAAACAGAGGAGGTGGACTAAGGCAAAATCTATCACCCACTTACAATACAGTTCATCACTACGCAGGTGGTTTCACACCTGGTCTCAGGTGGTCACATTGATGCATACGAAAGCCAGGTGGAACAACAATCCACAGATGACCATCAAAGTGTTAACGACTCAATGACTCCAGCCAGTCAGTCAAAAGTCATGAAGCCTCCTGGATGCAAGGCGATATTATAGGCAGACAAATCTAAATTTGAGGGTGAAAGTAATGTAATAAATTATTTTTTGTATATAAATATAAAATGTGAGTTTCCAGATTAGAAGTGAGAGTTATTAGTATATACAGAAAATATTTAAATAATTAAAACAAACAAAATTCCAAAAATAGGCCATGTTGACAAGTAATTAAATGATCTTTCATTTAAAAAAAACATATCAGCAGAAAGTTTCACTTGACATAGAGAACACCTAACATTTGGGAAAGGTGACACCCACTTTAACCAAATGAATGCCAGAATTAATTAAAATTCACACAACACCCACACAACATTCATGCTGTGCAGTTTTATACTGTGACTGCGCTGACCTGATCATTTAATGTTGACACACTACCCACTGTGTACCGTGTCATAATATTTCAGGACATATTCACATGACTAAATGCTCTGCTGTTCTCTATCACCATTTGATTCTTTTTTTTACTCCAGATTTGCTTCGTTTTTAACATATGCTCTAAGTCATTGCCATGAAATAACAGTCATAAAACCTTTTAGATAAATTTTGGGAAAGAAAGTAAATTATTGAACTTTGCAAATTATTCAGTTTAAAAAAAGTAACACGTATAACACTCATTTTTCCTACATGCAGTTCAAGACTTCAAGTTGCATAATAAAATAAAAAAGAAAACAATAGGTCAAATCCAAATGTGCAAATATTTAAAAAAAAAGTTAACTTCTGACATTTACAGATGATGAGAAAACTGGCTGCTGTACACAGACCGGGGAAAGGCCATTGATCCCTATATACACTGTAGGACCCCCAGACTGAGTTTATTTTTTTGTCATGTTTTTTCCTGTTTTCAGATATTTTTTCAGTTTTTATATGTTTTGTGCCTGTTGTTTTTTTTCCCATCTGATGCCTGTTCTTGCTTGTACTGTTTGGTTTTGGTAAGTTTGTTTCTGTTTTTGGTCATTTGACTTAGCTCATTCAAGCAAGAAATATGGTCAAAGCGGTCAATTCATACAGATCAATGGGAATAATCAGAAAAATGCACTACATGATATAACATACTCTAATGCCTGAGACATCAGTTAATACAGAGAAGCTAGGAAACAAAAGCATGCATCCACCTAATATGAAGTCAAATCAGAGTAAAGAAATTACTTAATGCACACCAGAGATAATACAAAGTGTAGAGGAACATGGCTCAACTGTAGGTGGCACAGTCATGACCACCTCTCACAAGGTTTTCCAAATAAAAAAGAGGGCATCATGACAAGAATACAAGATGTTCTGCACGCCAATTCAATTGATATCCAAGAAAAGTTACACCTTGTGTTTATTGGACTTTGCATTGTTAGCTAATTGTCTAGCATTGAAGAATGGTATTCAAGTAACGGTAGGAACGGTATGATCATAAGGGGTCTTAAGTAGTAAAAGTACTCATGCACTTCAGTATGTTACTTTGCTCAATGCAATAGCAGAGAAAAAAATTCTATTTTCATGCTCACTTTACTGTTACTAAAACGTGACCAGTGAGTATGTCTACGCAGCTCTCCAACAGGTACACTGTGGTTTTCTCTTTATTGTCATGACTACCAATGTGTTTGAAAGGTTTTCACAGCCATGGGATTGAGTGTTCTGTATGATTTGTCATGCTTGCTGCAAAAAACCAAAAAAATAAACCAAAAACAGACAAATATAAACCCGGAATAGAAGAAGTGAGACTACCGTTTTACGGTTTATAACTTGACCTGCTGCTGCTCCACAATGGCTCAAACTATGAAGTTCTGTAATCACACCATTAAGGGTCAGTCTGGTCAGAGACTTACTTTTGACCCTGAAGTTTGACATCTCAGAGCTAAATGCTGATTCACTCTGCTTGCGAGGTTGTGTTATTTTCAGGTGAGGGTCACCATCATTCTGACATAATTTCCAATTAGCTTCTGATGAATTTTGTTGTTACTAGGAGGGACAATGTGTATACGCTGCAACTGCAGAAGCTATTGTATCTGCAGTAGCAATGTCCAGTAATTATTATAGTAGTAGTAGAGTAGTAAGTATAAGGAAAAGGACGGAAAACGACTGTATGTCTTTTGTTCAGAAGGGAACTTTATGTCTTATTAACCAGAGTTGCTGGGTTTAATGAAAGCTCCTAATGTGTTGCATTATGGGGAATGTAGGATCTATCATACTATACTAAGGGCAAAAGGTTAGGATATCTGTGGCTCTGACTTTGGTAATCGGTTTCTTAAATTTGTCTCTTGATTTCTCCAGTTTTATGAAAACACCAGAACCTTAATGGGTAGATAACAGAATTAATATTGCAACAAGCTTACAACAACTTGCAAAACATGTAAGACGCATTTTCTGTACATGCGCATAAAGTCTGTCCTAAATTCTTAGTAAGTACTAACTTCAAACTAAATAAGGTTTGGCAAATATACCTTGCCCTGGACAGTGTTTCTCTGGTCTGTTGTAATCAATGAATTGTAACAAAAAGAGTGAATTGTGTGCTAAAAAGCTTGCCACCTTGTAGCCAGGCACTTGTGAAGTCTGAAGCCTTATAATAGAGTCAGAAAAACATTTTTCTACCGACAGAGGACCACGGGTTTGGGCCCTCAAACCTTGTGGCCCACCGGCCTGTGATAGCAGCCCCTGTGTGGTCAGAATGATAGCTCAGATTATCCTCATGTCTTTTTTGATTTGATCCTTTCTTGTGAAGCACTTTGAGGTCTGCTTCAATAGCAGCACTATCATCTAATGGGAGTACTATCGATTACCTTCCTGACATTTCATGGTGACAGCATGTGAGAAATAGCTTGATTGCTTATGATTGTTTACATCTTGTGATTCCCAAATTGGCCACGTGTAAAGATGATGCTGTTGAAGGACCTCATCATTGCAATTCTGAGAAACTCTACTTACTTGCTCTTCTTTTCTTTGGGAAATTGTATAGAGTTGATTAACAGTGTGCCTACATACACATCCCGTGTGCACATATTATACACATAATATCTTATCTGACAAAAAATAATGCATCTTTCTGTATGTGTGCATATTGTTTTGCCCTGAATCCACTCAGTTCATGCATCTGGCCCCTCTTTACTTTTGTAAGTTTGACTTTACAATAATAAATTGATTGTCTGTTTAAGTAAGTGTGCTGTTCATTCAAAAAGACAAACAGATAAAAACTAGAGAAGTGCACTTTGTTTATTTGGGAGTACTCTATTTGTTTGCTTCTATTTGCCAAAACCAAAATACATGTTTTATTTCTAGATGTTTGATTTAATTTCAGTCTGCTGGGCAATTTCAGGCCAATCAAAATGATGCATACAGTCCAAACACAATCAAACAATCTCCCTGACCTCTCCCATTTTGTTTTTCCCATAGCACAAAATGTTTTTCCCCCAATTTTAAAAGCACCCACAGTCCCAGATCACTTTGTATTGATGCATAGTAATAGATTCACTTCTAATTCAGTTTTTTCAATTTATTTTTTTCCCCTTTCATTATGCATCCTCAGTGATGCCATGCTATGCTGAGAGAAAACCCTCAGCTGAGTCTTAACATTGGTATGCTATTCATCAACGTGTTCAATATATATTTATGGTTCATATATCATTGGTCAAAACATTTCACTCAATAAAACATTTGGGTGATCATTAAACCAGTTTACAAAGAGCCAATTCATCTCTCAGGCTGCTTACACTTCTTGTCCTCTTGGAGCCACATTATTCACAGCATCTGCCTTATTCAGCTACTATTAGACAAGTTAGTATTAGTAAAGAGAGGTCACTCACCATGCTGGATTTGAATTCAAAACAATAAAAATTGACTTGAACAATGCTTGTGCTAATAAAGGAGTCATACTGGCAAAGAGAGTTTTAGTTATACGAACATATTGTAGACGTCCAAGTCTTAACAACTAAATAAAGTTGTTAAAACCTTGAAAGGGGATGAATGAACTTGAATGAACTACAAGTTTATTATTAGTATCCTGATTATGATTTATACTCTTACTGACTGGAGTAAAGGCCTAGTGTTAATGTACTTTCTGCAGTGGTTATTAAGCTAGGAACTTTACATTTTGTCAAGCAGTGTTTGCAGTTCTAGTTTCACACTTCTTTCAGGTTATTCATTCAGTCCTATCAGCAGATAAGTTAGACCATGACTGTAGTTGGTTGTGGCAATAATAGCAGGGTGCACCAGTGTTTGTCATCATTACTGAAGCACTCTTAAAGACAGAAAAATCCAAATGTTGCATCAACAATGACTGATTTTCCTGTCATGGTATGGTAATGCTTACTATACATTAAACATCCAACTGACGTGATACTAACATAGTAGTGTAAATAAATGAGGCGTGGCATCTTTGAATTGCCCACCACATATTATATATGCAGCTTTAAGTTCAGTATCAGTTAACCATATCCAACAGCTTCAACCCATCTAGTTCTCCAACTAACAATTCTTTTGCAGAATGTATGTTACTTAAGACGAAGAAAATCTCCAAATCACTGCAACTGAGAAGGTGGAATTAGAGAAATTTGACACTTTAACTTGAAAAATAATTGATCAATTATCAAAATAGTTGCAGAAGATTAGATTTGTTATCAACTCATTATTTCATGTCTTTCCAAAGTAATATAAGGTAATTCAGAAAGATACACAAAAACAAATACTGCAAGGAACCCCATTGAAAATGTCATTTTTCTTCACTGGAATGTATTCATTTATAACCATGAAGTGATTAACGAATGATTAGTTAGGAGGCTGATTAACCAGACTACCTGAGTTTGAACGTCAAAGCTCGTCATATTAACTTTTGATTTTTGAAGCAAAAATACAAATACTGCCTCCAGAGCAGCCTCAGTCAAATATCTGTCTAAAACCCCAATCTGCTGAGATTTTGCATTAACAAGCAATCAAACAATCTGTCTCAAAATTCTTGTACCAGACAGTCCCTTTAGAAATTTCTCTATCATAATACAGTGAGGTGTAGAACTAGTAATTAGTGGCTCTGTTCTCTGCAGCAGATTGCTAGTGATATTTTGCTGCAATAAAACCCTTTTCAGAACTCTGCATGAGTCCAAAAGCTGTCACCACCTAACATTAGCTGCCCAACAAACAGCACAGCTCCCTGTGAACCATCTCTTAACAATCACCTGCACTCCTATTAGCACAGTATATACAGAAATATTATTTAATTAGTTTGGTTTGTACCTGGTGCTCTAAATAACTAATAAAATGAAATGTAGTTATTGATGCCTTAAATGTATAAACTCTATACACAGCTTCCCAACCCTAAAACCCTGGAAATTAAAGAGTGCTCTATGTTTACAGCCAACTTGACTTCTTACCATCTTAACTTTTTGCTGTTTCTCCACATCACCCAGAGTTTTGACGATGAAATATTAACCATCTTAGTCAAACAGCTTTCCTGAGATTAGTTGTTATGCTGTCATACATGCCAACCCAAGCCATCCATCTATACTTACACAAATCTTTTGAACTGATGTGATGTCTTTAGCACTCTCTGTTGCCCCAGTTGTGATTAAATGTCACAATTTTACACACTCATACTGTACAATCAGATAAACACCTATTGTATTTGACCCCTGCAGAATTAATAGTGTCTTTACTCAAAATCTATCTTTTGCAGAGCTCACCATTAGCTGTTAATAGTGGCGTTATGTCACAGACAGTGACAACTTGGCAGCATCAGACATAATACGATGGTTATAGCAGGCTATTTACCATAGAGATAGCCCTGTAGCAAGACAGAGCATGAACTTGATGCTATCATGGAGACTTAAAAGACATAACTGAACAATGGAAAATGTAAGAGTGGGAGTTTTATAGAGGAAAGAACTTTCTGTACTTGCCAGATATTGTACTTGATCAATGGACTTAAGAGTGCAATGCACCGTGCTCAGCATTGATCAAGTAAAATGACCAACATAGACAGAAATATGGCTGACTGTGTGTATAAATCAATAGTTTTTCTAAGCACGTGTTCTCAAATGCATGTGTAGTTTATTAATGCACTAAAAGCATAAACAAATAAAAATGCATGAAACTAATGCTCATGTTACTCCTGATAAGTTTAATTGGTTTCAATTCACTGTCGGAATGTATTAGCCTTGATGAGAGACTAGTATTAATATTAAATAGCCTTTCTGATATTGTGTTAGCTTTTTTTTTTTTTTTTTTATTTGACCAATTTCATCACCACAAAAAGGATGTTAGTATTAAAGTAACCTCTGAAGAATCTGAGAAATACATCCCTTTGTCATGACGGAATTGATTTCAGTGGATGGTAATACAGTATAATAATAATAATAATGATAATGATATAATAATCACAAACTGTGGTCATGGAAGAACCTTCATAATGTTGGTGGTGAATGACATTGACCAGCCTGTACTGAAACCTGTAGCCTGATGTATTAGCTGACAAAGTGATACATTAAGAACATTCAATACAGTATGTGTCTGTGAATGTGCACTAGAATAGATTTTTAAAAAAAGTGTCTGCAAATTATATCTGCTAGTTGGTTGTTCTAATTTCAAGGTTGTGGAGGTGCTGGGGATGCTTGACTAGTGGACGGTGATATTGCTCTTTTGAAGGCAAGGATGTAACCCCCGCCCCCACTGCACCGATGAGATGTCATCAGACTTATGGTTATGGATTACTTGCAGATTGTGTCACAGTAGCTACAGATGTTGAGTGTCACTGTGGGAGAATGAAAGAGGAAGAGACTGAAGAAAGCAAGGGAACTATTGCCCAAGGTATGCTTGAAGAGATTCGCTCCATTTTCACATACTTGTCAGGTTGAATCCCACTGAGTAGGATGCTCATTTGCACTTTGTAGCTAGGGCATGCAATATAGATATCTGCTCTATGGTTAGTCTTCTGCTTTTTTTGGATGGGCATTTCTCCCATAATCTACAATCATCCTGTTTTTATTTTACTTTGATTAGGATTTATCATTTTCTATAGTTTGCAATATTGTCTTTGTTTCAATATCTGATTGCGATGTTTTGGATCTGAATTCTCATAAAGCTAGATTCACTCCACTAAGTACAATATTAAACCTAATTACGTGGAAGCAATATTCTCATTCCAACAACATCCCTGACTGAGGCTTAGGGCCATGCTTATTCTTCATCTGCTTCATTTCATAAAACTTTAATTAACACAACAAACGATCACTGTCCTCCTGATGCCATCACTCAGTGGACAACTTCACATGTGAAAACTGGCAGGAAATTTCTATCAAAACATTTTAAACCAAACACACTGTCACCACATGTTTACAGCTGTGTAGTATTTTCAATGAATGTGCAAAATATGTCACTTTTTTATGAATCACCATTGTAATCAACAAAAAGGTGCACTTTAAAAGCAATAACAAGCTGTCTTCTTTTTTTTGACAGCCTTTTCATAAAATGTTCCATTGACTGACAGCGAGATGCAGATTGGTAAGGGCAGCTACATGAAAACCTATCTGGAGATGAAACAATAATAAGCATAATGTTAAATCTTATTTGTCAGTAAATTGCACACTTGATTTCATTAAAGTCTAATTAAAATGTCCTATTTGAACATGTGGTTTGAAGAGAATCTTTCAAATTGAAAATGCACAATGTACAGTGCTGTGAAAAACTATTTGCCCTCTTCCACATTTTTAAATGTTTTTGCATTTTTTGACTACCAGTCAAAAGTTTGGACACACATGGAAATGACCGTGTTTGTGAAAGAAAAGCAGATGTTATAACATCACATTGATCAGAAATACAGTGTAGACATTATTAACATTGCAAATGACTATTGTAGCTGTTTTTTAAG
>JAUMHL010000013.1:7515105-7525420 GCA_032362345.1 Sandelia bainsii
ATTTGAAATACTTTTTAAACAAGTGAGTTTTCAAATGTTTTTTAAAGGTGGTGATAGTCTCGGCCAGTCGAATGGAGCAGGGCAAGTCATTCCGCCAGCCAGGGACAACAAAGGAAAATAGACTCGACTGGGATCGGAGATCACGTGAGGAGGGAATTTTCAGTCTCCTCTCATTAGCGGATCTGAGAGGACGTGCAGGAGTGTAGCTTACCAATAGCGTGTTGATATAGGAAAGATTGACGCTTCTTATCATTTGTGCTTATTCCAAGATGTTCTGTAAAGCAAGTTTTTGTAGTGCCTACAGGAGGGAAAGTGCTTCTGCCAAAGATAAATTGAATGTACCAATGACTTATGTTACTGTAGGCCACTCCAATGCAGAGACCATACATTCATTCTGAATGTATGAAAGTATTTTTTTTTATCTTCCCACACCCTGCTGTATGGAGATAACAATGATACTTCACACACTGGCAGCTCAGTGCCAACTAAGGCTGCTGTATGTTCAGACAGACATTCCAGGAATAGTACTTTTAAACGTATATTATGTAATTCTATTCTTATTTATGATAATGTTAAAACGCCTCTCACAGCATTAAAACCATTATGTAGCTTTTTTTTCGCATTTGATAAGACTTCAACCAGCATGGATCTCTCACTCCAGTTGAATTTTCATTGATTCTTGATCTTTTTCTTGACATCTGAAGTACTCAGGTTGTAGTAGCAATACCATATCGTAAAAATATAGGCACAACTAAAGGTCATGTAGTGAATATGACTGTATACAGTGAGTATTATCAGCCAAATGTGGTAAAATAGCCCTTGTGACTTATACGGTGCTGTGTCTATTTGCAAGTACAAATAACTATTACTGGTTTACTATGAAACTGAACCAAACATACTAGAAGCAGTCCTGGAGGTTTTTCACCCTCATCACCAAGTCACATGATACTTTGTTTTGGCTGCTATGTTGGACGTGTCGCTGACTTTACTGCGGTGCACATACGATACTGTGTCCTAAGTTAACCTGTGCTTCAGCTGTATTTCCTGTGGTTTGGGAACTGTTACCCATTAGATGGCTGGGTGGACTTGTTGCTTTTTTGATGTACGTGGCTTGCTAAGCAGTGGGATTTATATTAAAAGTTTATCATACCGGCAAACGGAACAGGCTGGACTACTACCCTGTCTACCAATGTCACTCATCTGGGTGGTGAAAGTAGACTGGTATATGTAGACAAACTCACACAATTAGGGATTCATGACTCATATCTTTTCCATCCTGTCATTTATGTTTATATTTAAAAAGATTTCAAGGAAAAATACTTGATTAATTAACTGGATTCAAGACATGTCAATAACAGAGTCTGAACTTCACTTAGCTCTATATAGCAATAAACTCTTAGTAACTTTAATGGGGGATTTTATGCCCTAGTCATTACAATAATGACTCAAATAAAATAATAGTAGTAATTATGAAGAGCAGCCACAAGAGCTCTCTGGCAGCTATTCCTACATATCCATCTACGACATTGTCTTCTATACAACGACACACAGTCAGTACCTGAGATCAGCAAAAACTTGTGTCTTCAAAGGAATTCCTTCACATTTTGCATAGCTGTCAACTTGGATTGAGTGATGAACTGATTAGATTTTAGTTGGCTAAAGGTCAAAGGTCAAGGTCACACTGACTTCTTGTTCATCCAGTTCTTGCAACCCATTCTTGTCAATGTAAAATGTGAAGAAAACTTTGAACTCTTTAAATTAGTTCCAACTGGAGACAATGATGAACTGATTAGTTTTTGGTGGCCAAAAGTCAAAGGTTGATGTTGTAGTGACCTCACCTTTATCCAATCCTTGTGAACTGATATGTCAGAAATGCCTTGAGGGAATTTCTTCAAATTTGGCACAAACTGTCACTTGTGGTCAAAGATGAACTGATTACAGTTTGTTAGTCAAAGGTCAAGCTCACTGTGACCTTATATATGTCTCATTCTCATCAATGCTATATCTCAAAAACACCTTGAAGAATTTCATTACATCTGACACAAACATCTGTTTGGACTCATCCATAAACTTGAACGTGACCGTACATCTGAACTTTCTCAACTTATTTTATTGATATTCGCTCATGATGGGTCATCGAAAATGTGAGAACAAACAGCAGCTGCTCTACAAAGAGAATAACAATCAAAGCTTCTGATGCATGACCTAAAGACGTGGTAAAGCCTTTCCACATGGGTAGCATCAAATGAAAATCAAAGGTCAACAATGGCATTTTCATATTTTTAGAAATATCAGGATGTGCGAAGCAGGTGAGACGAAAGAGAAAGTCAAGCAAATAAATAAACACAAACAAGGAACAGATCTCTCTATCGTTCTTCTTTCCCTCTCAGCAGCCCTTTAATCCCTTCCACAGGTCACTGAACAATCACCACAAACACTGAATCAAAGCGACAGGAAGCAGCTGAAGTGTCATTCGAGGAACATGCATATATACAGTATGTGGCCGATTTGAGTGTCCATCCCAGCTGCCTGTGTCTCTGCCTGTCCTCTTCAATCATGACTGTCACAAATGTTTCATTGTAGCCGTTGTGTTTTATAAATAACAGCACTCAATCTTGGGGAGAATACATGACCTCAAACCAATTTAGACAATTTTCTGAAGAATTAGACTTCCCTGCGAAACAAGAGAAAACTGCAGGTTGGTCTAGACTGCTCTGTTTCCATGGTGCTGCTCTCGTTAAATTTTGCAAACTACCAAAGGGAACTTTTGAAAGCATGCTTGTGTGGCCAAGATGGAGTGGTCGCTTCTTACCTGTTTGTGCAATTGTATCATAAATCTGTTGTACAACCTAGACAGCAGCACTGTAGAAGTATAACTATCTCAGAGTGATGAATAAGCTGTGGAGCATATTGTCTTTTGATTTTTGGCCACATTGTCACTGCTTTGTAGTTGGAATATTTCTGCTTTGATGCCACCAGTATCTTCATTGATTCAGCACTGCCCTCAGAGTCATGTAGACTGTTTCCTGGACACATTTGACACCATTCTAGATCTGGGGAGGGGGAAGGTGCTGCGTGGTGGGGCAGTGATCCAGGAGTTCTTCTCCTTGATTTGACAAACAGCGAGATGTTGCTGCATTTACTTCCATAAGTGCACCATGTCATTATCATTGAAAAGCTTTTTTCAGACATGCACTGGAACCCTGAACTTATCTAGACATGACCAAAATGGTGGAGCTCTATGTGAGAACGTCTGCGTCAGCTGACCTGGACATTAATGGCCTTAATCCCACCACCTCCCTAGTACAGAGTCTGTGTAATGTCCTACTGAGTTTATATGTGAATACAGAAGGTAACTGTCCAGAGAATTCACCATGAGTGAGAGGGCGTGTGAACGATTTCTATATTTCTATGGCGTGACTGGCTCTGCTTTGATGTGCTGCAAACAACACGGCAGATACTTTCTCTGTCACGTCATGTCTCCTGCATTTTTTGCTGGTGCCACCCCCCGATTAGTATTTCCAGTGGATGAGAACGTGTCTGACTCAGGCAGATTCCTGTTTTGTGCTACATGTGAGAAAGGGCAACTCCAGATTGTTAAAAAAACAGCAGAGGCTGAGCAGTCATAACTGGTGCAAATTGACAAATATGTCAAAAATTCAGCCTACTCCCACCTAATCATTTCTAATGCTACAATCTTTTCAAAGGACAAATATACAATAGAAATGAAACAAAAAGCAAGCAATTCATGGGAGATTTTATGTGTGCAGCATTTACTTCCTGTCCATTTGGAGCTGTGTGCGCACACAAACAAAGATGCACACAAAAGCAAGAGAAAGAAGCAAACAAAGAAATCTAAAATTGTCTAAATTGCTTCCAGGTCTCAGCCAGCTCTCACTTAAAAGGTGAAACATTTATGTAAAGCAGAAAGGGGAAAAAAAGAATTCTCAGCATGACAGCTCCAGCAAGACATTTCTGTGATGGGGGCATTGATTGGAGTAAATTTGGACCATTTCACTGCTGCAGCTCTCATAAATAACTAACAGCGACAAAGTTGAAAAAGCGAGATAACTCACCTATTGTGACACTTACACTGAGACAAGGTCTGGTTTTCTGTGCAGACTCTTTTTTCATTGCCTTTTCCTTTACATACCCTCATTTGCATTACTGTGACTCGAAGAAGCTGCTGGTTGTTGCTGCCTTGCTCAGGTGCACTTCCATGGTAGAAAAAGCAACAATCTTCTTATCTGTTTGCTAAACTCGACTCAACTCAAACTCAAATGCTTTTAATGCCAGGCCTGTGGTTTAATTTGACTGATAGATGAAACAAGGGGCTGGTTAAACATGTTAATGACCTCTAAATTAAGAGTGTAGTTACTAAGGGGGCACAGTCATTTGAACATCCTGGACCATGAAGGACCATGAATTCATTAACTCTCACTGTCATATTTACACACATCTGTGTACAGAGAAAGCAAAATTGGAAAGAAAAATCAGGTATTCACAGCTGTGGATGTAGCTGGATGGTGGAGTGTGCAGGGCATTTGGAAAACTGCAGCATGTGATTTAACTGTAAGCAGGGAATGGATTTCAGTGACCCTTTAATGATGGGGTGGAGGGGTAAGGAAAGACTTGGCTCTGGATGAGAGTCATGCACCCATAATGGATGCCAACTGAAGGGTAATCATAGCAGACACAAAAATTAGTCCCATCAGAACTGGAAGGCTATGAAATATGAAGACTGCTGCATAATAAGTGAAGAATTTTTCAGTCTCAGGGAGGAAGTTCATGCTTTAAAAGCTACTTTTTTTTTTGGTGTGGATACATGATGTAGATGCTCTGTGCAACGCAGGGAATATAAAGAATGTCCAACTATATTTGGTGCATTGCAGCCTCAAATACTAGGTCTTTGACAGATTATCATATGGAGCTGACAAGCATTATGTGAAACCACTAATGGTGTTTGCAGTAAAAGAGAAAAAAAGAATTGACTGTACACGTTCAAACAATCTTTCACATCTAAATGGTTCTGCTGCCATTTGAAAATCAAATCGCTAACACTGAGTACTGTCTGTGCTGTTGCCACAGGCCAATTACAGTGAGGAGGGTCACTTGAGGTAAAGCATGTAGCACCCAATGCAAAGAAACTTGATAATATTGATATTTTTAATATTTATGGTTACTAAATGAAAAAGCACTGACGAATGAAATTACTGAAGTATTCTTTGCTTTTACACATTAATAATAGTGGAGTTGCAAGGTTGAATAGAATCAGCTATTTGAATAGAATGCCTTGAGCTCTGGAACATTACACCAGGTCTTTTTAACTGTTTATAATATTTCATAGGAAAAACAATAAATTGAGATGTCAAGAGTAGAAAAGTTGATATATTAAGCTATAATACAAATAACAGTTTGTATATACATGACATATTTTATTATGAACTTCACAGTACAACCCCTATCCCTTACATTGTCATCATTACTGCAGTGACTAAAGTTGTGATGAGGACAACTATTAACAACTGATTTGTGATGCATCACTGGTTCTGTAAGACTGTGAGTAAACGACAGCAGGTATGGGCTATTACTGGTTCACTGCAGCTGTACATTTATCCACAGTGCATGATTAAAAATGACTTTCCAACATGGGTAATCATATCTGTCAGTACACAGCATCTAATAGCAGATTAATATAGTTTAATAAAGACACACACACACACATATATACACCATGCATGGGTTTGAGTAAACGGCACATTGGGTTAGCATTAGCTGGTGTATGCCCACCTCGGTCAGTGTGAAAACATGGTTGAGTACTGAAATCTTA
Organism: Sandelia bainsii; assembly: GCA_032362345.1. Lineage (NCBI taxonomy): Eukaryota > Metazoa > Chordata > Actinopteri > Anabantiformes > Anabantidae > Sandelia > Sandelia bainsii. Next base: position 7,520,936 of record JAUMHL010000013.1, read on the forward strand.
ATTACACTTCGTGCAAAGGGAAACAGTAAAAAAATGGTATCTTATATATGCACATCAAAATATTCAACATGCATAACACAACTGTTTTTTAGAATTGTGTCTATGGGAACATCACTATGCACAAACTGAGTAATGCACCACAACTTGTCCTGCCTTGAGGTCAGCAGTACTACACTGTTGCCAACTGTTATCAGAGCTCTCATGTCAGGGAATTCACACTGAAAGAGAGATTTTAACGCTATGTGCTGCTGAAGTGAAAGTCCATTCACAGCGACTCCGACCTGTGTTCAGTAACACTGTCATCAGAACAGTGCTTGTGTGTCTGTCTGTCACAAGGACAAAGGGACAGCAGCTGGACAACCGGCTTTCGCCAAGCTGACTGGCAGCTGAAATTTACTGGACTAACAGTTTTCATGTCAGCTTAGCAGAAAAAGAATTGGGATGTTTTTATGTCAGATTGTATTAATTTTCACTATGTGCCGCAGAGGGTGGGCAGTGTGAAAGTGAAACCAGTATCAAGATCACAGTGACACAGGGGGTTGGATCAATCATTACAGAAATGGGTAAAAAAGTTTGAAACAATTTTTAAACAGACTTAAACAGCTGTCTGTGGAGATCACGTTTCACTGTACACACCAAGCAACTTGAAGCACAAAGTCACAAATTCATTATGTATTTCAATTTCCTCTCTCCTCTTAATGTTACAACGCAATAGGTTAATGTTAAGGCCACCCATTTTACTGTAAGTTTATTTTTTCTGCCATTAGCATGATACATGGGTCTCAGTATTACAGTACGTTTCTAGAGATTAGATGAGTTAATAAGGAGTGAAGCAGGCTGGTAGGGAATTCAAAAAGTTTCATTGTTACACTTGACAAAACATGATGCCATAGCAAAACTGACAGAATTTAAAAGTGTCAATTCACATTGTAATCTCACAATCTCTTAAACACACATGTGCTCAGCAGTCGGACATTGCAGGGACGCCCGACCCCCTGACTCTAGCTCGTACACTAAACATTTTAGCTAAGAACCATATATTTGTGAAGCATTATTTAATCATCTGAACTGGTGACTGATTGATGGGAGAGAGCGTCAGTCCAAGTGAGAACTGCTCCAACTGTGAGTCATGTAGCATTCTCTAGGGGAGAAATAATTGGAACCTGGGCATCATAATAGGTCCTCCTGCTTTGCAACTCTATGGCTGTGACATGTCAGCACATAACCACATTAACGACAATGGTAAATATCAAGCTGCATGGTTTACACTGTCCATACTGTGTATACCACCAAGTCAGCAGTCAGTGTAACACAGTGGATCCAGCATCATGGGTCCTCCACATGAAAAAGTCAAAAGGGGGTTTATGCAAGTAAAATCCAATTATTCCTGTGTTCAGTTATTCATCTGGCTTCATGTACATTAGTTACACCAAATGACTGACTGGGCCAGTACACTTCCACAATAAAAAAAAGAGCAATTTCTGCCTCTCATGCTGTTCACATCTATGATATAATATTATCTCCTTTGCTTCCCTTGTTAGACAGCAATGGATAATGTAAATAACAAAAATGTGCTTAATGGCCATAATGTTTAAAGGTAAACTATATCGGTACTGCTTATTTTCATTTCTGTTGACATAGCTGTGGCAGCTAATTAATGAGCACAAGTTTCCTTTTGTTTTGTCATATCCGTGCATCCAGTCACATAACGGTGAACAACTGTTTTTATAGTTTGGAAGATGTTAAGACAAGTACATTTTATCATTAATGCGTTCTGGGTGTACGTATTTACACTTTAGAACATCAGATTACCTTCACACAAAAACAGACAGAACAGAAGTGGGAATTAGGTGAAGCTGATTTCTCTCATCGTAGCATTTTCATTTTAAAAACAGGGAGCTTGTCAGTCTGTCGCTAATGGACATTGCTATAGCCTGCTTAGTGGCACAGAAAAAAATATGATCAAATATACTTTATGGTGTGTGTGCTTATACAGAAAAAGTGAGAACAAGTCCCTAGATAATAATCCAAATAACAAACTGGACCTAAAGATAATATCTGCCAAAGCAGAGAGACTAATTATAAGTAGGACTTGTTTGACCATTCACTGTTGGAAATATTTCAACTGCAGTTTCAGTTTGCAGTTTCAGTTTGTCTAATTAATGTCAGTTAAATGAGGTCCGCCTTTTTTTTTTTTGAAAGGTAATTATATCATTTTACAATTCACTGACCATTTGTCACCACGGAGTATAAATTAGTTCTTGTCTGCCTAATTGTGCCTTAGCATACTGTGCAAAATGCGAGGAGATGAAAAGAAATGATCCAAGAGATGGTCCAGAGATTTAGACATTAGGCTAAAGATGATATACCCAGGAGGTGAAAGCAGGAAGTTAAAAGCAAAGTTGAACACTGAGCCTTTTAAACTGTAGACACAATGCTTTAAGTTTTGAAACAGCAGGACAGACACTCTCTACTGTACTGTGCAAAACTACTACCAAACTGTATCAAATCAACAAGCACCCTTTGTTAGTTTCTAGTCTTTTCATCATAGAGCTGTTCAAAGTCTGATCCAAGAGGATCAGACAGATTTTCGCAGGATAACGTCAGGCTCCTTTGATGTTACTAAAGGACCAGTACAACTGCAACAGAGCAATTGCATGACTGATCTTTCCACCCTAGTCTCAGGTGGTTAAGTTATATCTTCCAAACTGAAAACAAGTGTTTCTTAACAAATCTAATCACACACCTATTTTCTAATTGGGGTAGCAATTTATCTGCAGACAGTGCAGGTGTATGGCATTCTGGTAAATATTTCTTGTAATGGAAGGAGATTATTTGTCAGCATCTGTTGCGTTTCATGACCAAACTGGTTCCTGTCAGTAATGTGTTGGAGTGAGGACTTTCACACTCAGAGGAGAGGCAGCTGCCACATCCACGGTAGGCGTATGGGACAGCCTTATGCCTAAGTCGTGCTAGGCTGGGTGCCCACCAGCTCGATGTCAAGCCCCCATTACTGTCTCAGTATCAGCTGTCGGCATGTCAAAGGGACTGCGAACAGGAGCCACTCACCGAATTGCTTTTCACACTTTTGTTCTAGTTCGTTTCATTTATCAAGTCTCACTCCCTGCCACATCCTGATATCTGAAGATTGACGGTCTTTGTGAATCTCTGACAGTGTCTGTCAGTGGATCGCATCACACCCCTTTACTTGAACTACTTCTAAGGTGGAGTAATGGAAACTTGGGAAACTTAATGTTACGGCTGAGCGAGCTTTTTCCAAGGGGAAAGTTAAACCACTTTCAACGGGAGGGCTGGAGAAAAACAGCGATGCTGGCATGAACACAAAAAATAAACAAATAAAAGAATATAAATTTCTCTTTTAAAAGGCACCTTCCTGTTTGTGCATGTGCTTCCTGTAGTGAGCAGTTATTTGCACTTGTGTACTGTGTTGTCTGGTCTGCTCAGACTAAACTGGAAGACCCAGCGGGAAAAGCTTAATTACCATTTGATGAGTTTAAGAACAAAGCTGCCACGTTACAAGTTGAAAATTGGTTATCGGCTTCTGGTGCTGTTGCTATAATTTGGTCTTGGCTGTGTTCAATGTTTCAGTCCAAATTGTTCTGTCCTAGAGGTTATGGGAGGTAAAAAAGAAGACCTCTAGTCTCTATCTCACCCTTTTCCAGTGGTGGGATTCTGAGGAGGGAGTCAGCTTGACAAGAGAAGAGGGAATATTTATCAAGTAAACTGCTAAAAAACAAAATTGAATTAGTTCCCAGTAGCCTATACAAAAGTTGTTGATAGTTCCCGTGAGAGATTTCTGGAAATAGATCAGTAAATGGAGTAATGGACAAAATCTTCTGCACAACTGCCTGTTAAGGTAAACAAATGCTATCAAAGCACCAAATGGTAAATAATTTAAGATTCCACAAAACAGCAACTGTCTCAAGAGAGCTAAAGAGAAAAAGCATTTAAGCATGTTATGGGCTTGCACAAACTGCACCATTGAAATTGCTGATGTGTTTAGATGTGGGAAGTAAGCAGAACATCAATGCTATCCCCAGAAAAAACTATAATACAGGAAACCAATGTAGAGCAGTAACAATCCTTAAACAACACAATGTTGAATGGTCTGTCATTTGAAATCTGCTGTCTTTTCTCTTACACGCTTAAATACTAATATTTCCTTGACTTGCAGAAAACTGCGATGGCCATTTTTCATTTGTTTCAGTGAGCACACAATAGACAAAATTATCATCAGATTAATCAAATCATTAAAATGATTGACAGTTACTGGCCAGTGTCAATGACAATGTATTTGATGTTCGATATCTGTACAAAGCAGCAACTAAGACAGAATGTTAACTGCAGTTTCTCCCACGAAAGTCTGTACATCCATGTACAACACTTCTTTACTCCTTAATTCAGACAAAACTGAGGTTATTATATTTGGGCCCAAAAATCTCAGAGACATGGTATCTAGTCAGA
>JAUMHL010000013.1:7525520-7559621 GCA_032362345.1 Sandelia bainsii
TAAACCTTACACTGTAAAGTGTCTTGAGATGACTTATGTTGTGATTTGGCGCTATATAAATAAAGTTGAATTGAATTGAATTGAATTGAATTCTTCAGTCATAGGTTTACTAAGGTTGGATTAAGTGAGTTCTAAAAACACATTTCTGCATGAATGGGGGATGTTACACCATGTACAAGATAAGATCCTTAGTGAGTTAATTGGACTACTCTTGTGATGTCAATAACTCTATAAACAAAGACTTTAACTGGTTATTTCTTTTCCATGCTTTGGGAACAATATGGTTCAACTGGAGCAAACTAACACATTTTTTAGGGAATATGACTGCAACCATATTATTAATATAATTGTAAATTGCAAATAGATTTATACTGAATATCAGTAAAATGTTGTGTAAAATGTATAACATACAGTATTTATCTAACACAAACATATGACTGCTACATAATGTTTTTTTATGATTGGTTAAGGTTAGGGAAAGATTGTTGTCTGTATAAAACAAAACCAAAATCTCTCTCTAACCTTAATCAATGTGCTTTTTTGCCTAAACATAGAGCTGGGCGGTATGACTAAAATTCTATATCACGGTATTTTTCAAAATTATGACGATTTCACGGTATTCAACAGTATTTTTCCCCATGCATGAGTGGGTGTTAATCATATTTTCCACTGAGAAGAGCGCCACATCACAACAGAAGTCATTTCAGGTTAGCTTTCCTATAGAACAGGTCTATACATTGTCCTTTTATTTAACTAACTTAACAGCCTTAATGTTATTTATCTTATTTAACCGACACTTCTGTGTCTACAAGATCGTGCATTTACATTTTCTCCTCTGCTCTCTGTGTCGCACACAGCGGGATCCTCTTTATCCGCACTGATGCGCGTACACACACACACAGGTGAGCACGTCCTCACCAGAGGACAGAGAGCGCGCGTCGGAAAATGTGTCGTGTCTACCACCTGAAAAGCAACTCAAATATCTGCGTCTTTTAAACACTCCCAAGGTGGTGAACAAAATCTGTTAATTTGTCATTAAATCAACAACACTGTAAACCTAAGAGAAGCACTAGCAAACGCATCTACAAGTGACCTCTGACTGGAAAACGTGGATCTTTTTCAGTTTTACCTGAGGATGTGGAGGGTGCCGATCTTAGTTTCATACATTCCTGGTACTCCACAGTATGTTTGCGGCTAAAGTTGTGCAGCAAATTGCCTGTGTTGCCACCCCCGGTGACAACTTTAGCTCATCAGCAGTAAATAGTTGTTTGGTCCACGTCTGAGCTTTTAAAACCAAAGTATCTCCAGACAACAGACACGGCTCCTTTTTCAGCAAAAGTCCTTTTGTCTCATCATGTTCAACTTCATCGTCTGCTACAGGTCCCCCCTTAAACAGTTTCCCGCTGCGCTACGCTCCAAACGTTGTTTAAGCTTTTTAAACTGGTATTACGGTATAAGAAAAATCCATATCATAACAAAAATAGAAACCGGTTTTCGGTATGAAGCGGTATACCGCCCAGCACTACCTAAACATAAATAAACTTTGGTTGGTGGTGTGACGTCACTGCACATTGTATGCCCGCCATGTGCCCCAACCAATTCCTTGCCCCTGAATTTCTGTTAGTAAATGTATCGCTTCATTCATTCATAAAATATGTTGCATCAGAAATTAATCCATCCAGGGCATTACATTCCCTATAGAATGTAATCGTTTGGCAATTTAGTTGCATGAGAACAGGCTTAACAATTCTTCAAGTCATTTCTGCCCATTTCCATATTACGCCAAAAGAGACCAAAGGGTTTACATTACAACATTAACCTAACCTGAACCACCCACACAACCACCAACAACTGTCCTAAGTTTTCTTGCTTAAGTCACTTAATGTGAGTGACTCTGATTCACTTTCATCCAGCACTCTCAGCAGACTACAGCAGTATATCCTTGTCTTGCCTGGAGTGACATCTCTCCCAGGCTGCAGGCCAGAATGGACAATATCTGCCAAAGTTTTGCAGGCAAAATGGAGAGTGTGTGGAAAAACATCTGGCATCTGCTTATGAAACGTGCCTCTATAGATGCACACCTGTTTGTCTTTTCTTTTTCCTTTATTAATCAGGAAATTGGGAAGAAAACCACGTACAATAGCACAATCTGCACCAGAATGAAAATAATATTTGCCGAACAAAGAAGCGATTTTTATTTAGCATAAAGCTATTGCCTCCTTCTACATACTGGTGTGACCTAAGGAAAATAAATTTCACAACATCTGAGCTGGACCAATTCCCAAAAATAGTGGAAGCACACATGAGCCATGAGTAGCAAGGCTACTGGATTGTAAGAAATTGAGATCAAGGTTGAGATCAAGATCACTACATTTAATAGTGATATTATTCCAGTAATCTAAATATGTATGTACACCGTTACATAGCCAATGTCTACAGGTCTATAAGTTTACTTTCAATTATTAATTTTACACAATATCATTGCCATTTCAAGGTAATATGATACTAAAATACATATTATGGAGCTGTGTAAACGTGCTCTGACCACAATCACAGTGGAATAACTTATTAGAAAATATAACAGCTCCAGCAATGGAGGAAACAATACTGTTCGCACACTGTTGTAGGCTGCATTGCCAAAAAGCTTTTAAAACCCCATCGTCACTTTCCTCTGCATCCAGTTGGCTCAGATGTGGAAATTCTTTGTGAATCATCACTCATCTGATATTGAAAAGAAAGATGCATTAAGATACAGTTATGTGTAATATACACACCACAATGGTGGCTGGAAGAGAAGGCTCACCTGCCAGTTTATCTAAATGAGGTTTATATTGATTTTAGTGCTCCCTCTGGTTGTGTCATCACACTGAACCTACACTGAATAAACTTTAAAGATGAAAGGTAAAACACTGTAAAGGACACAAAGCAGTTGGCATTTTCACAGGTGATGACCTGTTCCAGTCGGTGGCAAAAGATCAGCACTCTTTAGTAATGTCAGCAATCATATACAGATGATAGTGTATACTGTACAGTCTGCTTTGGTGTATGTCAGGTTTCTGTATTTGTCTGTAGTATCACACTGCAGCTGACTGGTGGCTGGTGTGTACCATCCCCGCCACAACAATAACACAAAGTTACAGAGCTCTACTATAAGATGGTACAGTAGCTGAGGCAAAGAAAGAAACAATCACTGCTAGTAGTAGATATCTTATATCTAGATATAACCTATTGATTAATTTCATTATTGGTTATTCTACTGATATTTATTTCAATAATTGTGTTTGATATAAAAGATACAAAAGATGGGTAGAAGAGGCAGAACAAAAGGCAGCAATAGCAGTCATTTTTTTCTACAGTATATGGAGCATTATATCATTTAAAAGGTTGTGCCTGAAAACACTTAAATTTAGTGTTTTAATCTTCTTCATTTAGGTTTCTGTCTGCAAATTTTGTTGTGCAAGTTTGCATATTTATTTTCAACTTGAGTCACAACCTGTGACACAAAAATTTAGGTGTGTGTGACAAATTTAGTATTCCATAATTCTATCAATCACCAAGTCTTGATTGCTGCTGTCAGGGGGAGAAAATTTGGAGAAATTATGTATAATTTACCGTTTTTGGTTTTTAGTTTTAAATTATCTTACTTTTGAAAGAAATAACTGCCGGTTTTCAAATTTTATTCTAGCAGTTGAACCCACAAGCTACAAGGTCTTCTACATTCAAAACCACTCTTGTTAAACCTTCTTGAATTGAGAATATCCTCATTTCACTTTTATTTATAAAGAAATAGATCAGTGACACAAATCAAGACAATTTAGTCTCTGCTGCAACATAATTTAAAAAGAGCAACCTGGCATGCCTGCCTGAAATGACCTGGGTTATTCAGTAAAACGTTGTGAATTATGGATATCACACAGTGCTTCACCCAGCCTGACTATTCCTTATGTGAAAGGAAGCAGCTTCTTAGCGACACTGTCAGACCTTACAGTGTTTCACAGCAATGTTTCATTAGTGAAAACAAGCTCTGCTTGTATTTCTAATGCATGGTTAAATATTTGCTCAGCATGCAAAGCAGAGAGGAAATATCATACTGTAAATTGTTTACACATTCATACTTGTGGCTTCCACTCATTTATGTTCAATACACTGTCCAAAACAAATTTCTCTCAAGTGTATTATTTATCTTGATACAAGATGAAATTGTGCAAAATTCTGGCTAAGATTATAAATTCAAATGTCACAATTAGCAAGTTGTACTCCAATTATAAATCATATTTAGACTCTTTAAATAATGGTCAAATGCATAATGATCATATCATCGAATTTTTGACTAAGCTGAAATAAATGAGGATGAAATCTCAGTAAAAGGCGTAAATACCGCAACTCAACTGTAAATCACACATTTATTTTTTTAAGGCCTGTCTATTGTATGACATTGTTAGCACTCCTTAGGTAAATACATCACTTGCTCAGTGGCGCCACAGCTATAGGTTCATCATAATTGACAAACACCCTGTTATTAAAGTCTTTGGCTCTCAAGATGTTGGGGAATCTGTAGCATTCGAAATGCTCACTTCAGTGTAAACATGTGGCTGTAAAAGATGTGATTCCAGAAAGCCGAAGTGGTTTCGTTCCCTCTGACATGCTCAGAGTGCACAGCTCTAATTAAGCTACGGCTGTTCTGTAATTACAGTCAGTGTTGTTCTGAGCACGACTCTGGAAACAAGCAGGTTCTGTGCCCTTAATGGTGGGGCGCCATTTTAATTGCAGGTGATCACAGAGTGTAATAAATAGGTATGGATTGTTGTCAGCTAATACACTATTCATTAATCATACACAGGCCTATTAGGAGTAATATATTATTTAATGATGTGAAAGCTGTGGTGACCCAGAGGCCTTTGTGTCAAGAAAGGAGCACAAAAAGTAAATAATTATTGTTATTATATTTGCAGAAGTAGTGATATTGATATTAACAGCAGTAGTAATGCAAACTGCTAAAAAGTGAGAATATAATTTACAGAGGTAATGAATTGAAGGTACTGATTTACTGTCAGTCTCACTATATGAAAAAAATAAATAGAGAAACACGTCCTTGGCATGGTTGCCCTCATGGTTTCACATGCATGCTTTCACTAATTTCCCTCACAGGACTACCCAGGTCTATGCGAGGACTTCCACTGAGACAATATGCATAATATTATAGGCAATTTATTCAATATGACACACATCAAACAAAGACTGAAAAATTTCATGGCTGTGAGAATCATCAAGTCGGGCTTGTCCTTGGGAAGGAATAAATAATGAAATGAGCTTCCTGCTGCATGACAGTTTGCAATCTAAAACTGCACATGCACTTGAGTTGAATACACACATAAAATCAGAATAACATTTGGCAAAATAGTGGAATTATTATGTTTTTCCTCTTTGACATCAACTGTTGCATGGTTGATATTTCTCTTTAGTTGAACACTGATCAGAAAGTTAAATCATCTGTCCCAGACCCCGAGCTCCCCACCTTACAAAATAATGCCAGCATCCAGTCAGCATGTTACTGAACTGGTTCAGTCAGGCTTCCATCGTGTCTCATCAGTCAGATCCAATCTGTCATTTCAGGATACAGAGGATGTTACTGAGGTTGTTGCAGCATCCCAACAGCACCAGTTTGCTCTAGCCTTAAACCAACTGTGGTTTGTTCAAAATTGCTCTTTTTACACTTTGGTTTATTTTCCATGTTGTTGCTGCTGTTATTACAATGCCATTTATCCAGCTGGATAGAAAAGAGTAATTCATAGTGCATTAACCTCATCACTAGACAAAATTGATATTGATGATACCAATCCATTCAAATGTGTCCAGACTGGCACATTTTAATTGACTGGAGCAGCTTGGAACTTCTTATTCTTAAACACCATTGTTTTAAAAATGATGTATTATTTATTTTTGACATATTATTTAGTATCTACAGTTTATGAGAACATTTATGGTTAAAAACAAACCCTAATTTTTGCCTGTTTGTTCAACATTTGTTCTACAATAGTCATTCAGTGCTTTTACCTTTTATAATTACTTCTCTGTTGCCCTTATGTACTTACAACAAGTAAGCAGCCCACCTCTGCTGCTTTATCTTTTGTCTTTTATTAGACCAATTTCCCTGCACTGTTGTAGTAGTCATAGCTACTACTCAGAATGTGTTTGTGTTGTATGAATTTTAACAAAATATCAGAACAGTTGTTGTCTGAGTCATGTACAAAACATGTTAATAAAATATTTATTTATCCAAAACAAAGCAGAGACTATTCCACAGTCTAGTTTTTCTATGACATTAGATTATTGCTGGCTGGTTGTAGCAGGGTGTGCTATTCCTGCACTGGTTTCAGATTCCCTCTCTCAGCACAAGGGGTTGCCAAATGATGCAAGCAAGTAATTCAGCGTAATTTGAAATATTACTAACAGTTCATTCTCTTAACACTGTGTCAGAGCTTAATTAAGTTAATGCAAATGAAAACTTACCTTACTGCTACTACTTTTGCATTAAAAGCATGAACACAAACTGCTTTGCTTTTTGGCCACAGGAACAGACTTGTAAAGGTTGTCAGTGATGCATGGAGCTACTTCAACAAAGCTTGAAATATATTATATATGACAATACATATTTCCTTGACACAGGATACAAATGTACAGAGGTGTCACAAAAAGGCTTCACACAACCATGAACTGAAAAAGGTGCGACTGTTACTGGAGCTTGTGAAATTAATGCCAGCCTGGCAAGACAACTACAAATTGGATTTCAGCGTATGTATGCATGAAGAGACATTTAAAAGACAGGTCGAAATAACATCCCGCTCACACAGATCTTGTCACAATCCAAATGCAAAACACCTGGTAATGCCAGGTGCTTGAGAACCAGCAGCTGGGATGAAGCAGGATATGAGCCGGTGACTGGTGGGCATAGTTTAAGTACTGTGGGAACATATAAATGCATTTATTTTAAGAGTTGGAAGAATAATTCAGGGTAGTGAGAATTCACAGGTATTACAATGTTAATATCACCGTGCATCATGTTGTTTAGAAAAGAAAAAAAAATTACAGACAGAACATAAAAAGAGAAAAAAAAAGAAAGGCTCTAGTTAACAGTGTCACTGTGACCTGATGCATCTAAAGCTAGGGGACTCCCATAATCCTTTTGTAACTCTCACTTGGCCAGCCTCATGGGTGCCATTTAAAAAACACTCTAATCCTCCTATCCCGTCCTATTACTGCAGCTTGTTTGGGGAGGATTGTTGGTTTGCTGAATGCATGTGTGTGTGTGTCTGCCCTTTTTGTCCAACCCTTAAGTGCTTAACACCATTTTGAAGACAACTCACAAAATTCAGTTCAGCAGCAGCTTCTTGAAACATGCTTAGCGTCAACTTAAGATATGCTTATAGCACAATACAGGGAGACAATATTATCAAAGAACTGTGTTTCTAACTCACACAAAATGCTCATTATTCCAAAGCCCGCTCTTTGCAATCACCAGCAGACAGATGGATTAAATTACAGTCTTAATGATGCCTCCAACGTGTATTAATTATGTTATAACAAGGCTTAGTGTGCCTTCAAGTACAGTGGAATGAGAGAAAATTAAAATCTGAGTCTTTCAATTGGTGGATGAGCAAAAGACACTTTTCCACTGGATGTCACAATGCTGCTGTCCGCAGAGCAACAGCAGGCTGAGATTAAAGTGAAATACGAATGTTGTTACCATATCTGCTCAAGACTATCCCATATAAATCCAAAGCCTCCATTTATGTAGCACATTTACAAGTAAAGTAACATGTTTACTTGTTCTCTGTAGAACAGAAGCCAAATGTCATTTTGTATAAAGTAGGTCACGCTGATCAAACCCCATCTGAATAAACTGGATGGCTACCCTCTACATGACCTCCTTTGTCATGGGGGAACCCAAACTTGGCAAGACTTCTGTTCGTCCGAGTTTAATTTTGCAACTTCTCCCAGATTTTCCTAATCATTTAAAGGTTTCTTCCCGGGGCTCTGTCAGTGGCCCTTTACTAATCCCTTGACCCTCTTCTACAATATTGATTTTCCCTGGCTCAGAGTCTTGACTGGGATACTCTCTATACCCCAGTTCCTCTTATTCTACGAGCTCTTTCTCTTTTCACTGCTTACCCTACCCTACCATTGATGACTATTGAACCTGACATAATTGTATTCTATAGTGCGGAGTCTAATAGAGTATGTAAAGTTAATTACAGTTCCTTATCATTTCATTTATTTTATTCTGTAACAAACTGTAATTACTACTACTGGTATAATAAAATGTCACGTCATGGTACATAGTGATGCAAAAGTTAAAAATGTTATCTCACTTATGTTGTGTTAAAGCTAAACCTAATCTGACAGTGATTCAGGAAACATAGAAACATCACCTCTTTCTATGATGTCATGTCAAGTGTGTTTTTTTACTGTACGCTTTAAAAGCTATGGGTCAGTGACTATGATTTTCACTTGTCAGACCATGAGACAATGCAAAAAGGTCTTGCACTTTGTGTCATCCCACTGTGCTTGAACACACTTTGTACCATCCACTATGATTTATTGCAGTAATGCAATGGTTATTTAAATACACATACAGCCCTTCTGATCATCTTAAAATAGACAAATCTAAAAGTCGCCACATCCTCCCCTGGACACTCAGCAGCTCTGGGTGTTGGCTTATCTTAATGACTACTTAATTAGTGGATGCTGTAGGTGTAGATTGTGCTTTTACTCACACAGACTGAAGCAGAGTTTGAAAGTGCAACTAAAATACATTGAAAACTCATTTTGAGACCCATGAAACAGCAACATATCAGCTCCAACTCAACTGCCCTTTTCATGATAATTCACATAATTCAATACTTTCCTACAACTTTCAGTAGAAAGTGCTCGTAGCTACTGGGGGCAATTTCTCATCTTGCTGCTAAAGTGAAGCCAGTTAAATCGCATTTTATCTGGGGGCAGTGAGGCACACCATCATTTGAATCCCTTTTAAAAACAAGCAGACGTGGCTTAATTGCAGCTTTGGTTCAAACACAAAACAACACCTCATTTCTTCTCTGGCTCGGGGTCTCATTTGTTGCTGACAAAGGCTGCGTTCATTTTAAAGCAGCATTATGACAATGGCAAACAAACATGACATGTTGTGAAGCAAAACAAGTACAATTCATTGCATTTCATATTATGCTTTTGGTGATGTGTCAGAAGGCTTGAATGACTGGAGTCTCTATGCAGTAGTCACTAAAAAAATTGGAAACATAACTGGATGTTTTGAGTAATGGAGTAAAATGGATAAAAACAGAACAACTAAAGTTCCTAGTGCTAGTTTCTAGTCAGGTTTGGCCACTAATTGTCTTCCACCGCTGTAGATCTGTTGTAAGCATGTTACACTCAACCTGTGCTTAAAACTACTAAATTTAGCTTTTACTATATATCACTGTGGCTGAATGTCCACCACCACATGCTGTGTTTGTGCCATCAACATATTGTTAACTTTTACTTTGACACAACCTCTACAACACTCTTCAATTTCGTGACATTTTGGTTGTAATATCTGTAGGTGGAAGGCTTCAGTTGGGCATCTTGACATTATATATCCCTAAAGTAGCTCTGAGCTGTCTCTATCTTCCAGCCTGTTTTCTTTTCCTGTTTCATTTCCTTCCCTCTCTCCATCGCTTTCTCATTCACACCCTTCTCTCTTCAGTTCAAAGTTAAAATAGTTTGTTTAGGTAGCAGTGCCTCCCATTTTTCTAAATTTCCATCTCTCCCCCTCTATGACCCTCGCAACGTTCTTGTTTTAGCAGCACTCTGCAGCTTACCTTCTGCTCCTCTCCCATCCTCTCTCCCCATTCTCTCATGACTTCTGTAATATTCTCCCTTCTCTTCCCCTTCAAGTCTTGTCATTTTCCTTCCCTCTGCACTTCTGTTTCTGTTGTGTCGCCCCCCTCCCTTCCCTGTCTCGCCCTCATTCGCCCTCTTCTTCATTTAGACACTTGGTGTAGCTCTGATTTCTTTAAATAGCTCTCTTTGCCTCCAGCAGGTTGAAGCTGCAGTCTGGTTCGGCTAATAAATGACAGCGAACAAATGTGAACGCTGAATCAATTGCATACAGGCACACAAACTGACATACAGTAGCTGTACGCGCACACACATCATGTCTGATCACACAACATGGAAGCACTGCTGTTGCAGAATAGTGGCGTTTTGCAAAATCGTCATTCATAGAAAGACAGTTTGAAGATGTGTGTTTCTTTCCGTGTGGCTGCACAATACACACCCAGTCTACTCCATCTTATTCCTAATTCTATTCCGTTCTAGTCCTTTCTACTCACACAGTGTGAAAATCAGTCACAATAATGAATTGCAAAGTCCTTGTAATTTTGCACATTACTCGTGAGTCATTGCCTTGCATATTGAATTCCTGCTAATGCACTTTTTTGTTAATTCACCACAAAGGATTTGCTCTGCTGTCATGAATTCATAGCATACTGTACGCATATTGTCTCACTGGAACCGAAGTGGAAGTGGAGGGGGCAGCTCAAAGTAAGAGCAAAGTCTTGATTTATTGTTTGTCTCCCACCAACAGGAGCTTTGCTTTGTACAAAACTGTGTTATATTTATTGCTCAGACTTATTAACCGAGTCAGTCTGGCTAGTTTCCTAGATTTTGTTCTTATTTTTTGCTTTATTTTATATCTGGTTGGCAGAAAAACACTAGACTTTAATTTATGCAGAAAAGTAAGTACAGTCAAAAGAAAACAAGATTTAAACACTGAAGTGATGTATATCCTGCACTTATTCTGTCCCTGACATTAAAACTGAAACCTGGAACAAATGTTGCACAGATTTGCAAAATGGACATCAAATGTGAGGTGGTTTAGATTTAACTTATTGTTTACGCTCTCAAAATGTACATTTTCAATTTGAACAACGAAAAAAAAGGATTCAGAAATTAAAATTAATTCTAAAAATGTTTGTAGAAATTTAAGTGTATTGCTGAAAGCAAAATACGATAAAGTGCTTTACTAGAGGAGGACAACTTATCCTAATGCTGTCAAATGCTTCTGTAACCTGACAGAAGGGAGAAGATATTCTCTTTCTAAAGGTTTTTGATTAAGCCCCACCCTTATAACCATTCAGAGAAGACCATTTTTTTCTGCATGCCCTTTTTCTGAGTTTGACTATCATGCAACTGCCAGCTCGACTCCCAAAAGTTGAATCCTGTAAATATTGTAAATGATTTGTTCCCATAACATTGGTATTCGTTTTGCCCCCAGTTCAACACATCAACACATTATTCCCAACAATGTCCCTGACATTACTGGTGGCGTGATTAATCCCATTCAGCCCACATGTTTGGATTTGTCACTGCTACAGCTTTACGACAGTCTGAAGTAACTTACCAGATAAAACAGGTTAAAATTGATTCCAGTTCTGATGGCAGCTTCCCCAGATCTCAGTCACCAGCAACTATAAACTACTGTTCGTTAAACAATTCGGAAAAAAAGGCATCTTCTTTTATCTAGCATTCTTTGTTATCATTTTGTCACATTGGGTTAAATAAATAAAGTGTTTTAAAACATCAGAAGAAAGTAAAAAAATTGAAATTGATCAATACAGTAAACTCAATCCCCAACAGCTCAAGGATGGCTGCTCTGCAGATGACCTTTGACCTTTTGACTCACTGTGGTGGGAGGCAACATTTCCACCGTGTCACTTAACAGCTCTAAGCAATCAATCTGAAGAGAAAACAATATCTGACCGTGAAGGATTACAGTGGACAAGTAGCTCAATTTGTCTTTACTACAAAACGATCAATAGCTACATATCTCAGAAACACAGAATCTGATTACACATTTGTTAGGCCTAGAAACATCCAAGGAGATCATCTGAGAAATAAATACTGCAGCATGGAAAAGGCCGAACTCAGAAATCACACAGTATACACAAGGACCTTGAAGACTGTTCAATCAAGACATATATTTGCTTAATCACTGTGCTTACAGTTGTACAGCAAAATGTGTTACATTAATCGCTCGACTTATTGCAAGAACATTCCACTTGCTTGTCTATGTACAACGGCTATTTTTATGTGTGAGACTGCATGCTGACAGATCCACTGGTGACCTCCGATCACAGCTCCGAAACGGAGAACGGGAGAGGGACAGTGAACAGATACACAACGACAGGGAGACAAAAGGCTCAGAGAGTAATAAGCCAGGCGTGGGCTCTAACATCAGTCACCATAAGCATCAGCTTCAGCAGGGACCTGGATACAGCGTCTTCTCTCCTTCAGAATGTGTATGTATGATGTGTACGTGTGCAGTTGGTCACAAGCATGTATTCTTGCATGCACGTGAGAGGTAGGTAGTTTTATTTTATTTATTTTTTCTAAGCAGTACCTACAGGATCATAACATCCAGGTTACGTGCTGCGAGTTAACAAAAAAAAGTATTTAGCTCATTTGGCAACCAAAGAAGTTGCATTTTCCAAAATAAAACTGTTAATTATGTGCAGATCCAGAGCCGGAAGTGCACTGCTATTGTTATTCAGATTCATAGAAACTGTTATAAATACTTTAGCTGCACCAGAAGAAGGAATAATTCTGTCAGTGGTTTATAAAATGTTTTGTCACCATCCAGGATAAAACTGATCTGCTGGTAATGAATTTCTAATTAAGACGCAGTCTACTTTCGGAATCCTTTGTGTTAACTTGGCAGCCACTTTAATCACATCCCTGGCAGCTGTTGACCCAGTGTAGTGGCACTCTGTTTGACAACCTCTGACAGATGCTAATTTGTTAACGTTTCCTGCAAACAGCGTCACCTGCAGGCATGATTGACACCATGACTTGTCAATCCATCTGTCAGAGGTAGTGTTAGATCGAAGTTGTTTTCCTTCTGGAGGGAAAGGTTAGCAGAGAATGGATATATGTATGGCATCTATAGTGTGGCAAATATTGATTTTACTCTTTGTTATTTATACTCTCCAGCAGGAATCAATCTGACAACAAGCTCATGTAAACTGTTATTTTCTGTGGTAGCATTACAGTGTAACTGTCTGGGTTGAATGCATGAATACAATACAAACTAATGATATAGTAGTGTCACTGAAAACGTTGGTAAAGAACAGTGCCCACTAAATGTAAATTCAGAAAAAATACTAGCATTAAAGCTGCAATATGCAACTTTAAATCAAACTCAAAGTCAGTCCACTTCCCTCTGCTCCATCCTGCCCTCCCACTGCTTGCCATGTCCAGTTCTTCAGGTATCAGGCTGTTTCCCCAAATGAGAACACTACTGACACGAACAATCTGCACTGACACTTTACATTTATGCAACTTGTAGCTAAAACTGTGTTTATTTAAAACTGTATTTATTGTATTGCTGCACTGTTATGTTTTTTTATGTTCTGCCTGCAGAGATGGCATTCAAGTAAGCATGTCATTGTGCTCTGTACACTGTACTTTGTACATATGATAATAATAAACTTGATCTTGAACAATCTCCTGTTGTGTACGATGTGTGAAAAAAATTAATTTGTGTAATGACTCATAGCTCTCATGAGAGTATATTATTACCACCAATACATACATTATGCTTTTTGCCTTTTAAACTTTGTAATGAATGATACATGGAATCATCAAAAACAGACTTGGAATTTGTTAAGTAATCTATCTAGGCAAGTAAAAAAAATGTAAACTGTATATCTCAAATAATAAACTCCATTATGTAGCTTGAGCTGTGAACTATAACATTTTCATGGTAGATTCACTCTGGTTAACCAACATCCCTGTTTGTGTCCTCGGTTTATTCCTCAGAGCACAGCAAGTCATCCGCAGCTGAAATAAAGTCACTTCACAGATTTTTATGTCTCTTGCAGGGTGGAGGCGTGAAAATGTTAAACAAGGTCTGCCTTCATGATGCATTAATACAAAAGTTTTGGTTGAACACTATCCACTAGTTTTGGCCTTGTGACATGTTACACAACATAGCTGTCTTGATTCTGTCTCTGTGGCCTCAGGGTGGTTCAAAGATTCTGACAGCAGGTCTTAACTTGAGCGCACTCAACATTTACACGACACAGTGTCTATGCGTAGTGTCACCTTTAGCATGAAGGCAGAATTCATACGTCTGTAAAAATCACTATTACATAAGCACTTATAGTACAATATGTGGACTAAATGAGAACAACCATCACTTATACAGAGAGTAGTGTACACTGCCTGACCAGCTGTACACCGTGCACTACAGACACTGTGCTGTGCTTTATGGCCATAAGCACAATTATTACAGCATGCAAGCATTTTCCTTTTTTTGGGAAATGATCCCCTCCAGATTGCTTCTAATTTAAAGTTGCTGTGCGGAGACATAAATTTAGGGTATGTTCACTTAGAGTTCTTAAAGAGCTGAGCAAAATTTGTTAATGTAAGCATTTTCCTTTTTTCTTTCATAGCCATAACCACAGTTCAGATAAGTCTATTATTAGGCGCAACTCTAAAATAAGTGGGCAGAAAAATATCAGGTTATATTTTTTTCTTCATGCACTGATCAGGACTTGACAATACACGAAACCAAATCAAACCATTATTTGTTTTTAAAGCTATGCTGTGTAATTTTTCTCAAATATTTATTTAGTAGAAATATGTTCTTGTAGAAAGATTCACAGTACAGCACAAGGACAGATATTTTAATACGTTTTTTGAGCTAGTCTCTCCCTTCTAACCAGAGAACTAACAATTTCTGCTTAGTAAGTTTTGCAGCTTCTTGTTCACTGTGTTTGATAATGACCAATACAAATGGCTGTGCAGAGCATGGTGGGGCGTAGCAGATGGTAGAAGAGAATAGCAGAGCAGGGAGATTAGGGGCTGAGTGGAGCAGAATGTAGCTTTCCTCTTTGTGGATTCTAGATAAACAAGCAGCATGAGCAAAATATACACTATGTAGAATATTTTTATTAAGGTTGAACAATAACAAGATAGAAGTTGTGTGATGTTTTTTCTTTGTTTCATGTCAGTCAATTGTGTTTGTAACTGCATCGCATTAAACAGTTGCGCAACCAGGTACTACAGCAACTACAGAGCTGTTACTGCAGTTACACTGCACATCCTCATCTTCTGAACCAGTTAATATATACTTTAATCATGTAAATTATTAATGACAATTAGTTGATTAAGGATTCATGATTAGCATCCCTGGTACAGATGTACTCTCCTACTTACTTCCCTGAATAAAATCACTTTCAGGACAACAATAGTTCAAGAGACCATGTTATAGGTTAAAGGTTACCATAACTTAATAGATTGGAGTTTATGAATGAATAACAGTTCAGTACAATAATGCAACTTTACTGTTTGTGTCAATTATAATCAATAAATAAAGCCACAGTCATTTTCAGTCATGTCTAACTCACATCACTGTGAATTAGATCTAACTAAATAACTTGCTGCACATATTGCAAGTGTACATAGAGGAAGCATTAAGTACTAGGCTTTAATTAAAACCATAGTGTGTGAAGCCTGGATCTAATATAGAAGGTGATGGGTAGGTGGGTTTTGTAATGATGGTGTGACTTCTAATTCCATACAGGACAGGCAATAACTAGCAGGTTATTTAACAGAGCTGAGCAGTATAGATGCTATTAAGAGAGAAGACTTTGGTGCTAACTTTATTTCAATTATACACAGTAATTTAATATCAAAGCATAATTATAGCCATTTTACACTTGACCTCTGATCCTCAATTCACCCTCTCTCTTTACTTCCCTATAGTCCTCTTTCACACTATCCAGACTTCTCCCTGCACCTACTTAAGGTCTCGGCACAGCTGGGTAACCTTGGCTTGTCTCCAGAATTGGCAAAGTATCTTAAAGCGTTTTAACGCAGTGCACACAGGCAGTCCTGTGATGTATTAACTGCCAATGCAGGCAGCTCCAGTCCAACCTCACTACATTATTGGATGAAAGAAAACATATCTGCTTTCACATTGAGAAATCATCAAAAGGTCGTAATTATTTAATCAACAAAATAGCTGCAATCTCTTAGGATAAATTATATATTTTAACATGGTGAAGCACGGTGATTACTACACTTCCAGCACAGCCAGAAGTTGAGAGGCATTCATAAGTCCCACAAAAATGAGTAGCACTTCGGTGTCACGCAGAACTGCAAATTGAATATTTTGAATTTTGACTGTTTCCCACTGACCGGACACAGTATTTCCAATCAGATCACACCTCTAGCTGATGTTGCCAGTAAATAAACTACAAACTAATTTAAATTAGACTTAATCCCGTCCGGTGAGCGCTGATTACAGAGCAGCAAGTGCCATTAAGCCTGTAAGTATGGTACTGGTCACATTAAACAGCACACAAATAAATAGTGCTATGAAGAAAGCCTTACATATGCTGTGTTCACAGAAGGCTCAGCTCCAAATGCATCTCATTGTCTGCTTGACTGTTCGTATTTGTTTTAGGATGTCACCCGTATCTGGCACCAACACAAACTGACAGCCGAGCTGAAAAGACGCATGTGTGCACACAGTAACAATAACACAAAAATGTCACATCCTTTTCGGTTGCAGTGCTTCTGCCACTTGTTTGCAACACACTTGTCATGACTAAATTGAGGAATCTCCCTGAATGCCAATCAACTCAGTTGTTTAGCCTTTATTTTTCATGTTTTCCTGTTTGCGCTGCTTTCTAATGGCTGCACCACAGAGCTGAAGTCGCTCCAAAGAGCTCCAAAATGACAAGTGTCTCATGTGAAAAATGTAACTTTTATTTGTTATCATAGCAATAAGGGTGAATATGAATTTAAGTCTGAAATAATTACGAAACAAATTGAACAGCAAAACTGGGACACTTACTGCTGCAGATCAATCAGTGCTGCAAAGGACAATTTCTTCCTTATGTTTTCTAAAGGCCTTGTGCAAAAGAATTTCTTTTGCTCTGGCAAGTGCACTTATTAACCTCTACTTCACATAAACTGCAGAACACCGAGCTTTCAGATTGCACCCACTTAACTTAACAGACTTTTAACTTGATGCCACTGGTTATGATGCGCTATAATAGCTACCTAAAAACGTTTCATCCCTATCCATCAACCTGCCATCAGAAAATTACCACCTAAAGCAGCAATTTCAGGATGCTGCTGATTTTTATATCTGAGAAGGGGAGATGCAATTTGCTGAATGTTTAGGTTTTATCCTCTACAGTGGTTGGTGCCTGTCAGCAACTATAGGAAAAGTCCACAATGCAGCAGGAAAATAGAGCTTCCAATTCCTTCCAGTTGCACTGTACAGTATCATCACGTGTAGCTACAGAGGCCTGTGGAGGACTTCTGTGCAGTATCTGTGCAGGTTGTAGGTACTCTTGCCATTCACACATAACTACGAGTTCACTAAAATGATCTAAAAAAAAGTGGTTATTTTGTTGTTCTATAACAGATGTTTTGCTTTCCTTTGTGTGACCATTAAAACCATATCTTACAAACGCCTTAAATAAGACTACAGTAACAGTTTTTTTCACAAATGGCCGCACAATGCATTCATGCTGTCGGTAGCAAAGACGTCAACCCTGCCCTTTGCCATAATTTAAGACGTCTTCAGTTAGAAGAAAGTTGCTCATAGCAACTTCCATAATTGGTCTGAAAAGGAGACTTTTAGTTTGGAATCTTTAGTGCCTTTTTTTCAAAGTTGTAACTTAGCGACTATAGCCCCTGTTCTCTTGTTGAGTGGGCCATTAAAACGGTATTTAAAAATAAATACAACTTCTAGCAAAGGATGCTGAAAATCTAGCTGTGACAAAAAAGATGACAAAGTTTATTCTGTTCACGATCATCTCTAAGAGCAACATTTATAGTTTTATCATTCATCATTTTTCCTATAAAAGGAAATAGTATAAAAGTCAATAAAATCTACAAGATGTTAAAATATAAAATACAATAAATCAATAGGCACAATGGTGACGGCTCCCAATGTCCTTTCTCTGTGTTAAATCTAAAATGCCCTCTTGATCACTGCCTCATATCCCAACTTTCATTTGCTCTCAGTGAGTCTATAAAGAGAAGCTATAATCCTCTCAAGCCATCTGAAGAGCCCGCCTCATCATAGGTGATTACAGCACTGGAGGGCTTTTGTCATCATCCCAGCACTTTACTAATCAATGACCTAAGTCTAAATATGTCATTCAATCACATGACGAATGTTTCACTCATGTATCAAATGCAATGACTTTAAGGGGTTAAGACTGATGTTTATCTATATTTATCTTAATGGCACAAAGTCTTATGAAAAAAACAATGTAACAACGAATGTACAGTCTCCTACCAACAACACCTGTCTAAAAATCAGCAGCTTTATTATTTAATATTGCCAGACTGTGACTGGGAAAATAAAACTCACACTTACACAAAATATTCAAGCCTATCTTAAGGCAGACTAAAGCATGTCCCCAGTGACAGAAGTGAAAAGACTAACTCATAATTACCATAAGTTTGAGTTATGATTTCTTTTTAAATAACCCATCTTCAGAATAGCACTGCTATAGAAGAGAGAGATGCTGATATTGCGACTGAGAAAAAATTCTTGATAAGTTAATTTCCCTCAATTGTGTATGAGTGACAAATTTAAGTTTTAAAGGGAAGAAAATAGTTTGTCATCTGACAGAACTAAAAAGGATGTGACCCCAACTTTGGCAGGGTGCAACAAAACAAAGTGTGCATTTGCATTTAATGGTACCATCTAACAATTCAATCAGTAATTTTAAACATATTCAGTTTAGAGGAAAAACAAAATCTACCCAGCACTTAGCGGCAATTACATGCACAAAATGATATTTTCACCATTAATTATGTGACTCACAAACACTAAAATGTCAGATACACAGTGTGGTCTCCACAGTAAACATTCTTTAAATTGAATGTATGCAGTTGCTTGTTGCTTTTTGTAGCCTTTAACTCTGATGTGTATCTTTGAGCTGTTGCAGCCAAGAAAATTCCACCAAAATGACTCTGACTTAATGCACTGTTTGCTTGGCTACATTACAACAAGAGCATTAGTACTTTATAGGTGCTGGGGCAGAAGGGGAAGTAAAAAATCTAGCAGTCAACAAATAATGTGCTGTGCTAGCACTGTGTTTTGTTGTAACGAGGAGAATCACTGAATAACATATGCAATTAAAAAGACTGCAAAAAAAAAAAAAAAAATTCCAGAATAGAGGATGCAAAAGTGTACTGTACTTTGCAGGATTTGAAGTGCAGAAGCCAAAAAAGTGTGAAAAACGTAGATTAGGTGTTGGACAACAGAACAGCTTAAGGTCTTTGTAAATTGAAAAACATACTCTATGTACAGTAATTATGTAGTTTAAATGTAGGATAAATGTTATGTTTATTGACACATTTTTGATATAATTGTAGAGAAGTACTGGCCAAACATGGTTGGTTAAAGCCATTCATTCACTCCCTCTCTGCCTGCACTGGAGAATCTGGATCAATAAGAAGGAGAGCTGCAGCAGGCAAAACTAATTGTGGAGGTGGAGGTCAGGGAGTTCACCTATTCTTTAAAGTGCTTTAAAATGTGCAGTGAGCTTTGTGTACAGAGGAGAGACCCCTCTGAATACACAATGTACAGAATGACACAAAAAAATAAAAGGATACTCTGCATAGTGTTGAAGCCAAAATGATGTATAAGTTATTTGACTCTTTTATAGCAGGTGGTGGCTCAGTGGTCGGCACTGTTGCATCACAGGATCTAGGCTACAGCTCTTTCTGTGGGGAATTTGAGTGCTCTCCCCAGACGACCCCTTCCATTTTTAAAGTCAGATTAACTGGAAACTGAAGTGTCCACATTTATGTACTTGAGTAAACTATGTTTGAGGCCTAAGAGCAACTTGGGGTTCACTGTCCTTCCCAAGGATACTTCGACACATGGACTAGAGAATAAATCTGTCAAACTTGCAATTAGTGGACGACCAATTCTGCTGCTCTACCTACTGATCCAGAGTCACCCTCACAAACACACCGCTTAATCCATTCTTCAAACGATTCCTCTTTTTTTTCCGCTTTTAGTGGTGGTGATGAAAAAAGACAACCCTCTAAACGCCCTCTTATAACGGATGCCTCAGCAGACATGCTGTATGATAGTCACTCTTCTGCTTGCCATCTTGATTGAATATTAGGCTACACTTTTTCAGCTATGTTAAAACTTGATAAGCTTCTAATGGCTTATTTCTGGTATGTACTTAACATTTAAAAACACGTGGCATCATTATAATGCTGCTGTCATTTCATTCATCTTTAGGTTTTCTTTGTTCTTGAGTTTTTTGTATTGTTAATCTGTTTTTGTGTTGGCGTGGATCTTTTCTGGTTGCGGTTCTTTTGTTTCCTTTGAACTGAGAGCAGCTGTAACAAGGCAAAACAATTTCCCTTTGGGATTAATACAGTTTTTTGAATCTTGAATGAATTATGGTTTGTTCACTCATTTATTTAGGTGTTTCCATTAGCCAAAATCCAATGGCAAATACCAAGAGCCTGAATCACGGATAACAAAAAGATTAAAACGCATGTTAACATTCTTTAATCATTCTACACTAGACACAATTTGGATCACTGATTCATAGAAAAAACATGTAAGCTAGCATATTAATTTTACATTAAGTTTCTCATTTTATTTGAGTTTGTGTGAGATTGCTATATCAGTGGCTCTAATCTTGGGCAATATTGAGCAATAACTCTTAAAATCAATTTACTTTGAGGGAATTTTCTGATGCATAATAGTGCACATAATGCGTGCAAACAAACACACAAACCTTGAAAAGCAGCCAATAAATTCAAATAAAAACTCCCTTAAGTTACATGAGTAAATAAAATAGTGGCTGTACCAGCATGCATATCAGTGTTTCTTCCAGTGCAATCACATCAACTGTGTCTTATGGGCTAGGAGGGAAATGGAATAATCATCTGTAGACATTCATAGCCTTAACACGGCTAAATTGAATTTTTGGTATCAAGACTCAATTTGTCATATGAAATTGCTGTTTCATTAGATTCCAACTGACCTCTCTTTGCCGTGCTGAGTGGACGAGAGGCAATATTAAAAACAATACAGTTGTGCGCGCGTGGGTTTGTGTGTTGGCAGATGATGGTGGAGAAGGGCCTTGTCTCTTCTGATTTAGTCGATGAAATACTATTTGAAACTTAAGTTAACTTAAAGTTAATTGATAACAAGCTGATCCTCTAAACTAAAAGTCAAATTACAAAAGGAAAAAAGGGAGGAAATTGCTTTAAATTTTTGTCCAGTTGGAGTCAGTGGGCCTGTTTACATACACACTAAAAGTCCAACCATTATCCTATTTATGGAGTTGTCAGATTAATAAGTGATCATGTAAACAGCATAATCTGATAGGCTTTATTATGAGAAATCGGATAAAGACACCTGGATTTCTACCCAATACTCCGATGCCTTTGTGCATGTACACGCGTTAATCTGATTTAGTTTGTTTTTTTACATCTGCGCATGTGTAAAAAGAAAAAATAAAATCGTAGCAAATGGAAGTGACGTAATCACATTGTATGAGGAAGACAAAAGAAGTACGTACGTGTATACGTACTCTGAAAGAAACCCGATAATGGACTGAAACATGGTGAACCAGGGTTTTTCGATTATTGCATCTCTGAAGTATATCGGATTACTCCCAGTTATCGGATTTTTGTGGTCATGTAAACGGGCTCACTGATCAATTGTTTAGATTTTGGTTTGCCCAAGGTCAAAGGTCAAGGTTGCAATCACCTCATGTACATCCAAATATTGCTAAGGTTTATTTTTAACGCAAAATCTTAAGAACACCTTGTGGAAATGTATTCAAATTTAGTACAAATTGCCACTTGGACTCAAAGATAAAATGATTAGATTTTGGTGGTCAAAGACCAAAGTTACTGTGACATAACATCCATACTATTCTTGTCAATGCTATATCTCAGAAACTCCTGGCAGGATTTTCATAACATCTGGCACAATCGTCCACTTGGAGTTACAGATAAACTAATTAGAAACAGAGTCCAGACAGACATGCATGTAAACGACAACTTCATTACCTGCACGGCAGATAGTAATAACAGTAATTCTTATAAAGTCAAGTTTTATTTATATAGCACTTTCCATACACAACAGCAGTTCAAAGTGCTTCACATCCACTTAGACGCAAAGTAAATTCAACCCAAAAAGTCAAATGTGTACCTTGCCTAAGAGGGCTTCTGTAAACTGCTCGACAACACCACCAGCCAGACTTAGACCCTTCTAGTTAGTTTTTAATCTCATTTTAGATCCAAATGACAGGAAAGTGGTTGGTTTTGAAATGTATTTATGCACTGTGTACATTAATCTGCAGGTGTCTGAATTCAAA
Source organism: Sandelia bainsii (assembly GCA_032362345.1). Lineage (NCBI taxonomy): Eukaryota > Metazoa > Chordata > Actinopteri > Anabantiformes > Anabantidae > Sandelia > Sandelia bainsii. The sequence goes on from JAUMHL010000013.1 coordinate 7,547,957, forward strand.
TATTACCATACAGTATGTTGTTGTGCATTTACTCAATATAGTTATTTGTCGTCACTATGACTGAGCCCATGAAAAAGTAAACTAACATTAGTTCAACTTATATTTAATTAGAAAATAGGGAAATAAACCAAATAGTATATTGAATAGACTTATATTCCATTTCTTTGTGATTAAAAAAATCCATTCTAAACATTAAGTCTCCAAACAATACATTTTGTCAACTTACTTGAATTGTAGTTGAACTGTGCAGTATATTGGCATCTTATCTAGACCGATGATTTTCTTGAAAGCTCTACAATTCATGATAACTGACACCCATTTTCCAGAATGATCAGAAGCACATAAAGCAGATATGAAAATTTCCTTGAAATAAGTAGAAAACCGGCGTGCAGTTTGAAAAAGGAAATGTCTTTCCTGCATGGTGCACTGTGTCTCTGGGGGTAATCAACAAATCTGTTTAGCCGCAAACGAAAGAGTTACTGTGAGAACATCCAGGAGAAGTCTTTCAAGACATCAGAGACCTACTGCTAAGAGTCAAATCTATATTTCTGTCTAGCCTCCCTTTGTACTGCTAGCACTTCTTTTTAACATTTGAAAGAGATGGTGATAAGTGAGATTTACGTCCTGTGGCAAGACTTTTTTTCCCCTCCTTTTTAAATCAGAAATGTGTTTTTGATTTGCCTGCTGACTTCTCTCTTACCTGGTAAAGCATGTCAGCATGAGAGTGAAAATGAAATGAGACCTTCAATGTGATGATGAATCCAACTAATTATAATTTAATGTCATGATACTGTCTGCTCTATATTTATATATAGGTGCTTCAGGCAACTGTCAGAAGCTGTTCTAAATTATTTAAATTTGGCCTGAAATGTTCATATATGAAGAGGAGAAATATAAAACACATTACAGCATACACCCAGCTCTTTGTTGTAGCCACCTACTCTACAGTACCTTGTCAAGTTGTTATTGTAAGCCTTTAGAATCTGACAGAAGCCTCAGGAGTGCTCATTTTCTCTCCAAAAGGGTATGATTTAAGATTATATAAGAGTGAAAGTTTCCACTGCATGCGGCCGGCTTTGCAGTAAAGGCTACAAACCCCTTGTCACTCTGTGAGTGAAATATTTTCAGATCATGTAATCATTTGCATGCATACCTGCTGGTGTGGCAGGTGGATGAAGTTGTACAATAGAGGGATGTTTTCATGTTGTTTTTTTTACTTTAAGAAAAATGACGGACATTTTTAAGAGACTAATTATAAAGTATTCCTCTAGTGCAATGACGTGATGACAGGTTCACTATGGTTTTACCAGCATGGCAACTCTCACATTGTCCATGTGTTATAGTTTAGTCTTTTGCGGAATCTCAATGCCATGAAATACATATTGTGGGAAGTGTCTCAAATCAAAATAAAAATGTGATTCCAGTTTAGTGATAAAGTGCTGAATTGTTCAGTTACTGTTTTGCTGTTCCCATTTGTCACCATGCACTAACAGGCATATGAATATGTCAAAATGTGTATACAATGTGAACACACTATACACAAATGTCAAATTTCCAGTCCATTGCAATTCTGTTCAAGGCCACTAGCTGAACACTTATATAACACTATAATTTAAACATTAGATTGTGGGTCTTTGTAAAGCTATTTAATTGTATGCAGTGTGTTTGGATATGGCTAAATAATTCTGTTATTTTCTCTTGTCGTCTGCCATGGCAGGTAGGGGAGGTGCAAGTGGTGGCCAATAGCCCTCTACAGCAGTGCACTCATTTATCTACTGTATGTCCACTTTTAAATTTCTAACCCAATCAAACAGGAAGAATTTGATGGTCCCTCTCATAGCTCTACTGCACCCATAATATTCCACCTCACTCTGAAATATATCACATTAAAAAAGATAAAGATGCTTCAACTGCCATTTCACTAATTTATTATTTATGATTATACAACATGTTCTAAAGTTTTTTTTAGGAAAGCAGTTTAGTTGAGCTCTGAAGTCCAAAATATTCATTTTTGTGTGACACTATTGACTATTCTGTCATATAACTGCACATGTAACTGTGTGTGACAGCAAAGAATATGTCCCATGACTTTGTGATTTGTACTTATTACATACCCACTTTGTTATTTCACGTTTTTGTCCATTCTGACACATCTGAACAAAACCACAAGTACGTGTTCGGCCGTTCCGTAATGGCCACTCTTTCCAGTCACATAAAAAGCACTGAAAATCACTCTCCATTCTCATCCCCCCATGGGGTTGCAATTTTTTATTCGGCCTGAAGCCGCACAATGAAAGGCTTGACCTCAGCTGGGGCTGACAGACATGGTCCCTCTGTCAAGCTGGAGAAGCTGGGTCTGATTGCTAACATGGCATTCTGACTAGCACAAAACAAAAGGCAGGCGTAGGCACCCCTCGCAGAACTAGGGACTTGATGTAGAGAGGTTATAGTAGACAAGCTGGCCTTGTATCACTGACCTTAGACTATCATTCTCATAAATATGTAGTGTATTTTATCAAGTGATATAACAAGAACCATTTGACTCTTAACTTAGGTTGATACAAACAAATTGTCCAATTTGTTGATTTAAAAGGGTAAATCCAGACAATATGACATGATAAGATTATCTTTCCAATCATCATGGAGTGGATCTAAATTGATTATATTGTTTGATATTCTCTTAGTGGTTGCAGTATGCTGCAGCATCCTTTAAACAGCCACTAACTGCATAATTTCCTTAACAAACGCATGCTGTAAGAAAGCCCTGATAGTTGCCCGATTCTGAAGTGGTAAAAGAGTTGGACCTATGCATAGGCAGAATAATGGGAAACTGCACTGATAAATATTGAACATCCTCTATTGAAAGAAGATCAAAAAGCCCAAGCTGAAGACGAGCAGAGCCGACACATCTTTGCCATAAATAAAACATGAGATACTGCAGGCTTCTACTCCCAACCCAGATTTAATGAGAAGAAAAAAAAACTTAAACGCATATGGTGGGACATAACATTGCAATGCACTCTCAGATTATCTCACACAAGGGAAAACTGGTAAAATAAACCCTAAAGATGATTTAAAACATACTGTTGTTGATGTATTTACTGCAGTTAGAAAAAATAAGTTTGTTACGTGTAAAGCAAAAAAATACAAAAAAATATCTGGCACAAAAGGACATTAGGTCTAGAAGGCAATTAATTTTTCACATAGGGCCAGGCAGGTTTGGACAGCTGTTTTCTTTGGATAAAGAAAATCATAATTTAAAAAACTGCATTTTGTATTTACTCAGGTTATCATTGTGTAATATCAAAATTAGTTTGATGATGTGAATCATTTAAGTGTGACAACTGTGCAAAAATATATATATATCTCTCTCTTGGGAAGGGGGCAAATACTTTTTCACAGCACTGTGTAGAGCCGACCTGAACAGCCATAATGAGGAATGCATGAATCTCTGAATGCTAATATTATTGTTACTTCCTCCTACTATGATATATGGACATTGTTTGCTGGTGGGTTAACAGAGTGGAGGGTGATGTGGAGAATGGTCTGGTTAGAAAGTACGCATAAACAATAATTAGCAGACTTTAGGCTCATTAGCAAGGTAACAGTGGATGGACTGGCCTCTTCTACAATCAGGGGATATTAGTCATAGTGTTTTATATATGATTAATTAGGCCACAGTAAGGCTAACATTAGTAAAGCAATTTCACCATGTTGACGTTTTTCATCTATTCGTATTCTAAGATAAATCACCAACCAATACAGCACCACAAGCAATTACTTTAGAAGTTAGGTTTTACCATCTTAAAAACTACAAGTCCCCTAAAATAACAGGTGTCTGAATTTATTAGTTTCAGCAGAAATGTGCAAAAATGTCCATGTGAGATTGGTGTATGCACCCAGGTACTGCACCAATAATTTGATCAACCTGCACCGTACAGTTTTAGGCATAGACGATCAAAATGGTCCCTGTGGCATCACCAGCTGGAGGGATACCAAAGACGTAGAACATTTTTTCTAAGTCATTTCAAAGCACCAAGCTGCTTTTAAAAGCCTGTCATGGATATAAACTATGAAGCCAGATGTTTGCTCCAGGAATGACAGCTGTCAAAAACACTAACCTATTAGGCCTGTGACCAAGTGAACCATAGAACCACAAAGCAAAAAAAGAATGAAATGACAGCACCTGTAAAAGAGCAAAGCGAGCAGAGCTGCTCTGGGTTTCAAGGGACATTTCACAGGTGTCTAAACTAATGCTGATTGTTAAAAAATGTAGACCTTCTTGCCACAACAAATCTATACCATCATCCTCTCTCTTCTAGGAGCACACTACATAAAATATTGGATGAAACCACTGAAGAAAAACTGAAGCTGGTTATTTTTTTAAACAAACACACCCTTCATTCTGACACTATCAGACTGTAAACACAGCAGGTGCTGTCATGGGGCAGAGAGTCTATCAGGGATCAGTGCAAAGATAAGACAATGTAACTGAAAATACTGACCTGTCTAATGTAAGAGTGCAAAGTAAATACTGAGTTATGAGCCTCAAGATGTTTTTTTTTTTTTTTTTACATTTTAAGTGTTATTTAGACTATTCAGTTTATCAGTTTTTGTGCTTTATAGACAAGTTTAAGTTAGCTGTGCACACACATATGTCCTGCCTTTACAATTCAATGCACATAGCCTTTCTGCATTGATTATAATGTTATCGTTTCTTTAGCCATGTGGCATTGTTGAATTAACACCAAGGTCTTGTCTTAATTTCAGCTGTACTGGAATATGTTCAATGTGATGAATCAATTTCCCCACTAATCTAAATTAAACGTATGATCTCAATGAACTGAAAAAGGAAAGGGCTATTAATATGTACGTAGTATGGACTAACCCTTATTCACCACTGAATGTTACAGTACAATACATAACAAAGCAAGTGTTCTAAGGGCACCCAAAAGGCCAGCAGCTTACCTGTGTGGAAGCCTGTGCGATAAGTTGTAAAATGTATAAATCATATATAAATAAACAAAATGGATATCAGATCAAACAGCTGACCTAGCCAAAATGGTCAGAGTTCATGTGGGCGAAGGTCCTGTCTGAGTTTACCAGCTTCACACGTGTGGGCAGAATGACCAAGGAGCTTAGACGTGGCATCCTGCCATTTGATGATGCATTAGCCACCTACTTTGATTTGGGTCTACCAGCTGGCTGTTGAGTAAAGATTCCATCTGTTTAAAAAGAGCAAAGAAAGACTGGAATTTTTCAATAGACTCTAACCCCCACGTCTTCACGAAACTGGTTATTGTTGTACGTCTACTACAAATCCTACTTCACATTGGATGCATGGCCCAGCTTCTACAAGACATCTGAATTGACCATTGACGTGATTTCCATCAGCGATGCTCTTTATCTCATCGCCCTATACTATTTACAGTTTCTATTGTTAGTTTCAGATTAAGCACATGCCAACTATTGTCATGTTGACTGACGTGTCCTCGCCCACATCTACATCCTGAAGAGGCAATTACAAAGCTGTCATTATCACGTCTCTGTCAAGACTGTCTCCCTGAAAACTATAGTATGGAAATTTGAATATTCACTGTATAGTAGTAAGAGTGATTGAATCATTATACTGGCAAAATATACAGCCATTCTATTACACTAGTATACAACAATGAGTCATGTTGATTGGATAATAACTCAACTCTGGTTCATTGTTAAATTGTTCACTGAATTAAATAATTGGGCTGCGTTCAGTGCTGCCAAAAAGAAGGAAACCAGAAACCATCAAACCATTTCACATGTGAATTCACTACAGCTACAAGAGCCATTAAAATAGACAGATATTATTCGCATCTCCACAAGGGAAACTCTTCCAGCAAATGAAGGTCCATCATCAAACTCCTCAGTCTGTTGCTACAGCAACCACTCAGCCCCAGCATGCCCCTGTATCACTTTGCCCTTGTCCATTTTCACCTCTCCATCCTCAACATGCCAAAAAAGAAATGACTGTGAAACTAATATGGTGGGTTTTCTGAACAAAAGGTTCACAATGTAATGCAGGTTCTCACACATGTACAGGATCACTTCGTCCTTCCACTAGCTGAGGTGCAATTGTCAGCCAAAAGTTTACAGATGTTCCTCAGTATGGCCTACCATCAGGTAAGGAGGCCAGCTCTTGCTACAGACACTTGGGAACTGGCATACAAGGAGCTCAGACATCTTTCTTTGCTCTGCGCCATCTTATAAGCTGCCAAGCTGGACTAAAATAAAACTGCAGTTGGTGACAAAGATCTAAACTAAGTCATTGTGTGAGAGGAGACTGTGTTTGTAGAATGTTTCCAAGTTGAGAATATCACAGCCTCCATATGATGCATGCTTTACTTTCAAGGAAATTCTTGTTATTGAAATGGTTTATTTCAAATCCACATCTATGTTGTAATTCAGCAGTTTTGCATTTGTCAGAGGTTCATTTGTCCAGTTTCCTCACTGAACGATTTCCACTTAACTTAATTAAGTGCATTAACCACCTGGCTGCATATACAAATAGTACCAAGTCCTCAGGACAGGATTAAGTACTGCTGATCTAGAGCAGCACTTATCAACCATGAGTCATTATGTCCTGAGTTCATGCAGGTTTCTGAGTTTCTCACACTCTACATCTCCGCTTTTCACTGATTACAACATCTTCAGTTGAAGAAGTGAACTACTAATTGAAATCATCCCATTTAGTATTTAGAAGGAATTTAAACCTCCATGCTCTTGCCTCAAGAATGCACACTATGAGAGTGTATAAAGCAAAGTGTATGGTAAGTAAAAATAAAACAAAAATGCAGCAAGAAAGCCAAAGTCTTGGGACATAAATGGCTGACAGAAACTGTTGCTCATTAGTTGTGATTGCGTTAATATTCAAATACGTTCGGCATAATATCACTAAGAGTGAAAAAATGCTGAGTCTCAGCTGTCAGGGACTGTTTGTTTCTAAACTAAAGCATCTAAGGATACAGGAAGAATATACTAAGAAGAAATCCATTGGTACCTTTATAGGAATAAACAGCAGCAGTGAAAACAGCGACTAAATAAGTTCATTTCAGGTTCAATAATGGAAATAAGTCTGATAAGGTTAACTGAAGCAATTTCAACTTTTAGTGGAATCTGTGAGCTACCATAAATAGGTGGAAGCCAAAATAATTACTTTGCTCTTTGAACAGCAGCAACATCCCAATTAAAATAAAACGGGTTAACATAAAATTCCAATTACGCATGTTTAGAAAAATGAATTTAGAAATAAGAACTTTAGAAATTCATAATCAGACCAGTATATCTTTAATTGCTTGTCATATACATAAGAGCCCACCTGCTCAATTTGTCATGGAAATCATGCAGCTAATTTCTGGTGGTAGGTTGTGCAAATGCCAATTACAGTTAAAGCCTCCATACTTTCCATGTTTATTTGTTGACTTTATTTGTCATACTATTTGTTTTCTAGCGGTCACAAGAAGGAAATGGGCCTGGGCTGCTGCCAATCAAATGTACTGAAAGGCTTTTGAGAGCCACAATAATTAAAGCCAGTAAATACTTGGAGGCTGGTTAAAAAGGTGACCCCCCAACACCCCTTGAACTTTCTCTTGCTGCATTAACCTGTCAGTCTTGCCATCTGAAATTCCTGCGGCTTAATAATTACACTATTTTACAATAGTGTACATGGTAAGTTGTATAATTAAATCCTGATGCGAGGCTTTGTAGCGCCCACCCCCATCATCTCTTGCTTTGCTCCGTTTGTAAGCCTCATGGGTGAAGTAAGAGGAAGAAAAAGCAGAAGTGGGGCAGTTTAGAAACAGGCATGTAGGGTGACTCACCACTTAAAGCAAGAGGAGGACTACAACTGTGCAAAGTGTTCACAGCAAAGTCAAAACTGATCATTGAGTATGACTAAAGGGTTAGCTTTTGCACGGATCATTCTCTTCAAGAGCGCCGACTTGATATGCTCTGCTTTTTAATATTCCACTGCACCCTCTCACTCTATGAACATGAATGTCACCATCATATTTCAAGCTGGTTCCCCTTTGATAAATAACTAGTTGGAAACCTGAGGGAATACAATAGAACACAATAGAGGAGGTTTTACCTATTATTACCAGAAAGAATATTTCTGTCCATGTCATCAATGTAACCTCAATGTAACCTCTGAAAATTTTACAGCCGCAGCAGGAAGTGCAATTTCACATTTGTGTTGTCAGTAAAAATTATATGCTTTTTTCTAATGTCCTTGGAACAATCTCAAAACTTTCCTCTTGATTCTGGATAGTGAAATTTCAGAAATATAACCCAGTTATTCTTCTCGTTCTGTTTAATTTTAGGGTTTTGACTACAGCCAAGTATTGGGATAGAAAGTCTTAATTTTGCCCTCATTTATATTATATTATAGTTAGCATCCCCTTTTCCACAAATGTAGAATCTAGTTCTGGGCTGGTGCTTAAGTGGTACTAGTGTCAATTCGAAGTTGGCTGAACTTACAAACCTTCTGAGAAGTGTTTTCATTCCATCACAGTATCCATCACCATTTTTGCAACACTAGCGCCAAGCATAAGAACAACAGTGGTGGACTAGAACATGTCCTTACAAGTGTTGCCTCTGATTTTAAAAGCCCCTTTTCTGATTAGACGGACAATAGACTGGTGGCTCTGTTTTTGATTTGTTGTTGTTGTTTAAATGATGATCACAAAGTTTTAATTGGTCTTGTTGTCATGATAATCCCACCACCACCCGCTGATGCAAGTGGTTCTTGGTTGTTATAAACAAGCCTGTTCTCTGGATGTCAAAACACAAAGAACTGGTTTGAGATTAGGCACCAGCTCAGAACTGGCCCGTGAACTGCCGTGGTAGAAAATGATCTTAATGATCACTAACTTTCCAGCTGTAATTACAACAGAGAAGCTGCTAAAATCTCTGATACATTTGACTTGATATCGTGTTGCACTTCAAACATGAACATGGAATCCAGTCTCTGTAGCAAGTGGGGAAATTCTCAATTTAAATTACCATGTACAACTTTAGTTGAAAAATCTTTAACTACCGCTGTTACAAATCCCAGCACAGGGTAACAACTGTTCTCATCAAGGATTCTTGGTACTATCATCTACTATATGCACCAAGCCCGGTATCGCTCAGATGTCACATGCCGCACACAGCCATATCACAAAATTTTTTTTTAGGATCTTATTGCATACAAACTATAAACTAAAAAAATAAACAAAATACAGTGTCAGCCTACCCATCACTATTTAAACACTAAAAAACAAAAAATAAATAAAATAAAACAGTGGAGGAACAGCTGCTACTCAGGATTCCTCAACACCCCTTTTACTAAGATGCTTTCATTTCTGTACAGCTTTAAAGAATTGAAAAAAACCCCTGCTTTTTACAGAACAATAATGTGCACAAGAGTGTTGTGACACACTTGTGTAAACTGTGATGTCAATTTCGAAATAATTTTTTCACTTTAAGATACTTTACTGCTTGGAGGGATCATCCTACAGCACACACTGTAGAGAAAATGCACTTTTAAAAAGGCACTATTGAACTATAGCTCAGACGGCTAAACCCAACCAAGTACAGCTAGCTTTTCTTCCCCTACCATATGGTAAGCCCCTTCTCTTTAATAGAATGTCTTTAATCCGGAGGCATGTTGTGCAAAGCTGTATGAAAAATCATGTTTAGGAGATTAGCATTGCAATCCTCGTTCTTCTCGCCAAAGCTTATCACTTGAGGGGCTTTTGATGCAGACTGCGGGGCAGTGCTGACTCAAATGTTTGTGTGCGTGTGTATATGTGTGTCTGCAGGGACCCACAACCCGTGCATTACTCAGCAGTTTTGGCTGAGGCTGTTCTCCCAAAGCTGAATCTGTATACAGTTCAAAGAGACCCCTACTTTGGATCTTCTTCTTTTACACACCCAGTTTGTACCTCAACTCCCCTCCTCTGTAACTTTTACTTTCTCTCTCAGCACAAAATATTACTTACGTAGTGAAACCTGAAGCATCTTTCCTACTTTGCGAAATTTTAGTCTGAATGTGACCTTCTCATTGCTCATGAAATAAGATTTCAGAGAATGTTAAAGTTAAAAAAATTTGCTTAGTAAGTATTTGATGAGATTTTAAAAACTTTACAAGGCTTAACTGATCTTGTAACTTTGCCAGAAGAATGCATAATGATCCAGGAATCATCAACTGTATGGAAAATACTTCCCAAATGGCCTTCCATTCAATCCGACGTCTCAAGTGCGCTGCAATGCAATGAGACTCATGCAAACAGCAGCGTAATTAATGTAGTTATCTTGAGAGGCACATTTAATTGATCAGAGACCTTAGTTTCTAAGACACACATGCTATGAATAGCAACACTGCCTGGAAAAGCTTTAAGGGAGACTGAAAAATAGGCAGAATATAGTGTTCTTTCCAAAAGCTCTGGGACAGTATCAACTTTTAATTGTTTTACAAGTTTGTATCTTAAATTAAACATTCACAGTGTGAGCGTTTTTGGAAAGGGCTGTCGGATTGTATCAAAAGGAAATCTGAAAGCAATTCAGTTTTAATGCAAAGTCATAACCAGTGGTGTAAGGCTAAAGACATTTTAATACATGGATCAGTGATTTCTGACCATCTCACCTTGTTTCACTTGCAGTGTTTTATTTTGTACACCTCCCAATTTATGCAATAAATTCAGCTGAATATCTACAGTCTGAGCCTTGCTACAATTAATATTTTGTTTTGTCTTTGTTTTGTTTCTTCCCATTGAATTTAACATCATTCACCGCCCCACAACTGCCAAAAGCTTCCTAAAAATTATGCGATACATAATCATTTGTCTTCATAAACCTCTACCTTTGTTAAAACAGATCACAGTATATAAACTTCCAAGGCTGGTAATACACATTGGGGATTACAACACAAAGTTGTAGCACAGCCTGACAGACACAGATTAACTAAGATTGCATTGAAAGGCCAATTTGTTCATTATATTGAAATTCATTTATGCTATGAGCACAAAAAAAGTGTTTACTTACTCACTTAAATTTATGCACATCAATATTGTAGAACACAAGTCCTCAAAAAGAGCACTGGACATGCAATTAGCCCTGAATATATTGGGTGACTCAGGCTTTGATACTAATCCACCAAAGCTGGCAGTGAATGGAAAAAACAGGTGCATAGTGTTAGTTTTTGCAGTTTTAACAGTTGCATTGGTGTAGAGTTTAATGATTTTACTGGGTTTTCATGAGCCCCTTGAAGGCTAGCAGCTCCCTGAGAGCTAATGACGAGCTCAATTGGAAGTGCTGGAGTGTTTTCAGGTTGAGCCAGTAAAAACCAGTGTGAGCAAGTTTAATCAAAGATTTCTGAAGTCTTACAAGACCAATAAATCTGCGAAGGCACACCTGGCTGCACAAAAAAATAAAGTTCAATTAGTCTCTTAAACGTTATCTTGCTATAGAGCTAAAGTGCAATCACTAATAAATTTTTGTTGGGAACCTAATTGCAACCTGTTTTTCTATTAACATAATTAATATACACTACTCACAAAAAGTTAGGGATGTTTGGCTTTCGGGTGAAATTTATGGAAAACGTAAAAAATTCACACTACAGTGATATTATATCATGAAAGTAGGGCAT
>JAUMHL010000013.1:7563206-7577791 GCA_032362345.1 Sandelia bainsii
GTGACAATTACGTTCTACAAAAACGTAATCGGGTCGCAAACACGTCCTGTAACAAAACGTAATCGGGAATGCAGTTTTGTCCTATACGAACATAATTTTTAGTAGACAGGGTTGGTATCAGGACTACATGTGCAACCTGATTGGGCTGTAGGCACTGCCTCATGCTACAAGTAGTAATAGGGAGACTGTCTCTGTAAAGACAGAACATTTTTCTGTAACCACCCTATGCAAAACCATTCCCTTTTTGTGGGTTGTTTTGCTTTTATCTCTCCATTGCACCTGTTGTCACTTTCATTTGCACCAAAGCAGGTGAAACTGATAATCACTTTTGTTTGCTAAATGGACAGATTGATGTCCCTGAAGTTTATCTGACTGTTATACTGTGGTGATAACGTATTCCCTTGATTTTTTTTGAGCAATGTAATTTGTTGATGCTAACACAGCACAAAAAGAAAACAAAAAAATTGAATACTTTGAAAATAGTTTTCTTCACAGACAAATTATAGTTCAAACATGAAATTTGAGGTGGTGATGGGAGGTTAATGCAATGAGAAGAATGTAAATGTAATTCTGCAGTGGCATGCCATAAACTTAAACATGCATCAAAGCCAGTTGAAGCCCATTTGAAGTCTTCAAAAAGAGTTGACTTGCAAGGATTTCCTTCTACACTGAGCATGTGTTTGAGAAAAAAAAGGCACAACAGACTTTTCTGGGATATTTACAAAATGACAGAACTTAATTTCTGCCACAAAAAAACTAAACACGTGTCTAATGTGATTTGTACACTCCATGTTACAGCCCAGTGCAATATTTTATTCAGCTCACATAATTTGGTCTTTGTAAAGGAAACAGCATAATCACATGGTCTGTCACATGCATAGTTTTGAATTCACAACAAAATGCCAAATCTGATTCTAAATTAAATAATTCACAGACTGTGCTTGCTGAATACAGCCTGCTTTATCAGTATCATTATTTTTTCAGTTGGGCAGTATATGTGAAAATGGTGATATTTGATGAAACCAGAAAAATGACTTACATTCACAAGGAAACATAATTTCATAACTTGAAACTTGACTATCTTGAAACTAACTATGAAACTTCATATTATTGCAATGATACCAGGGAAGTCTTGGAATAATTGCTTGCAATGATATTTAAACTTTGTTTCATTCCCATCAGGGTAGCAGATTTTAGTTATGGATTTATACGAGTTAAAGAATTTTTTGCAGCCTGCAGTGCTGACCTTTACTTGAATGCCTAATCACTGTGCTAATCCCAATTTGACTTATTTATGTTGTTTAACTCAGCAGAATTCAAGTGGAAAACCGAACGCGAGCATCTCTCCCAGTGGCCTCAGCATTTCGGGCTCGGTGACAGTGATACATTGTGATAAGTTAATTAATATTGCAGTGTCTTGATAATGTGCCTGCTGCTCCAGATAACAGTGAAATCATAATAGCCCTGTGCACATTTGTAGAGCTGAAGAACGTTCGTATCTCATTTGCACGTATATTTCCTTGTCAGGAATAGGGCCAAAAAAACAAGGTTTTGCATGGGGTTTATAGTCAAAGTGGACATGCAATTGCAAAAGCAAGGTGATACAAAGAAATTCACATCATCTGTTCAGAGCATTGCCATATTTTTTCCCCCTCAGTCTATTTTTATATCTACAGTAAAAAGAACTTACTGTCCTTCTGAAAACTATGTACGAAAGAAGTGAACAATGTTTTGATCCATATGTTTAGGCTTTGCGTAATCTACAGTCTCACAAAAAAACAACAGCTCTCAAGGCAGCTAATTAGAGCCTAGGTTCTCAGCTACCATACCTCTAATTGTGTGGCTACTAGTGAGCGAACCAAGTTCTCATTAAAGTTTATGACGCACATTGTGAGGTGAAATGTTGAGATTGTACTCACTATAAGAATAATTTAGAAACCAAAAAAGGGCACTGATGTCACTGGCTTTCTGGCATTTACAACATTTAGTCTGTCCATTTACTTGTTTATTTATCAGCACACTCAGACAAGGGACCATTCTGACACGTTCCTTGATGCTAAAACAGTGAAGTCGATGGGAGGAAAAATACTGTAGCAAAAAAATGATAGATTTTTCTGTGAGGAATTCTTATTATAAGACTTTTGTCACTTTCACATCCAATTCAATTACTTCAAGAACATGTTTTAACAGTAAAAATGCTTTTACAGAACATCTAATCCTGAAAAAGCAAATTACAGAGAATAAAGGCTTTGCCATCGTTACAGTACTTGAATTGCATTTTCAATCTGAGTTCACTCTCTCTGACGATAATACTATGAAGTCAGTGGCATTTTCAACTTTTGAATACAGTGCTTCAGATGATTAAAATAGCTTGTTTTGTCTGATTTTACTGTACTTTGGGTTTTTTGTGTCTCTTTATTAAATTAGTCAAATGTTAAATGAGTATGTGTAACCACATGAAGACCGATGTCTTCATGTGTTTCCCCATCTTTAGATGAACTCAACATTCAAGGTGAGGAGAAAATTAACTTTGCATTAACCAGATGGTGTGAATTTCATACAACCAAGAAAATAATAGCTGTAATATAATACACTCCTCTGATATTATGTGCTACATAAAAAAAAGTTTCTCATTGTTGAAGATGGATCTGGATCTGGAAGTTTTACCAGTGCAGCTGTTGTTCACTGTGCAGTGATCCAGGGCAAACAAATGCCGTCCAGATTGAAATACCTTCAGGCAGTGTCACAATACAAAATTGTAAATGTGCTACGCGACTGTCTAAGTGAAATAGTGTCAACCAGACATCCCCAGTCCATCTGTGGTAACTAATTATGTCAGCATCAGCAGCTAATTAGAAAGGGAAAAATGTGGAAATGCCAGATGCCGAATGCCCAGATCAATCAGCCTAGAATATAAAAGTAGCTGCTGCAAGTTAGTGGAAGTGCAAAGTTGGTCGATTCTCTTTAGCACCCATGAGCACAAATGGATCTGAAAATGCATGTCCTACTGTTTGTGCTGTAATGGTAGTAAAACACAAACTCAAAAATTAAAAGGTTTTCATATTCCCACTTATTTTTTTCCTCTTTTGGATCAATTGTTCAGAAAAGTGTGAGAGAAGCAGGTTTGTTTGTTTTTTTGCTTGGCTACTATTATCTGAAATGAATCAGCACTGAAAGTTTCCCCATTGATCATTACAGCAACCACGTCACTCTCACTTTTTCCTGCACTTATGAGTCGCACACATACAACCTAAAGGCCTGAACAGAATACAGGAAATGCTACCTTCGAGTAATATGAGAACATATTGCTCTCAGAATGGTACTCGGACAAATAAACACTCGCATACACAAGCTCACTGCTGTGAAGTGAATTTCCATCCTGATCTCAGTGGGGTCAGCACAGTCGAAAAGCTAATCCAGAGGTGTGTAGGTGGTTGAGAGGAAAAAGAAACAAGAGGCTGAGGCATGGTAACACATGCCAATCATCAACTTGGAGAAGTGAGGTTGTTTCGAGTGCAGATGGCGCCAATTAAAATGGTCGGCAAAGCACAGATTACAGCAATGCATAAAGTATGCGCCACACTTGAGAAATGTTTGCTATAAACATCTTGTTAGAACAGTTACAACTTATATGCAACAGTATAAGATAACTACAGTATAAGTAAGCACGTTTTTCAGGCTTAGCAGCAGGAGGAAGCAGCAAACTGCTCCAAATTCAGAGAAGAAGCATGACTAACTGTTTCGGGTTAAACATTCACATATATTTATAAAAAAATAATTTTATTTAAATTCTACTTTAAAGGTCAGTCACATTCTTATGGTGCAGCACAACTAATTTATTATACTTCCAGATATACAATCCCCTCTGAAAGTATTGGGATGACAAGGCTAATTTCTTTCTTTGAAGACTAAAAGATGGATACGAGATGAAAGTTGAAAGTTCAGAATTTCACCTCGATAAGTATTTGATGACCCAAATTTCAAGTGAGCCAAAGTATCAGAACAGATGATTTTAAAGTAAATTAAAGTCATTAAAACTTTATGTGTTTGCAAATCCCTCATTTGCAATAACTGTTTGAAACATGTGACTCACTGACATCACTTAACTGTTTCAGGGTTTCTGTTTCTCCTTTTGGTATACTCTTCCAGGCATTTCCTGCAGCCTCCTTCACTTGTTCTTGTTCTTCTGCCTCCAGTCTCTTCTCCAAGCAGGTGAAATGCATGTTCAATTGGGTTAAGGTCTGGTGATTGGCTTGGCCAGTCTAAAACCGTCCACTTTTTCACTCTGATGAAGAGTGAGTTGGCAGTGTGTTATGGATCATTGTCTTACTGCATGATGAACCTCCTCCCAGTTAGTTTTGGTGCATGTCTTCATAAATTAGTTGACAAAATGTTTGTTTACATACTTATTTATATTACCTACCTATATTAACATGGCTAGATCTTTTCCTTCTCCCCTTTTGTCCCTCACTTTGGTAGAGATTAATCTTAGTCCATAAAACTGCTCCAGAACTGTTGTGACTCATCTCTGTATTTTTCTGCATATTTCAACCAGGCTTTCGGATTCTTATGGTGATGCGGGGTTTGCATCTTATGGTATGGACTCTATACTTCTCATGAAGTCTTCCTTGAATGGTGGATTTTAATACCTTCACTCCTACTGTTGGTTTGCTGGTGATGTCAATGACTGTTTTGGGATTTTTCCTCACAGCTTTCTCAATGATTGTCATCAGCTGCTGTTGTTTTCCTTGTCTGAACCATTGTGAATGTTGCTCAGTACCAGTACCACCACCAGTGATTTCTTCCTTTTTCCAGGACAATTAAAATTTAGTGTCATCTGACAAAAAAGGTGCTATCTTCTGGGTTGTTCAATATTTCAAGTTGTACATCAAATAAAAGCTGAAATTCTGAACTTTCCTACATGGGCAGCATTCTGTGTCATGTTTTGTAAGCGTCATGCATCAACTCCTGTGATGCTGATGAAAGCTTGACTTAGTCAGTAAATCAAATGCATGGATGTTATTTTCACATGTTCCATAGACTATCCAGTGCCAGCATGTGGTCTATAGAAACATTTGGCACTCAGTGTGCCTTCAAAACGCTGAGCTCTGCACCCCTGTGGCAAAATGTTCGAGTTCGTCTTCTAGCTCAACACATAAAAACTAATTGTGTTCTGACTACATGTAGCAAATACTACAGCCAGTAGGGTTAGTTGCAGTGAGGATTGCTTTCATCAGTTGTTTATGCTGCTTGAAGCTCTTTCACAGCTATGTGAACTCTAGTACATTTTGTTTACATTCACTACTGCTGATACTTTCATATTTTGATAGTAAACAAAATTATCCCTACGTGACAATAAAACTAGTCTTATGCTATGCACTTTCTAAACAATATGCACAAGCAGATATGAAATGCTTTTCATGTCAACATTGTAAATAGTTGGAGAAAATAATTCTACTTATTACAATAGCTCTCACGTGTGTAGCAACGTTGCTGCAGCAAACAAACAAACAATTAAACACACAATCAGAATCCTGTCAACATACTAATTAGTCTTAATGATAAAAATAGTATGCTATACAGGAGAGTTACTCCTATCTGTACTTATATTCTGCAGTTATGGAAAACTCTCACTAATAATTTATTTAATTTTAATAATTTTCACCTGAACTGGTTGAGCATACCTAATCTCTACCTGTTCACCATCATTTGAACCAGTTTCCTGTCCAACTGTTCATTTGTCTTTTTCTTGTAATTTTTTACTTAATATTTTTCCCCATTTTTTTATGAGCCTCACTCACAAAACTCTCATTTCACACCAATTTAATACAATTGCAGTGAAGAACATGATATCCAGATGACAAGCACAATAGCTTGTCATCTGATTGTAATACTTGGCAGTCTATCTTACCTATTTCAACTTGTTTCACGGATTATCCATCTTATCAAACAAAAAACCTAGGCAGCCACTCATAACTTTACTATTCAAACCTATTGGACAATAGTGGACAAATTTCATGCAGGCATCATATTTCGGCACTTCCCATAAAGTGATACTCACAGAGGTACAACAATACATCAGCATAGTTTATGCAAGAATGTAATTTACTAAAAATTATGTAAAATCATTTTAACTTTACAACTTTGTTACAGCTTTGTAAGAGACCTTTGTTTCATATTGACATCAAAACGGTCACCTCATATTTTTATAATGCATCTCCATCTGGAGGCTTTATTGCCCTCATACATGACATACACCCCAATCCATATTAATGATTGCAGCCTGTTGTGGTGATTATTGCCAGATGAATGCAGACATTTATTAACCCTGGGTGTCTACTGCAAAAACACAGTAAACACATTTATTATTTTAAGTGATGTCAATAAGCTGACCTTTGCTTCTTGTGTTCAGTATGCTTGAGTTAGTCATGTTTCCACCAACAACATTCCTGCAGGACCTGCACTTGTTGCATGTGCTGATGTATGAATGCTGATGTAGATTAAGCCTTTGAGATCATACGATGATAAGTTTGTTCAATAGACATTCTGAAATAAACTAAAATAAGTTAAAAAAAATCTTTATCTGTAAGACTAAAGCTTTTGCTCCTAAAAGCTGTCCTCTATTAGCATACAGTATTATTTTTCCCGCTGTGCTTCTTTTGATATGCCACTTAGTCTACCAAAGCATTCTCACACATTTTGAAAGTGACCTGGAAACACTGAAAGTAAAGTTGGGTCAAAATTCATTTGCTATCTGTTACCCAAGGATACAGCATATTCATCTATGTATGTCAATTTACATGTAACTAAATAACAAATCTTTTTATGGTTTTCTTAGTTCAGAAAAAAATATAAACTATTATTCCTGCCATAATGATTTTATTAATGTATGTGGTTTGATATTTCCTTTAGGAACTCAACTACAAAGCAGTCTTAATTAATCATGGACTTATTCTTAATATCAGTAGGTCTGAGCAGTCACAAGAAATACAACCTCAACGTCGTAACCTTTGTATCATGATTCCAAAGTCTTGCAAATACACAGCCCAACGCGATAGCTGTAGTGCTAACATTCAGGACAAGCGGTACTCTAATTAAACAAACATTTAAACATATGTTCAAGTGACACCCTCCAGCTCAAGCTCTCAAGTTTGTGCAGGACACTTGGAGTGCACAGACATCACGCACGCATGCACACACACACACACACACACACACACAAACGATAGCTCATTAAAAGAAGCTTGATTAATTACCAGGGTATAGCCTTATTGTTTCTTGAACTTCAATTCCATAAAATTACATAACAAGTCAATATGCACATTATTATAATTAGCTGTAAAATGTAAATTTCTTCCCATTGAATGAACTCTTAATATAAACTGAAGACACGGTGGCCTTATAGACCTCTATAAAACACCCAACAGAACTAAGCCTGAATAAAACATAGTGGGAAGTGACAGTGCTATTTGAATTAAGCACATAAACTAGAACTGTGATTTGATAAGAGGTGATTCATGTTGTGCAAGCAGGAGAGAAATTGGATGTGAAAAATAAATTCTTTATCCTGTATGGCTGCACATGTGTTTATATACATGGAGTGTGTAAAAAAGTTGACAGCACCCTCACGCAGCCCAGACGGAAATCAAAAAGCAGGATCAGCAGTGTTGATCTCCATTTGATTATTGCATATTCTGTTTCATCCTCCACCCCCAACTGCATTCCTCCCTCCTTCCTGCAGACCTGCTCCTCTTCTGTGATCTGAAGACTGGCCATGGGAACTCCCGGGTATGCTTTGATCACTAGTTTTGTTCATTTTCATGAGCGCGATCAATAGAGATATGAGCAGCCAGACTCAACCGGAGTGGATCTGGGGGTGGCTGACTATGTGTCTTGATCAATAAGTTCATGTCATGGTTCTGGGGAAATCGACTTATTTCCAGTTTCATCATTTCTGGAGGTGGTGGATTCCCACTACAATAAAGGAAAGTTTTGATTTGTTGAGGGTGCTGACAGAAATTCTCATCATCTCGGTTCACGACAGTATAGGAGTTTGAAAGAATGTGTGGGCAAATTTACAATTACACATTACTTAAAAACTTTAAATGAAGCAGAATGGCCACTACTCTTGAGTGAGTCACATTTAAAATAACTTACAAAGACTGACGTGACAGAATGAGGGAAGTGCCAACTGCTTTTGATTTAGCAAACACAAACAAAACCTCAACCTTTGTACTTTGTTTTACATCACTTACTGAGTGTCTTTAGAGAAGATACTGTCCAACTGACCATGGAAGACTTTTTGATTTGTTACAGCAGCATAAAGGAGGTGTACTTGAAAACATGTTTGAAGCAAATTACAAGAAATTGACACTACAATCATTAGTGCCGGATTGTCTTGCTCTGTAGAGGCAGTGGGAAGTGATAGTCTGGGATGAATTCCAATGGCATAGTAAAAAGCCAGAAAAAGCTATTTCAGCTATTTTGCAAATGTCTGGATTACACTGTTCTTTGTGAAAAAAGGCTCAGTTTGAACTGCATGTCTGATTTTTGAAATTTAATTTATGTTCGATCATGTTAGCTGACTACTTGGGGTGGGAAAAGACATGAGCATTTCACAGTGGTTCACTGGAAAAAGTCCTATTTACTGGTAAATCCAAGTGCAAGATTTACGGCAGTACGTACATGTAAGAAGAATAACTGTAGAGAGAACAAATGACTTGGCAGTGAAACACGTTGGTGAAAATATTCAAGCCTAGTCTAAGCTGGACATCTGCACTGAATCGACTTCCACCTGAACAAGGAGAAGTACAGCTCCATTGTACGGAGACATGCTATGCCATCTGCTTTCCATCTTTGTGGATTTTGACCCCAATGATCAACACATTCGTATCTTATAAACATTTTATAGTTCTTTAACCTAATTTATTTTTGGATTTAATTTTACCTTACCATAACACCCAGTTGTTACTTTTAGAAGATCTAGATTTTATATGTGAAAAAACACCGTTTGCACTTTGATGCACATAAGGTTGTTTTTGTTTGTTTTAATTTTACACCCAGTGTAAGAAAGTGCAGTGCAGTCAACCTTTTCTTATATCATATCATGAATATATTAAATATATTACAAATATGCATATCATTCTATCCCTGTAATATTTAGTGTCCTGTTAAATACTAGACCATATCCATGGACTTATTTGATGTAGTGAATATGTCCAGTGACCATTCTCTGAGCTTTCATTATGGATGGTAATTAAAGTCATACATCCTGCACAGACACTGTAGGTTTTTCTTTCTTTTAAATACCAATCAGTAAGAATAAAGTTGTGTTTACAGGCGCTCATTAGTGAGGCCATTTTGTCAAGCAGTTCCAAGTTGTTGTTTCAAGTGGGCTTTCTGGTGTCTCTTGAAGTTGGAGGTCATGTCGGGTTGCTCTCTAATTGGGTGTCAAGAGGATTCTAAGTATTTTCACACCCACACAGCAGACACACACACATAGACAGCAAATACATCCTGGTTTAATTGGTCAAATAGGCTTCCCTAACCAGTAGTGCAAAATCACAAACCCATATATACACACATATTGTGGTGATTTGGAGAAGAAGCCCCTAATAAGGATTTGCAGAGCACTGGAGGAAAGCTGGCCTGCTGCTCCAGAGACAGCCATTGAAGCGCCTCAACTCTGACTGTGGTCGTGGTTACAGTTTTTCACACTTAACAGCCAATTAAAACACACAGAAAGTGGGCCATATGACTAGACATATCAAGGCATTCTTCAGCATGTTGAGCAAAATTTGTGAGACAACTTTTATTATTATTATTATTATTATTATTTATTGTTGTACTGCTCAGAGAAATGGGCATCATGCCCGGAGTTAGTATTCTGAAAGAAAGGCAAAGATAAAAATAAAAAATACCAAAACACCAACGACTGCTAAATAATTCTGACTCACTCAGTGTTCACCTTGATTTTCACTAGTAGGTACAGTTTATGTCCTGTTTTCGCTTCACTATAATTGACACCTAACCATACCCCTCTCCCTCCACTTTACAGCATTTTAAATAGCTTAATACAATTTGGGTGGATATATTTAACTTTTTAAAATATAATACTGTCACAAAGGATTAAATGTACTATCAATAATAGTAATTACTAGTCGACCGATTGATCAATCGGCCAATTAATCAGGCCAAGGGCAGTGCTCAGTTCCTCCACACAGAGTGGACAGCAAGCAGGACAACAGAGAGGACCTTTACTGAACTTTACAAGTTTATGACTTTCCAAAACTTTATTACTGTATGCACGATAAAAACAAGTAAAAGATAATAAAAATTGTTAATCAAAAAACCTGTTAGACAACACTCAAAGTAACTAACATACTGTACTACGTCTCCCAGAAGTTCCATGAGTGTGCCGCATTTTAATAGTGGCTCCCTGACACCAGCAAATTACAGAAAATCTTACAGATACCACGTATTTCCTCTCTCTCTCTGTGGTAAACATATGTTTTATGTACAAGAGTACACTGTGCGTAGCTAGAGTCACCATTCTTCATAGCAGTGCAGAGCGTAGGTCATTGGTGTTGCTGAAATTCCAAAATAATTAAAAAAAATATTTATATTTAAAATAAAATATTTTGAAATATGTATATTATTTATAAAATATTTTCATAATTCATTAAATCATACCAGCATTCTGTCGACCACTAATAGTAACAAAATACACTAATAGTAACAGAATATCCTTAACTGATTTCATTTGCTAAATCTTTATTATATCGTTATTAATGATCTATTGTTTATGATGAACATGACACTAAAGCCACACCTACATAAAAGCTGTAGCATGAGCAGCATGCCAGCAGAGCAGCAAAAGCAAGCCAGTACACGGGCTGATACACACTAAGCACCTGCAAAAGGAATCACATTTTTTTTATAGACTTAGACTTATAGTCAATTTCCTTCCCTAAGATAAATGTATACTAGCACTCCGTTAACCTATTACTGTTTATATTGGGACTAGTGCTGGACGGTATACCGGTTCATTCCAAAAACCAGTTTTTATTTTTGTTATGATATGGATTTTTCATATACCGCAATACCGGTTTAAATAGCCTAGACAATGTTTGGAGCGTAGCGCAGCGAAGCTGTAGCAGACGATGAAGTTGAACATGGTGACACGGAAGGACTTTTGCTTGTCTGTTGTCTGGAGATACTTTGGTTTTAAAAGCTCGGACGTGGACCAAACAACTATTTACTGCAAATGCTGACGAGCTAAAGTTGTCAACGGAGGTGGCAACACGAGCAATTTGCTGCCCCACCTTAGCCGCAAACATACTGTGGAGTACGAGGAATGTATGAAACTAAGATAAGCACCCTCCACATCCTCAGGTAAAACTGAAAAAGATCCACCTTTTCCAGTCAGACGTCACTGTGCGCGATACAGAGAGCAGAGGAGAAAGGACAGAGATTTCTAACTGGAGGTTCTTCTGCCATGAAATACTGTAGAGTATCTTTGCTCATTTGATAAAACCGAATTATGATCCGATTAAGAGTTGTAGGCAATACATCTGCATGACTGTGATTAGCAAGAAAATCAGCATGCAAATAGCATTAGAAGTGGGACTGATGTTGACATTTAGTATATTTATTTATACCAGATTGAGGAAACTCTATGAAGGACTGGCTGCACCTAACATGCCTCAGTTTCTCATCGAGTTGGGTCAGTTGTTGCAATTGAGAGCGTGAGAGCATTATAGATGAGGGTTGTCTCCTTCCTGGGTTTATTCCTTCTCACCCCTGTAAAAAGGTTTTACTTTTAGCAATTTCAGTGGTTCTGTACCCTGCACATAATGTAAAGTCTTTAAATATTAAGTTAAACAGACTGGATGCTCAAACTGAAATATCGATATGGATAGTTAAACGATATATCGTCCAGCTCCTCCCATTGGACTACGTCCAGAATTGCTATGGATTAACAAGCAAATGAGATTTCTCACAATGAAGTACTATCTAAATAATTCCACGAGCGGCATCCTGAATATATAAGATAAGTGAGGAAATAGTCCTAGAGCACATCGGCTATGGTCAAAAAAGGTTGTGAATCACTTCACTAAGGCTGTTAATGGACAGCTTAGCCAAATATTACTAAAGCTGCAAACAATCTATAATACAGTCTTAAACATCTTTGAAGTAACTCTTAAGGTAACTTTGTACCACAAAAGCTGTTTTTCAATCACGTTTCATTACAAATATGTATTAAAAATGTCTATTCAGTATTCTCATTTCAGTGAGACTGACTGAAATGTGTTTAAGGGCAATAACATAAGTCACACAAGAGTTCCTTTTTAGTATATTTTACATTTTAGCACAAACTGTAAACTTATGTGGGTTAGTGAAAAGCTATGCACTCACAGAGGAAACTGATGAGAACTGATGGTCCAAAAATACATGTCATGAGGGAATGGTGAAATCTTTTAGGTTGTAAGTGTATAGTAATGAAGTTTTTATGCCATTTACAATATGTGCAGACAGTCGTGTAGATGGCTGTGTTTTATGGTGCCGAGAACAGAAAGATTGTTCAACAAAACCAAAAACAGTTCTTGAATAGTTCCAATAAATCACTTATTAGCATTTGTTAAACCTTACAACATTTTCTGCCGGGCTGAGTAGGCACAAATCTCATCAGCCGGAAACAGCAAGAGGAGGACTCGGTGGATTTAGAGGCTGTGTTTTTTGGAAGAAGTCTGTCTGTGACGCAGACAGTTCAAAAACAACACGTCCCTCCTGGTCCCATCTGTAAGTAGCGCTGTCTGCAGAGTAATTTAGGGTGATGCACTCAGCAGTGAGCTCCTATTTTACTGTTATCATGGCCATAATGCAATCACACACTGAGTTGTTAGAGAGGAGGAGGATGAGACAGCCCATCGGATGAATACACAGTTAGGGATCAATCTGAGAAGCTCTGTGAATAGGAGAAACAAATCTACCAGTGGCATTGGATTATAGCTGACAGCTCCTTATGAACACCAGGCTTATGAGGTGATTTATACGAGTACATAAGAGGGCAGTGGCAATGTTAAAATGATCTTGTGGCAATTCATAATATCTACCACTCTCGCCACCATTTATCTCTCTTGGCCTGAGCTCCGTCACTTCATTGATTTTCACACCCTTTGCCACAAAAAAACAACAACACACAAACAGCACTTCACTGACAGTTAAAATAATGGAGTAAAACAAGTTGTAGAGTGTTTAACTACTCAGTGTCTGATGTGGGTAATTAACTACTTACAGTTGATGCTTAGCAACAATTTGTTGTCTTGTCATGTTATTTTTGTTAAAATGCTATTTAGTCGTTTTGATCTTTAAAATACAGCTATTGTTTATGTATGTCTTACAGACGTTAAAGTGTCCAGAAGGAAAGGTCATTTATGAAAATTCTGGTCATGTTTATGGCTGCAGGTCAGGTTTTTAAGAGGATTTCAGTTGATGGCAAGCCTACCCATTAAAGACATCAAGATCCCTGGATTTCTATGTTAAGGATCCCAGCGCTGGTAGTGGTCAGGTTTACCCACCTCTGCATTGGCAGAAGGATAAAGTCAGGGTTAACACCTGACTTAAGGACCAATCTAACTTGACCCAAAAGACTATTCCCTTCTTCTATTTCCAATAAACCTATCCCTGTGCCTGTGGAAGGACAACCTTCAGCGTTTGTGCCGACAAACAGTATTATTCAGTATTGCTTTGCCTGAGTTATTGCATTGCTGATACTGTGAAAAGTTTCACTGGCATCATACATGTGATTTAATGAAAACAAACATTTTAAACGTTTTAAAACTGTACTATAAAGATCAGGTCCACATTTCAGACATTACAGATTACACGCAGCGAATATAAGATGCATCTTACTGAATGGATAAGATTCTTTAGAGACATGAGTGGAAAAATTGTCACCAATGGTTTCAAATTTTTTAGTTCAGACTATTTTTTTCTGTGGAAGTACAGGGTATTGAACCTTTTATCTTTTTGGTTGTACAACAGTGTGCAGAGTGATGTATTTGATTTATTCATTAGAACTAACACAACCTAAGGTACCACTTAACAACTATTTGCCTTCCTGCCTCCCTTTGAGAATAGCTTTTGCTGATGTCTGGTCCACCGCAGCTAGTATCACTAGTTGACTTTATTAATTTAACACTCTATGGATTCAAATATGAGTGTTACATAATACCACAAAACGTTTGTGGTATAATTTTCTTCAGTTAAAAAAATTTTAAACTGAAGTTTGAATGAGGAGAACACACATCCTTGACCTGATGTTTCTCTCCGCAGCTAGAGAGCACAACAGAGCTTGCAGCATTATCAGAACTTATCCACTTCTCTGAAATTGCCTTCTGCCTGTGAAATTAATGACAGACATTTATACAATGACAGGCGGCACAACTGTAATCTCTCTTCAACTGTGTCGTGACGTTGCAGAGGACATGAGGAAAACAAATGGAGAGACAACTAGGCTTGTCATTAGTCTTAGCAAGGACTCAAGGACATGTGGATGTGGGGGGGGGGGGGGGAGGGTTGAC
>JAUMHL010000013.1:7614177-7630318 GCA_032362345.1 Sandelia bainsii
GAGTGGAAAGAGGAGAGAGAAAAGAACAGCAGGCAACAGAGATCAAAACAACAACAAGGATCAGCAGACGAGGCACTCATATTAGCTGTGGAGGGGTGCAAAAGCCAAGCCCAATAGGTCATGTAATAAAAGTAGTACACTTGGTCATTTTACCAACAAAGTTAACTAATTCAGATTCACAATGCCAGTCTGTTGTGGTGTAATACAAGAAACAAGAGAAGCCCTGCAGGCATAATATGCCTAAAAGTTACATATTAAGTGCTTTCTTATCATACAAAAATATAAATATTATTAGGTCCATGAATAGTACTACTGTGGGCTACTACAAAGCGTGGACTGTTTACAGTCAAACTTTACAGGACAGAAAGAAGGTTTATCTTACTCACGTTTTGACGTCAAAGTTTATTCTCCATTTGTGTACTAAAAGACAAAGTTTCCATGTCTCTTATTTGTTGTGAAGGTTACATTCAGTTAATGAACGTCGTCATGTCCTCTGTACACCGGTAACTAGCACTGTCAACACGGTTAACGCTGTTGAGCTACTGTAATGTGAGCTAATTTAGTCTCTCGTTTCAATTTAAATGTTTTAATTTAAATGTGTTTAACCTTCTGTCACAGTTCGATTCAGAGTTTCTTTCCCACGAACGTGTCCATTCACAGCATGATGGTGTCTGCAGCTAACAGCTAATTATAATTTCAATCAAAAGGTTGAAAAAGTCGACTTATTTCCAGCTGTGGTAAACGTCGGTAAGGGTCCGATACCACATTTGACCACAGAGGGATGGACCTTTACCTAACTTCACAACCTGGGGGGGCGCTGTTTCACCTATTTGAGGAGTTAATTTAAAGAACGACAAACACCTGTGCAGGACCTGGCAGTGACAACAAAATAAAAGCAAAAATAAAATCAGCAGTTTATATTATATATATTATAGATTAGTACAGCATAGTGAACTAGTGAATTTTTCACATCATTTTAATATACTATGTTTTGTTAGAATATCACATTGAACCAAAGTAACAGATTAAACCTTATCTCTAACTAGTACATAATATATTATCATTTTCAATACATAAGTACATCATTTACATGATACATTAATATTAAGGTTTATGTGACAGTTACACTGCTGAAAACTTCAGCACGAAACCTCTAAATAATATATTTCATGCTACGTGTGTAACACCGTGACATTTTATTTGGTATTTTTAGATTTTAGTATGACATTTAACACAGCTGATAACATCTTAATCAAAAGGCTTGAGAAGTGTGTTCTTACTCGGCGCGGTTGTCTGCATGTTATCTAAAGCAATGACATTTTTCTGTGTCTTACTGTAAGAATTTTGTATCAAAATGCCAGTGCTAGAGTCCTAACAGGAAGGTGCTAATTTTACCATATCACACCTGCTACGATGGCGTCTTATTAGTCACATAATTGATTACAAAATCAGACATTTTTGTCATAAAGCCCTTCATTGCCTGACCTCTCAGTAGCTGTCTGACGATCTTATTAATTGTGAACATGTCTCACTTCTAATATCACCTGACGGGTCATATAGCAGGTTTTTTTTAATTTTTTCTTATATGCACATAGCCAACAGTGCAGTGACAGAAATTCTTCAGGCCTAAACAACAAAATAGAGCATGTTGGATTTCGCCATCATTGTTACTGCCTTCAAAATGATCCGTGACAATTTTTTGTGTGGCAGTGGGGCCACTTCCTTGTCAGCAAAGCACAAACATAATAATTTTAAGTATATGGCCAAATAATTAATCTACAGTTTTTTCATGGACATTCCTTTTCATACCTTCACCTTGATTAATTCAAACCCCTCTATTAATATAGTTGTAGAGTACAAAACACCATTAGGCAGAATATACTGTGCATCTGCATCGTGTTCTTCAAGTTCTTCAAGAAAAATACTTTTAAATAACATGAAAAAATAGAACTTTTTCTTTCTATCTTTCTTCAACTGTTAAATGATGATGATAGGTGTGGGTGTTATCATCAACTTGTAATGCCTATGGAGAGGAAATGTAAGAGTTGTATTCATGCAGAAGAAGTCAAAAAGCATGTGCAATTTGTCTTCCTCTTAAGAACAGTGTGGGCTGAAAAGCACTTCCAAGGCGACCATTGCTGATTTGACATTAAAAGCATGATCCCAGCAAGTTCAAAACTGAAAGCACTGTTTGTCGATTTGAAAACAGCAGTCAGGCAGCAACACAGGTAGGTGAGGCGACACGAAAACCAGCCAATTGCTGTGACTCATCTAAACTTGTGTACTTCTAGGTTAAACTCTCCTTTCCTGCAAAAAATATGCAGCTGTCTGTAGGAAGCAAAGAGTTTTCCACACAAAGCTGACCAGTGAAAATTACATGAACATTGCTAAATGGAGTGGAATATGCAGTTAGTGTCATTTGAGCAATTCATACTTGCATGTCTGATCTGCAGGTGATATTAAGTTTAACATTGTCTGCTTATGAGATAGAGAATCTGGTAGTATCCAAAGCTCTTTTACACTTATAAGAAAAAAAAGCATTGCTCCAGCTTTTATGTCAATAATTTTGACAACATGAAACACTTGGCAGGATCCCTGCTGATGCTCTGACAGCCGCATCTGCCTGCACTGCTAACAGCTTGCTTCACTGAACGTTGCTGAAAGGCTTTCTGCAGTGTAATTGTTTCCTACTGTAATTACGGTCAGTTGCAGCAGCAATAGCAGCGTGACATCAGGAGCGGAGCCCTGCAACACAGTGAAACTAACTCCCGTAATTATTTAGATGGATCGGTTTCAATGTAAAGGGTGGCAGCTCTGCAGGATGCACACAGACACTGACTGAGGAAAAACACTGAGTAAAGCAGATGTATGTCCTCAGGTGAGCAAACAGGCCACATTGAAGCGTTAAACAATTTACCTGTAATCAGCAAGATGTCAAAAACAGTCTGACATCAGCAGTGAAGTTTGTTGAAATGTTAGGAAGGAAGGGCAAAGTAGACACACAATACTGCCAACATTCTTCAAGTAATGCAGAGACTAATGGTAACTGCTAACAAGTCTTTACAATTGGGGGTTAAGTAATCTTTATACACTAATAACACAATTTTTATCTGGAGGACATAAATACGACTCAAATAAGCATCATAAAGCAGCTGAAATATCCAGTGGTAGGTAAGTGTCTTTGAGGTGTCTGCTTCAAAATAGACTGCAGCCACGTTAAAATAAAGGAGCAGTTTGAAGAGCCAGACAGACACTTTTCTGAGTGAGCTTAAAATATCACACAAAATATAAACTTCAGTCAAACAATCTTCCTCTGCTGGAAATGGAACAGGGAGAAAACAGATGTAACACCACTCCCCCCTTTTAAATTAATAAGCAAAGACTGGGCGATACTTTCAACCCTTAGCTATGGTATATGATGACAATGTGATATGATCAAAAGCTCCAGGATGACTGTAGAAAGGATTAGGCTTTAAAGCTCCAAATGTTATTTTAAGGCAATGCTGTTAACTTCATTTGAATATTATTTTAACAATATTTTAAATATTCTCCAGGGCAGTGTCACAGTTTGACTCAACATGCTGATATACATAATTACTCTCTTCTAGGATTATAACCACCATATTTTAATACAAACATCACCTTCTGATTTTGAGGTGCGAACAACTCAAATAAAGAACAGTGGGTTCAGCAAATTTGTTCACACACAATTTCAGCTTCTCAACAGTTTGAGGCCTCTTTTGTCATAATTTTCGCTTCATAATGCACCAGATGTTTTCAGTGGGTGACAGACCTGGCCAGCAGGCAGGACCAATTTAGCACCTGAACTCTTTTACTTCGGAGCCATACTGTCGTAATGGACACGTGCGGAATGTGGTTTGCTGAAATAAGCAAGGCCCTCCCCTCCTCCTCTATATATCATTCAGCATTAATGGTGCCTTCACAGATGTGCATTCTGTGTGCACTAATGCAAGCAATGCCATCACGGATGGTCCATGAATGTTTGTTCTACGTGTTCCTAAGCTCATACAGTGATTTTCACCACATGTCTCTAGAGTCTTTAAATAGTTTTCTACATATATTTTTGAATATTGTTTACTGGAGATCGTGAAATCCCCAAATACTTTGCAATTTTATATATTCAAAATCAGCCTATAATCATTGTTAAGTTTTTGAACTATTTGCCCACACAATCTTTCACTGAGTTAACTTTACTTCTGAAAGACTTTCTGTGATGCTCTTTTATATCCAGTCATAATACTGACCTATTGAATATTAACCTAATAATTTTTTTAGAATCTTTTTTAAAGCATCTTTTGATACACCTTTGCCAACTTTATTGAAAGGTGTTGCTGGGATCAAATTCAAGTTGAGCATATACTTAAAAATAAACAAAAAAAACTATCAAGTTTGATTTTATTTGCAAATCATTAAAAAATGGAGGATAGAAATGATTTTGCTAATCATTGCGTCGTGTTTTTATTGTTACAGAGCATCCCAACTCTTTTGGAAATGGGCTTGTAAAACTAGAAAACACATCACAGTATGGGGCGGACAACTTTTGAATGCCCCTGTTAACCTTGACTCATTAAAGTCTAAATCTGTGTTTTCCTCATCTTTAAATGATCAGGAGTTGGGTTGATTTGAGGACAACAACAAGGAAACAGTGAAATAGGCTGGTGGGAGGGTGCATACATCAATAATCCCCATCAATCTCTGGAGCAAATTAAAAACTGCGTTCATTTAAAATCCAATTATCCTCATTATCGTCAGGACTTGATGTACGTTAATGATGCATGAAATAGCTGAACATTTTTTTATAAGGCCACCATTGTTTCAGTGTGATGACCCAAAGGCGCCACAAGATGGAGACAGAGATCTACAGTGGGGTTTTTTTTGTGACCAGCAACATAGAGGCTGCTGAAGTAGAGCAAGGCTTTAATGGCGAGCTCAAAATAAAGGAGAAAGAGAGAGAAAGAACGTGTCATTTGGAAGTGAACTTTCATGGAACTTCATTTTAGAGATTTAAACAAGGAGGAGGGATCGTGAGGAGGCGACTGATGTAGTGGGGATAAAAACATTAAAAAACATGTACATGTTTGTGTCTTTGTGTGTGCATATTTATCATTATATTCTCCCAATTCGAGCATCCTTCTGGTCCTGGGTATTATCTGTATATGGAAGGTAGACAAGGCAGTAGAAGGTACTCATTGTCATCCTGATCACACTCCAAAGCTCTCCCAGTGGCATATGTAGCAATAAATTATTGAATCTTGACGGAATGTTTCACAGAGTCTTTTGTTATCTTGGCTTGAAGTGAGACTATGCAGCTCTTGAAAAAGGGAGATAACACATTCATTCTCTTACAAATGATAAGAAGACGTTATAGGTAGGAAAATGCAGCGTTTCTCAGTTAAATCCACTAAGGAGTTCTGAAGATACAACCTTTCTTGGTATGACCAGTGGCGTATGGTGGCTAATATGAGCTAATCTTAACAAAACCTAGGTTGATATTCAAGTGCAACTGACATCAGTGAGTGTGAACACTGACTCTTGATGCTCTTCTATTATACTATGTTTTAAGTAAAATACAAATTTAGCATTGTGCAAGAAATCAGTCGACAGACTCTCTTTTAGGTACGAATGAAATTCATGATTGGTCCACAGCTATACATGGTATGAACAGACAGAAAGCCTTTCTTCACAAAGGCAAAACACATTTGGGGTCATATTTTAATTTGAACCTTTTAAGTTGTAACTTCACTGATATTAAACAACGGGAAAGTTCTAAAACGGAAACTCAACATATGTAGTGAAAATCACACAACAACAAAATATGGCAGCACTGTCAACTCTATTGCAAGTCTTTTCAGAGGCTCTTGGAGACTTTCTCTGGATCCTCCAGAAAAATTCAGACAGTCCTACATATGAATGTCGTCAGCCCTAAATGAACCCCTATTTTGGATCCACACGCCCATAAAGCGCACAATCATGTCCAGCTGCTTAGGTCTAGCTTCTGCAAGCTGGCCAATCCCAGCAGAGAGGGCGTAAAGAGACAGGAGTTAAAACAAAGGGGGAAAAGAGGTGCTGCTTAAAAAACTGTGGAATTTTAAACTGTCAAACACTATTTCAGTAGTCTCAAATTAAAAATATAAACCTGAAATTATGCAGAACATGGCCTCTTTAAGATTTATAGAAGCTTCATCTAAATGATATTGGATAACATTTTAAGTATGATAAAGAACTGATTTAATTAAAAAACAACAAGTATATAACAAACTTAAACTAATATTTTATTCATCATATCATCAACATGGCTTCCCAGTATATTGACACTATTCTCTAATATTTCAGTGACTGACATCTCCTCAAACTCCTCACACATTTTTCATAGAGCAGGTTGCTTTAAAAAGAAATGTTTTTAGCATCTAACTTCATGTAGCCTGAACAATTTCCTCTTTATTTCTGTCACAGTACAGTGCTGCTATGATGACACATCACTGACAGATGTACTATCAACATTTTCTAATTGCTTTGGCTCTTCTAAAGTGACTACTGACACTGCTAAATGTGTTGTTTTATTTTTCTGACAGCCGATTTGAAGCTCCGCAGTGTGAAATTCTTTTTTTTTTAAGTCTCATTTGACATTTTTGTGAATGAAAATTGACCACGAACAAAGCGTAACAGGCAGCTTTAAATGGAAAGGATACAAAACTATTCTTGCACCAGGCCCATTGTCTCACTTTAATGTACTTAAAACAAACACGTTGTACATGTGGACTTCAAACAGACGTACAATTACACATTCTGCTCGCAACCTATTAACTTGTCAAAAATCGCTTTCTAAATTCCTTTCAAATGGCTCCATAATAAAGTTTGTACACAGGCGCAGACTGTTTTTCAGTCCAGACAAAGCTTTTACAACTCATAAACATCACTGATGACTTATTATAGTAAAGATGCACAACTAAACCTCACCTGTCTCCAAATCTCTTGGGTTACCAGACACAGAGAGGGGATCCTGGCTCTTCAACATCAAAGTGAAAGTAGGACCACTTCTCTAGTGAGAGACTGACAATGCTGTGCATGCATTTTTAAGAGAAACGAGGAGGAGGAAGGATTAAGAGAAGAGTGCAGTGAAAACCTCAGCTGTAAACAACATGACAGTTACTAAAGCAGTAAACTGGATTTAATCTGTTACGTGATGGGTTCACCTTAACACAAAGTGGAGCATCAAGTCAGACTCACATTAATCATGTCACTTTCTACTGCATCTCAGTCTACAGCTTTCTATAATTTTTCTTTTTCATTCACCATCTCATTTGTAGTACAGTTAAATCAATAACAACATCACTCCGCAGAGCAGGAATTGAGTTCTGACTCTCATTGCGGGAGTGTGTTCGCAGTATTTTCAACGACTTTGAAGTTCATAAAAGCAGGTGAGTGTGTGCTCTCTATCGCAGATGGTCACATTGAACACACATCACATTGAATTAGGGCCACGGCACCTTCAGCAGGCTCAATAAGCTGCTCCCAGTATTGCCTCCTCACCTGCACTGTGCAGCCTGGAGTTCTGGGAGCTTTATTTAGTCAACTGCAGTATATCTTTGGGCCTGAGCCATTGATGTAGCTGTGTCTTATTAGAAGGGTACTGTAGCTTCATTGGACATAATCCTTGAATCTTCTACTCCCCCTGACCCATTATTATAACTTTAATTTGAAGGCAATGTAATGTAACACGTACAATTGTGCTTCATAAGAATTCAGAGGGAAATACAGTACATTTTATTCTACATACTATTTTTCCTCTGACATAAATGACCCTATAGAGCAGCGGTGGGCAAATCTGGTCCTCGAGGGCTTATTTTACAGCTATCTCTACCCTACCCACAACTGATTACCTGTATCACGTGTGTTCAGTCAATCAGAAG
Organism: Sandelia bainsii; assembly: GCA_032362345.1. Classification (NCBI taxonomy): domain Eukaryota; kingdom Metazoa; phylum Chordata; class Actinopteri; order Anabantiformes; family Anabantidae; genus Sandelia; species Sandelia bainsii. The sequence goes on from JAUMHL010000013.1 coordinate 7,622,109, forward strand.
CTGGAAGACACCACCTCAGATGATGGTGGAGTGGGGGAAATCAAAGTCAATTCCAGCTTCTGATTGACCGAACACACCTGATCAGTAATCAGTAGTGGGTAAGGCAATGGTGGTTGGAAAACAAGCAGGACAGCAGCCCTCGAGGACCAATAATACCCACCCCTGCTATAGAGCTTGTGACCAGACCTCCATCGTCATGGTCACAATTATAAACATGGCTCTAGGCTAGAATTGACTCTTTTTTTTCCACCCTTGCTGATTTGTTAGTGGATTTGCAGCAGTTAACTTTGCATGACTTCTGATTGAAAAGTAGAGGCATGTTAAACCGTAAAAAACCTTAATCAAACAATAAAGGCCGACCTTCATGGAAAATGTGCCTTCCATACTTTTATATCATAATTAAGAAAAGATGTCTTTTATTATTATTTCTCAGAATCTACTGAATAAAATTGATAGTTTGCACACTCTAAGATATATTCACAAACTTCAATTATTTTCTCAAATTGCTCTGGTAATGACGGAGTATTGCAATGATTAACATCCTTTTTGATTGTTTTCCTGGTGGTTACAGGCATGATTATGTATTCATTGTCTGTTTGACTTGAAAGGTACAGTCAGATCATTTTAAAAAGAACCCATTCGCTTGTTAATACCAGTTCAACAGCACTGGTTTGGAAAGCCTTAATAGAATGCTGGAGAAAACAAGTTATTTAAGCCTTGTTTTATCTGCTGCAAAGTGCTTGCAGATCTGCAGCATTTTGTCCTAGTTTCCTGTTTGTGCTGACCATCGGTTTCCCAAGGCTTATATGAATGTTGCGGTTGTTGGCCAGATTTAAAACTCACAGTGTCACGTGCAGTTGACAGCTGAGCCACCAGGAAGCCCACAGGCCTTTGTTTTATGACTCAGATGTGATTTGGTTCATTTAATTTATTCAGCAAAACACATAAATCATAGAAAAATCACCAAGGATGACATATAACAGACAAACTTATTCTGTACACTGAAAATGAGAAAAATGTTCCAACATTAGCTATAATATGTAAATAGTTGTGCAGGCATGGATAGATTACCTAACAGCCCTACTGGGAACAAACCCATGGACCTTAATGGCCAGGGTTCCTGTGCCTCTGTATGAAGTGAGTGTTAATATTTATGTGTAAAAGTGTCAGACTTCTGTTAAAAGACAAAAAATGACCAAAAACACACAAACTGACCACAAAGAGTCAAACTATGTCAACAAAGACATAAATAATGACAAAATTGGCATGGAAAATGTTCAAAGAAATACATAACTACCACAAACTTCAGAAAAAATCAACAAAAAGAACCACATGATAACCAAAAATAGACACAAAATGGCCATGGACAGATAAAAAAAAAGAAACACAAAATGACTACAACAACATGAAAACAACCACACACAATTGAAAGATCAAAAAACACACACACACATGCACACACACAACTCATTTTCTCAGAATCCGCCCATGGATGCAGGAAAACTGAGCTTTTCCACAATTTTCCATGATGTCTAGCAAAAAATTATTGAAATAGCTTGAGTGCACCAAAGCAGCTTTTTCTCCATTCTTACAAATCACAATCAATCACATGACTACACAGTCCAAGACATCTGGACATTCTAGATTAGCACTCCCACCTCTGACTTAAAATATTTTTCATATCCTGGAGAACATTTGTGTTTGCTGCGGACAACACATACAATTCCTCCAGCTGAGAGTTGCTGAACTAACTCTCCGTTTGACCTTATCTTTACAATGTAGCACACTCTTCAGGATATTTACTTCAAAATGTGACACCAAATCCTGTTTCACAGAAGGGAAAATGTTGTCACCGGTGTTGCTGCTTCAGTGTGTGTTGGTTTGGACGTGTGTGCAAATGCAAGCTATATGTGTACAGCAATTCTATGTGACTTTTTGAGCTCTCTGAGACCTGTTCATTTGCTTTATATAAATATAGGACACATCAATTATGCAAAATCTCAGTTGTTTAAAACCTATTTTTAATCTTTATTTATTGCTTTAATGATTAATTAATAGTACTGATGGTCCCTCCGTGCGACTGTTACTGTGATCTTCTCACTGTTGGATATTTAATCAAGTCAAAAATTGATCACCCCTTTCACACAGACAGGTTGGGTGGGTGGAGCAGGTAGGTGGGTGTAAATTAATGCTCTCCCAACAATATTAATTCATCCTTAATGACCCTGCTAACGTCAAAGTGTCCACTACATGAAGTATAAAGTCACAATTATTCAAATGGAGCTGTACGTAAACAAGGTTAAACAATAATAATATGAGGTTGGATGGATAAGTGCTTTGGTTAAAGATATGATTAAGAACAAGTTAGTTTCTTATAAACCCACATGAGACACATTACGTGATTAAGCTCGTCTTTGTTTGGACACTTTTGAGCTGCTATGAAATGAGATAATGTGATTAATTCCCTCATCTGCAATTATATGCTGCGACATAAAATTGTTAATTATCATTTGAGAGCAGGAAATAATACTGCAGGGATGTGTTTTTGTGTATGTGTGCACGCATCTTCCGGGGCTGCTGAGGTTATTTCCTAACTGTGACACATTATCTGAGACACATTCCTGATTACCTGCATAAAACTGTATGATTGTACATTTTTAATGCCCTGCTGGATTTTTATGAGCTTAGTCAGCTTCATTTATTCTGAATTGATTCTTTGACATCAGTCCTAAAGTAAGATACATTTATGGTTTCAATATGTCCTCAAACATAATGCTAAGTAATGTGTTTTGATCATTTTCTCCTGAAACAACCTGAAAAAGACGTGGTTAAAGGTGCATTCCAACAATTTAATTTTAAGATTTACAGAATCTACTTGACATGGAAAATATATGGTGCCTGAAAAATCTTCTTTGACTTTGGATGAAACTCTAAAAATAATAACCCTGATGATATAATCAGGTTATATCTGCTTGTGCTTGGAGAAGTAAATGTCATAATGCCTGCAATTTAAAAGCCACGAGGGTTTGGAGTCTAGCGAACCAGAAAAATCATCTTCTTGCAAGTTCCCCAAGTTTATTTATGCAAGTGCAATAAATACATTGTTACAGTTTTGTTATATTTGGCAGTTAAACTGTTCAGTTATGGTTATGAGAAGATTATAGGCATGGTTGCAAAGTACTGGTGGAAGAGGGAAGAAGACTCTTTACTCGGGGGCGGGCGGGTCAAGAACTTTTTTAATGTGGTGGCCAGGCTGGGGAACACACCTGCAGAAGTAATTTAATTAAATTACTAACAATTAATATCCATAATCTTTAACTCTTAACTTAAAATAATGTAATCACAGACAAATAGTCATGGGAGGATAGACACCCATCCCCTACAACCATTGTCTGGTTGCTACAAAATTGTTGTGACAAAAACATTTGAATACACCTCAAATTTTCATTATAATTATGATTATATTATTATTATTTATAATTACAGTGAATTGTATCACCCTGAAACTTGGTCACTTCTCCTTGTGGCGAAGATTTCACACATTAATTTATAATAATAATGATAAGTACCTACTTATTATCATCTGTGTCTGACATGGGGATAACAATTTGATTTCTTGGGGGGACCTATGCCACCCCTGCTTAATTTAACTTAAACACTGCAGTACCCCTGTGTGAAAAATCTTTACTGTAAATTTTTATTTTTCTGCAAAACCAATCTTTTTCTGCAGAAAAATCTGTGATATTATTAACATGTTCCTTTCTATTTGAAATTACGCATTTGGATGTCATGATTTCCTCTTGTAAATCAGACTGAACAGATTTTGTACGTTCAGTTCCTAACACTAGTTTTTGTGGAACAAGGTGGGTGCAAACATAAATCTGTGCACTCATTGTCAGGGGATTACGACCACTAAGCTAATTCTGTAGAGTAATAAAGGCTTTCTGTAAACTCCAGATTAATTGGGATTAAGCACTTAAACATTTTTAGTTCTTGTTCAGGCTGAAAAGGAGGTGAGAGAGAACACTTTTCACTGCAGCCCTGCTCACTCAGCCCTGAGGGAGAAAGCATTCATAAACTGTGTGATGTCTGCCACTTAAGATTAAAGCTCAATGAAGGAGCCCCAAAGCATTAGCCACCTGTGTGGCTGTTAAAGCCCTTTTCGCTGTGCTGTAGTATCACACGTGTGTGCATGCCTGTGTTTCAGTTCAGATTTCTCATTTATCTTTTACCAGTCATTCCCCGGAAGAGGTGAACTGATAATCACACGACCAAATTCTGGACAGCGAGTGTGTAAAATTGGACCTTTGTGCATGGATGTCCGCGAGCCTCCAACAACACCTTGGATAGTGTTGCGTGAAATGAAGAAACACGGGAGGAATGTACAGCAGTAGAGCCAGGGTATTTGAGTGGGTATAAAAGGGTTTAAGTTGGGGAGTGGTTGTTTTCAAAATCCTTGCAACTTATCTGCCCAATTTCTTTTTGACAGCGAGGGCCGTTCCGCTCTGTTGCACTGTATTTGTGTCCACAAGCTCTATTAGCTTGTGAAGCTCAGCCTCTTCAAAGTTCCAACTTTCAGAGCATCTCAGAGTTGCTCTGTGACTATAATTGCTTTCTCATATTGATATTTTACTATAGAAATGCCGTAATTTTAAAGTGATTTTCCCAGTTTTTTCCATTTTTATATCGATAATTTATGTAATCATAATTCTTAAATGCGTTAAGTCTTTAAAGTAATCCTTCTCTCTAAAACAGAGCTTCTTCATTTCCATGTCTTTATTTAAGTAGAGACATTTCATGCTTTTGTGTGAGAAGAAAAACTTTAACCATTCTTCCTGTTTTGAAACCTTCTGAAAAGTATGGGGCAAATCAGGTCAACCTGAAAACAAGGACCCATAGTTTCTGAAAAGCTTAAATTGTGAAGACAGTGTGGACATGCGTTCAGCACACTGAGCTGCAACTTGTTGGACTTATTAAACCCACAGAAACTCTGCTACTTCTTCTTCTTGGTCCCATGAAACCACTTAACCAACACCTCAGGTTCAACCAGTCTTGCAACACTGTTCTCGAGCTCTACTCTGTCACAACAGATCCAGTTGAGAGCTTTTTGGTTCTGTGACACATAATAGGGTTGTTTCCACTGGAAGGTTCCTGGTACTTTTGTTTCCCAGGAACTAAAATCCAATAACTTTTTAAGGGTAAGTATCTTTGAGTGCTTTCCCACAGCAGGGCCAAAAGCCCTGGAAGATTAAACAATTAACCTGCTGATATATTAGAGGTGCTGCATGCCATTCAGTACATTCAGTCCTGTAGACCCAGCCCTAATAATTCCTGGACCTTCAGAAAGTACTACCCCACAACCATGGATTTTTTGGGACAAAGAACTAACACCCCAGAACAAAATTGAGACCCTCCTGTGGAAAACCAAGTTCCTCAAAAGAGAAGTTTATGTGATGGAAACTGCCCTATAAACAGATTCATTCTAGCGATAGCTTGATTCCTTAAAGGTGCATAATGATGTTTTATGGTTGATAGGTTGTTATTGCAAAATGTTAATGTGAAAAGGTTTAGCAAACAGTCATGTATGAAATTACTTGAATTTGTTCAACTGGGGTCTCTTAGGAAGACTATGAAACCCTCCACATGTAGCTCATTACTCCTGTTTGCCCTATCGTCAGCAGAACCCTGCATTTCTGCAACATTGTGATTGACCCCTGGGGCTGTTTTTAATTTTCCTGTTTCTACATGATATTTATTCTTGATGAAAGTGGCGCCACCCAGACACTGGGTCCTTCTCATGATTGCCACAGTTAAGATGAATATAAAAACATGTACTTTAATATATTACCCATTCATTACTCATACTCTCACTGGCCATTGACGTCTCAAACAACAGGAAATTGCCAATAGGGGATGACAGATGAGAAATATGTGTGTTTCCATATTTCTGCATGTACGTTCTGCATCAACATGAGTAATTTCATCGTCTCCCTGCAGCATGCGTGCAGTCCAGAAATGGCCCACGGAGTGGAAAAAAAAACAAAACAAGAACATAAAAACCTACAGCGAAGCACTGGTCCCAGCCTCATTCTCTTGATTATCCATGCAGCTCACCTCCAAGTGACATGACACAAAATGAGAAATGATGAATACAGTAGCTTGTCAGCTGTATCAGCAGTGGCAGGAATCAGAAGACAAACAAATAAAGAATAAGAAAATTCTCAAATAGGAACTGCTGTTTGAAGGGTATTATTGAAAACGCCTCTCTGAGCTTTATTCAGATTCTCTGTCAGCCTTCACAGCCTGATCTCAAGGGGTTTAGTATCACATCCTGGACATGACAAGTAATAACTATTTATAGCACAAGAAGTGTTGAATAATAGCTTATAAGATCACTCACTCTGAGCTGAACATCTCAGCGTGACAACGAGGCGATCCTGATTCTGTCTTTTGTCTTTTTCTATATTTATTTTTAAGGGAAAATCATGTTTGATGCTACTGTTTACTGGCAAACATTAAAAAGCCAACACAGGAGGTTGGCAGAATTGTCTCTTTTCTTGTTTTGCCCCCCCCTTGTTTCAGTCCTACTGTGCAGCTTGTGTACATTAGCACCGCTAAAACAGCATTAACCCAAGGTAAAGTAAATTAAGCATTCAGCCATTTACGACTCACCAGTCGTTTAATGGGAAGGGGAATATGAACATGACCAAGTACAGGCCGTTTCTGGCAACATTTTACAGGCTTATATATAAACATGACTCTGAGGTCAAGTTGTCGCTAAGTGTTCCTCAGTGATGTGGACTACAGGACTTTGCAGGGTAAGCCCTTAATGCATTTCATTTAAACCTGCCCTTCTTCATGCACCATCTTCCCTTCCTTTCCTCTCATTAATCCATCCACTACTCTTTTGTAAATGTTACTTTCCCTTCAACTTGCCCCTCCTTTCCTTTTATCCACACCTCCTTTCTTAATTGCTGTTGTTTTCTCTTCCTTTGTCTTCCCATTGCTTCCTTTATTCTGTCATGCCTGTGCCTTCCATCACATCTCTCCACAGTTTTTTTCTCTGAGCCTCCCACCACATATACAGTAAGGGCACTGAAAGACTGCATCACTCTTTTTCTCCCACACACACACAAGCAGACTCGTGCAAGGTTTTATCACAGTCAGCACTGAACATTTTGACAGTGAAGAACAAGCCTGTTTCCCCTGTTTCAAAAAGAGGATTTCCACTGGGGCAGAGGTTCTCAAACTTTAGATCCGGTCCTTAAACAGTGCATAGTGCATTTAAGCCAGAATGGTAAAATCCTCACTGAGATTGCACGCTGAAGACAAAAAAAAAAACTGAGAACAGTTCTAATTCATAATTTGAAAGATGTTGGAGTATTGAACAGTTGTAGGGCAGTCGGCCGTAGTCTACAAACCCCAGGGTTGGTGGTTCGCTTACTGGTTACCCCCAGTTCCTGTCCACACTGAACCCCGAAACCTTGGCGTCTCAAGAGGGCAGCCTGTCTACAAGAACTTTCCCAAGGGAGTTAATAAAGTATCAATTATTATTATTATTATTATTTAGCTAGCTAGCGCCACAACATGGCCAAGCACACATATGACCATATTACTTATATTAAACCATGATGCCACATAACCCCCTGGTTCAATTTCACCACTACTTTGCCAAGAAACACAGGGATGATGAGAGGATATGCAAGCCAATGGGGAAGCGCAGCTCATCAAGCTGCCATTTCACAGTGCACTGAAAAAATAAATTCAACTCAGTTTTGGTGTATGGTCACTAATGAATATGCCTCTCGTCGCTCTTGCAATCAAAGATAACCTACCATTAGCACAACATCTCTTTGAGAAAGACTAGCCATGAACTGTTCTTTGGGAAGCAAGTAAACATTAAATATTCATTTTATTGCCCTGTTGTTGGTCTTGACCTTAACAGGCCAAATAAGACCAAATGCTTTTGTGCTTTTGTAATGTTTTTGATTTTAGTGGTTTTAAGACATTAATCATATATTTGGTTGCAGTGCTATTTATTTTCTACACTGAAAACAAGTGCATGTTCTTCTTGAAGTAAATGGTGACCTCACTGAATTTAAAATTGCTTCCAATAGTGCTAGTCTGGCCAATCCTGTCTCCAAAAAATTACGTTCGTATAGGACGAAACTGCATTCCCGATTACGTTTTGTTACAGGACGTATTTGCGA